>JACEGR010000093.1:0-443021 GCA_014170235.1 Listronotus bonariensis
ATTAATATTTATATTACATTACAAGTGTGTGGAAAATGACTAATTTCACACGAGTGGGAATATTGTAGCACGAGGCGTTAGCCGGGGTGCGACAAACCCACGAGTGTAAGAAGAAGTCATTTTCACTTTCGAGATACTATACCACTATTTTCCCTACGACCACAAATTATTCACCAAAAAATAAATAAGTAATAAAGTTTGTGTGTTCAGAAAAAAAATAAAAAAACAATTGAGAACTTTGCAACACTAGGGGTGATATTTGCTTTGCAACACTAGTGTGATACTTATACTTTCCTCACTGCTATATTATACTGTTTTGACAATATTTTTACATCCGAAAATCACCTACCTAGAAGCATTATATAACTTTTATCATTTTGGAATTTAAAAAAGGCCCTCACTTAATAAAAAATTGTATGGTTTGTTGAGGTAATAACGCTAATAGTTTAATACGGTTTTCTGCTATTATAAGGGTTTTTTAAAAATTATCGATTCTTACATATTTTAGACACTCTTCTAAATAAAACGTAAGTGGTGCATATCCAAAATATTCCGTTTTTAAAAAATATCAGTAAATAAACTTACGGGACCGGGGAGTGAAAAGGGGTGCTGGGTGGGGGTAAAATTGGTAAAACGAGTTAATGAAACTGAACATCACATATAAAATTAAGTAAAAATAACAGTTTTCCTCATATTTTTAAGAAAAAATATAAAAAATATGAAAATTGTAAATGCATAACCTAAAGTCCTAAAAGTAAGGAAAAAAACGACTACCAAACGTCAGTTACCATGCAAAATATGGAAAGCATTTGGCAACGTCGGAAGGGTCTGATTCTATTTATGAATGGATAAAAGAAAGTGGATTCATAAAGTGTGTATTAGCCTTAGGTTTAATTAGGGATTAAAAAAAAGATTTAACTAGTTGTTTGAGTACACGAAGAAAGAGAGGAAGGAATTTGATCTATAGGCTTTTTTCTCTGGCGCTTTAGGTCGAACGGTCAAGCGGCAAGGCTGCCTCTATAAAGTACGTGCTCAAAGGTAGAAGGGAGATTTTTAATTTGATCTACTTACCTGACAACACTGTGCCAGTCAGTGAAAGTTGTTTTGTGGTTATGTCTATTTTTGTTTATGTTTTTATTTTTTCGTAAATTTTTAATAAATATAAAATAAGATGATTTTCGCTAATTTGGGTTCTACCGTTTAAGGTAAATAAAAAGTTTTTTTACTGTCACTACAATAAATATGTCACTTGCAAAACCAATAGCAGTTTTTAGAATGACATCATAATATGTATCACACCAGTGTTGTAAAGTACTTTGCAACACTAGTGCTGTAAAGTACTTTGCAACACTAGTGTGATATAACGCATTTTCTATGCATGAAATCAGTGTGCTATTTGCTATTTTCACAAGTGGTCGTAAGTATTCTACTAAAAACGTTCTGAGGATGCCAACCACTCACACGCTGGAGAAACGTCAAGGATACAAAAATGTACAACGACGGTAGATATTGCTTAAGTTTAGTAATATTTAAACTATTTTTCTTTTAATTTTTGGCTTCTAGTTACGAATAGGTACTCTGAAAATAGTTTGACATTTGTGTCTAAGTGACATAAATAACTGGTGTATTTATTATTTATAATGCAAAAAAGGTGATAAGTTAGTTGATTTGTAGTTTACATATCATTATTTTATGCTTAATAATTTTTTTTCATCTAGCACAAAAAAACTATGCGCGTTTAAACTTGATCAGGTGTTAGGATGTTGTATCAATTAAAATTTTTATTTAAAATAAACAAGTTCTCCCTAATAATATTTATTTTCTGTTTTTTTACAATAAATATTGTTTATCTGTTCCTAAAACTAACTATAAAATTAATAATAATTTGCGTATTTGTCACTATAATTTTATTTGTCTAGAATTATTAAATTAAAATAAAACTCCTTTGCTTCGTCTTTTGGACATCTAAATAATGGCTCACCACCCTGCTGTGTAACACAACCATTAACAGAACAATAATTTTACATGCATGGTTAACAATATAAAACAGATATAATAGTTGCAAAATTTTACGTCTACTCACAACATAAATTTGCCCCGACCTCTGCAACGCTAACTCGGCTTTTACACAATGTGTAAGACGACTGCTTTCTGGTGTTCCTTATCGAACTGGCAAAGGCAGCTAAGAAGGGTCTAGACCCCGATCTCTTTTATGCGACCGCTGTGACGAGTGTCCCCAACTTATATATTTATATTCCGTAAACTTTGCTCTGACATAGCCTGATATATATTTTTAGATAAATAAACCATTGGAAAACACATATTACGCACTTAAAAATATCTTTTTAATAATCTGGCCTACCTGTAGCTAATGTCGTGCTCGTCGGGTTGAATATTTTTGCTGCAATAAATTATTGTCCACAAAATGGTTTGCATACCTTATCATTTTTGTGTACTTTGCGGCATCGCTTTCAGAATGAATTAAATCTGTTTTCCATCTTTACTACCAAAGAAAGAACACCTCTAAGCGCTTGCTTGTAGTCTATTCCCAAAAACCAAGATGTATTTCATTATATAAACATAATAAATTATAAGATTTTTAGTGACAATCCTAAAATTTTGGATTTAATTTTATTTAATTAATTCTGGTATCCTGCTAACTAAATTCCCAATCGACACGCAGCTTTAAAACAATCCAATTGTCGCCTTTATACCATAGCTTGAAAATGAATAGACCATATTTGACAAAAGTTTGAGATTTCAATATAACCCGTAGCATTCCTTGCTTGTGTTAAGCCTTGTTATCAAATTAGTTAAATATAACTAATTTTGTCATAAATGTGTCACTTTTGGTTAACATATAAGTTAAGCACTAATGTCAGCTTCACTGATGGTTGCAGGTATTAGAAACACAGAAACGTAGCACTAGGGTAGGTCAGGCCGGTATAGAGAGTGATTATCCCATCAGTCCGAAAACTTTAAATATTTTAACGTCATTAAATTATTATATTACCAATCTATATACAGGTTCAGTTAAATAACATAACATATATAGGCAATGTAGGAAAAAACAAATCAGCCTAAATCCCAGCATATGTGTGCGTGACTAATAGTGCTTATTTTGTTATTCTATTGCTTGCCGATGAACCAAACAGCGTTGCTCATATTGTATATTTAAGATGCGAAGCCATAATTTTCGGATTCTTCGTTAGAGACTTCTACTGCTCCGATTTACTTGGATCATTTTTTAATGATCCTCTGGTAACTGAGACGTCTCAACGCTACTTTTTTATTTTTTTACAAAATATATGATATGCCCATTTTCGGCGGGTCGTGAACCAGTGATACATTAAACAAGCAACATGTGTTGTGGGTTACCTATTTAACATGTCGCTAGATTATAAGCGATTTTGGTTAGGTACCCCACGTTGGTTGGATAAATACCTACCAACTATTTCATTTAGCGACGTAGGGAAGGGTTAGAACTTAAATAGGTGATCGCTCGAGAACACTGTTTGCCGTGGCCTTTTTTAATATAATAAATTTATAAAATTAATAATGAAAACGCTAAGCTAAATATTGTTAAGCAAGTACATAAGATTTGTACTGTAACAATTTAGATGATCTTTTTATGATCCCGGGTTACTGATATACTCTCAATAGTATTTTTTTTAATATTTCTTTGCCCATTTTCTCTATAAAAAGATTATGTTTATTTAATATAATTTTCGCTATACCAGAGTCGTCTCAAATTTGCAGCGTTCAAGAAAGATGAAGTTAGTGGTAGATCAGCTATTTTGCGACTTTGCAACCAAACGATTTTGTGCCTTTTAAAAAATATATTTACCTATCTTTTCCTAGCAAGCCATAAATACTGCTGCAAGACTTGCTCAAAATATCGCACGCAGCTGAGATCGCGCAACATAAGCATTATTCCAGCACGATGTACAATGTTAGATTGGTAGCTAATATTAAGGTTTTATACAGGGTGATCATTTTTAAGTCCCCACTATTGCTAACTTCTTTATTATTAAAGATACGAAGTCGATTAAATTACTTAAGTTGTAGTATTTTTTGCTGCCAACAAAAAAACAATTGAACATCGGGTTTTCGATTTATTGCAAAAAATATACTTTTTAAAATTGAACACCCTATGTATTATATTACCATTTTAAAGACCTATCAAACAGCTTTAAAAAAGTCCCTATGTGTTTCATTCAATTTTTAATAGTTTCGAAATATGCCCATCCCTCAGAATTTGATAGTAAACTGGCATTTTTAAATAAACACCCCGTATATTGCATCACTAATAAATGGATATTTTAAAGAGCTTTAAGAAAATGCCACATTTGATATGTCCACCTCTTAAAGTTTTAAAAATATGGCCATTCAGATCTGAAAATTATGTTTAATTTTCATTATTTCTACAGCTCTAAGCTATAGGCACTTAAGTTTAGTGTCAAAGATAAAAAAAAATTATATCTACTATTTTTAGATTTGAATGGCCATATTTCCAAAACTATAAGAGATAAAACATATCAAATGTGATATTTTCTTAAAGCTCTTTAAACTATCTATGTAATGGTGATGTAATATACAGGCTGTTTTATTTAAAAATGCTAGCTTACTATCGAATTCCCAGAATGGCCATATTACCGATTAACTATTAAAAATTTTATATAACACATAGGGACTTTTTAATGCTATTTGATAGATTTTTGGTGATATAATATACAGGCTTTAAAAAAATACATTTCATGCAATAAATCAAAAACCCGATGTTCAATTGTTTTTGTTAGCAGCACGTTAATCAGCGGAAAAAATACTACAACTCTACTAATTTAACCGACTTTGTATCTCTAATAATAAAGAAGTTAGCAATAGTGCCGACCTAAAAATGATCACCCTGTATAGCGGATTTCCCTTGTGAGGCATGTTGAATCTTCCGTGTTTAATGTATCATTAATGCCTTTTGTTTTATTTTGTTCTGTTATTGCATTTCCTTTTTTCTAATTATAAACCCGTCGAAATTTAACGTGGTTTAATCTTGTATGCTATTAAAAAAATTAATAAAAAACGAAGGTATGTGTGGCCAGACCTAAACACACTTTACACCAGTTTTATTTTATATACATTTTCATTAATTTCCAGGGTACTGAAACGTAAATAATTTCTATGGCTCATGTAATAAAACAATATAATCAATCAATATCTGTCCAGTGACGCAATACCTTTGAATTAAATACAAGGGTGGGCAAATTTGGAAATGTAACCAACCACGGGGTAAATAAAGGAACAATAAAATACACTGGTCTGCAACAGCTTCCTCCTTTAAATAAAAATGCAAAAAACATGAAGCATTAAGCGTTCTAATTATCAAGGTTAGCTAGTATTCGAATACTCGGTATTTTGAATACTATTCAGAATATATTTGTGCGTTATTCGAATACTATTCGAATAGATTTATGTGTTTGGTATCCGGTATTCAACGGAATACTTTTTTGGTCAGTATTAGGTATTCTTTATTCTGAATATCGTTTTTGAATATTCTGGTATTCGAATACCGATATTCAAATACTGGTATTCGAGTACTGGTATTCGAATACCGGTATTCGAATACTGATATTCAAATACCTATATTCTGGTATTCAAATCCTCAATTTAAATACTGTTTGCTTATTTTATGAATATTACGTTACTTTTTATGCATCTTAAGCGGGTTAAAATATGTTCGCGGTGGTTTTGCCGAAGACGGGGTAAAATTTGATATAAGTCATATATTTCATCATTTGCAAACTAACAGTTTAGGAAGTAAGTTTTACAGATTTAAAAAAAATGTAATTTAATATTTTTTTAAATCTTAATCTGTTGTTTCTATGGTCCTAATAGGTAAGTAATTTTGAACATATATATATATATATATATATATATATATATATATATATATATATATATATATATATATATATATATATATTTATTTATTTTTGCAAACAAAAATATATCTAAATTAATTATTTTAACTTGTTTCGGGTTGTGCTATTAAAAAAAACAAGTAACTTGGTACAACATATAAAAAGTGACATTGCAAACTATGTTTTCTATGTATTAGGTTAGACTAATATGTATTTATCTCCATTTTACACAAAAGGGATGTGTATAATACATTTTATTATGCCAGTTTAAATCATGACCATCTGGTAAATCGTAGATAATATGTACATGTATCCCCATTCCAAAAGTGAAGTCAATAGTTTAAAAAATAGAAAAGTTATTTTTGGAAAATCTGGGAGACGTCTTGTATGAAATGGTTAGTTTTTAAGCAAGAACAAGGTACGCCACTGCATTTTTGTTATGAAAAAACGTAAAAAATTAAGAATGAGTTGCTTTTTCAAGAAAAAGAAGGTTTTTTTGTTCTTCAATATTCATAAATACCCAATCGTGGTATTCATGAATACCGAGTATTCGAATACTTTTTTTTGTAGGTATTCGAAAATATTCGGTATTCGAATACTTTTTTATGGTATTTGTATTCGAATACCAAATTTCAGTATTCGATCAAACTCTACTAATTATACATCTGCTTTCGGTTTTTTGCTATTACATCACAATTTTGTGTAAAAGCTTTTTTTATATTTACTATAATTTTGTATTTTGGTGGACGTTCTTGCATAAATACTACTTTACTCTGTATAGATTGTACTTGTAGACACAAAAACAGTTTAAATTAGTAGAAAGAGGAATAAATTAACGGACCTGGGGTGTTTTTACAAAATCAAAAGCACGCATCGAATAACTACCCAAATAAGGTTTTACCACTAGCTTAACAACATTATCTTATTTGCTGACTCAGTTTTATATAAATAATCTTGTTTGAAAATTAGAACTCTTCAAATCAAAGGATTAACTTCTGGGGTCTAGATTAAAACAATGGCATTCGTTAGATAAAAATACAAGACAAAATTACAAGAAACTTATAGAAATATATAGTTGGAAATGTTAATCATGGGTTCCAAGTAAAAAAATGTTCTACTTTTACTCCCTATAAAGTCTGATAAAATTTGTTATAAAAGTTATTAATTAGAGTAGTAAAGGTTTAAAGTACTTCAATAACTAAAAATATCCTAGAGTCAGTGGTGCAAAAACTAAAAAAATGTATCATTGTAGGCTCGCAAATTCGAAAGCTCATAAAGAACACTAATTTTAAAATTAGGTTGAATTACGAAAAAGGCATTTTCTAATAATACTCTAAAATAAAATAACGTGTCTCTAAAAAGGCATTTTTTAAACTTTTTCTTGATTTGCTTCCTTGCTTATCTAGATGCAGTATTAGATCAACATGGTTAAAGGTTTAATTAAGACATGGCATAATAGAGAAGCGATAAAACGAGAAATGTTAAGAAGCAGTGTTTGCAGATTTTTGTTGGTTGATTTGCCGTAAAACCCTTAAAAATATGAAAAGAAAAAAACAACAAAGTAAATTGCAACTAATAACAAGCCTATAAACTGTTTTATTTTTAGGTCCTTAAAGCTAAAAATGCGTTTTGAAAAAAATATAACATCAAAACTAGATGTGATACATATTTTTTAATAAGATATCTTTATTTAGAAGTGTCAAATTTATAAAATTTGCGTGTAATTATTCGAAGGAGCAAAACGATTTTTTTTTGCAGACCAGTGATCACATCCTAAAATCATAAACTTGTGTGTCCAAATTGTCCACCCATCATTAAAATTTATCGCATTAAAGTATATAGACAAATTGCAGGTAGTACATATATTACCGGTTATATTAGTTAGGGTTTTGCCCAAATTGCAAGAATATTTACAAAAGAAAGTTTTTTATTAGTCTTATATGATGGAGGCGACAAATAAATGTATTTTTTTAAATGTTAAATGTTACTTATTTAAAGAAAATGGTGCAAATTTGTATTTATTGTTTTGTTGGGCAAATTCATTTAGCCAGGAGTTCCCAAACTTATTTGGACTGTGACGCCGTTGGAAAGATCCAATTGTCTTACGACGACCTTAAGTGGCGAGAAGTCGGGAGCCCAACACAATTTTCCCCAGTACTACGCCGTGGGGCAAATTGCAATTATTTGCAACACTATTAAAAATAGATCGTTTTTAATCTGCAAATGTTTTGAAGCTTAGGTTTCGGCAATAAAGCAAGAAACTAAAGTTGTAAATGCTTTTAACATTTAAGATCCTGTTTATCCAAAAGTAATTAGTACAACTTGTTAATTATAAAAATTATTTACGGCTTTTTTAACTAGTAAGCATAAATAATACCGGCAGTCAGGTTATAAATATACACCCCTAAACTTCTTTCTTTTTTATCCTACAAAATTAATAAAAGTAACAGTTTATTGGGTTAGTTCTGTAGCTTTTAAATCAATTATCAAATTTTTATTATATGTTAAGATTTACACGGTAGGACAAATAATTAATAAAATACAATGACATTGGATCTGAATAACTCATGTAAGAAAACCCCTAGATTTGACACCCTGTATCTCAGTTAATATTAACTTTTGTACTATAATAAGTATAGTTAAATTACAATATTTTAAGTTTACTTTTTTCTGGTTGAATTTTTGCCCATTACTTAGAGGTCACCCTGTATAGAGGATTATTTTTAAATGTATATATTCCTTTTAACAAAGTATAGAATGCAATAAGATAAAAACATTTTTCAAATAAAATTATGTTTAAAAATTCTTCGTTTCCAAAATAGGGTGTTAAAGTGTTAAGAAAATAAATGCATTTTTTATCATAAATTTCCTACCACTCCAGATATGTCCACAAATTTGGTGCACTTCTTTAACCATTGCATTACATTTTTGCTGTAAAAGTTATAAAAAGTTACCAGTGGCGTTTGAATTTTGTTTTTAAATGTTATGAAAAGCAAACCAACGATTTATTTAGTACAACTCTAATCACGTTTAATCAAAACGTTAATTCCCTAATTAATGACTGATGTCAATAATAAGCTTGATTAAGTATGATTTAATTAATCTAGCGCCTGTAACTCGTACATGCACATCATATAATTGAACGTATGGTGAGGAAAACGGCTATAAGCGGAAAATGGAAATGAAAACCAGCACGTATACGCGGAAATGCCTCAAATTTCACCGATACTGCAATTCGCCGAATAAATTGTTTTATCTTACAACAGAATGGGATTTTATTGAATTCACATCAGTGTTATCTAATAGACAAAGCAAGTTCAATAAGAAAAACATATATTTGATGTCGTCTCTATTTTACAGTGGCTGTTCGTGGTTTGTCCAACTTGCAGTTTAAGTCCTAAACTAAGCCGTCGCCTCAGTGTGTAATGATAACCTATGGCAAGGCCGTACTGAGGATTTTCAATATTTTTTATACGGTTTTACTTAACTTGACCTGTTTGGTAATATTTTGTTTGGGTCAAATCTAGTAATTGGAATTTGACCCCCTTTCTGACGACCGATTGATCTGAAATTTGGTACGCACACTTAATTTTGATAACAATACAATATAATATATTTTTTATGATTGTAAATTCAAGATGGCCGCCGATACAAAATGGGGGTTACATATTACTTCACTACAACCTCAATATGGGTATTACACGTGATGGAGGAGCTTTTTATCGCCTAAGGAGGTACCACCCCACCCATCCTTTAAGGAACACGTAAAGTCTTAACGGACATTTCGGGTTCTGAGTGGGTAAGTCAGTTGCCCTTCTTCCTTCTTTTTCGTTTCTTTTTTCCTTTTACCTCCTAAATTATGTAAAAATGATGGCGGCACACCCGGAACTAAAATGTTTCGAAGGTAAAATACCCCTCCATTCGGATCTTTTTCTTGCAAACCACTACCAAATTTATATGCAATAAATCTTTCTGGTCCTTTGCAAAAACAGGAATTTCTGTACCAGTTCTTTTCCACCGCTAATTTTGGAAGATTAAATTATTTATACTGCTAAAGAAAAGGCAGACCTATTTATAGCTAAATAATTTGCTGCAAATTCAACCCTTGACCCTCCTGTAAATCATCCAATACCAGCTATTGCCCCAGTCCATTGTAAAATGCCCGATATTATTTTTAAGGTGAAACACATTAGGCGTATCCTTTTTCTCTTAACACTAAGAAATCGTCTAGGCTGGAGGCATACCAGCAGTCGTTTAAAAAAATGTGCTTCAGAACTTGCACCCATCTTAACTCGGCTCTTTCGAATTTCTTATGACACAGGTATTTTTTCGGACAGCTGGAAAGCTGCACATGTTTAACCTATTCCCAATAAAGGATCAAAATCTCTTCCACCTAACTATAGACCAATTTCACTTCTTTCAGTTTTTGTAAAGTAATGGAAAAATTTATTAGTTTACAAATCCTTAGGTATTTGGAATAAAATAAAAAATGCATGACAGGCAGTATGGATTTTGCCACAAAAGATCTACAGCAGATCTTCTCTCCTTCGTATCACACTGCTGGAATAAGTCTCTTGAGTTCCTAGGTGAGTCCCAGATTGTTGCTCTTGATATATCCAAAGCTTTTGACCAGGTCTGGCATGCCGCACTTCTTGATAAACTTTCCTCCATGTCTTTTAACTAAACTCTGTACTTGGGTCCCAGGTTATCTATCTGGTCGACGTATTTGTGGATGGCCGCTCTTCAAGCTTTTACCAAGTAAATGCTAAATTGCCTCAGGGCTCAGTACTGGCACCAACATTGTTTCTTCTTTACATCAACGATCCTCTCTCGTCCACAAATGATTCTATTCAAAGTTTCGCCAACGATAGTACCCTTCATGTTAGTTTCAGGTTTCTAAACCCATCTCTAAACCTGATTTGGAAAACAAACGCAGAGCGATGCAGATATCTCTTTCCCAGGATATTAATTTATTATTGGATTAGGGCGCCAAAATCTCGTCAATTTTAATGCATCCAAAACACAATCATGTTCCTTGTCGCGAAAAGAGTAATCAAATCCTTATCCTTTACTTATGAGCGGCCAAGTTTTGCAGAGCAAAGACATTTTTAACCTTGTGGGCGTCACATTTGAGAATAACCTTAACTTGCATAAACACATTGTATTTATAGCCACGGCAGACTCATAAAAGCTTGGATTCCTTATTCGAGCCAAAAAGTATTTTTCCTCTTCTAATTTATACACTTTGTAAGTCGCCCAAATCCTACCTCCCTTGAAATATTGTTCTCATAGCTGGGGCATGGTGTCCCCCACAACCCTTAGCATTCTTGATTCAATTCATAGATCTATTCGCCTTATTAATGATTCTTCACTTACAGAAAGGCTTCCCTCTTTTGCCCATCATCGGGCTGTGGGAGATTTATCGCTTTTTTATAGGTACTATCATGGCTTCTGCTCTGAAGAACTGTCTAGTATAATTCCTCCACTTACGGTTCCCAACAAAGAAACTAGTGGTGCCGCGCGTATGCATCCCTATACGGTCCAACTGAACAGGCCCCAAACTTTTCACTTTGTTCTGGTTAGTTCTGGTTAGTGGCTTATCCCTAGAGTTTCTAGAATTTGAACCTGCTGCCTGCGGAGGTCTTTCCTTTCCCCCAAATCTTAAGTCCCGTGTCAACAAACACCCTCTTATCTTCCTTAAGACACCCACATTACGTTAGTAATTAGGCTTTTAGACTTGTCCAAAGATAAAAAAACAAATGAAAGGGTTTGATTGGTGGAATAGCTCACTATGAAAAAATTAGTAAGTAACAGAACAATAAAAAGCATATTGAGTATGTGATAACCATAGCGGTCTTGTGTTTTTATTTAATATGTATACATTAAATTATGTTTCAATCAAAATCCTGCTCAAAATATGTTGAATGGTTTAATCGACTAAATTTATAGGCCTTGTGACCCATTATATAAATGATAAATTTTATTAGTATATTTAACAAAATAATAATGATCAAATACATTAACTTTTTATAAAAATCTAAAAAAAACAAATATTCGCTATATTTACTTACATGGCCTGCATTTGTAAGCGACTTCGACATATTTCGGAATTCCTGGACAGGGATCGCCCCCAAAAGTGGTCGGGGATGTCTGGAATTTGCATTGACGTTTCTTTTGACAGGCTTCCACCACCGTCTGCAACAAAGAATACTAGGTACCGTCAGTCAGATCAGCTGAACTCAGAATTCTGTTATGTGGGTTTGAATTTTTGGGTCCGTGTATTTACAGTGAGGTGTGTGGGGTGGTGATCAGCGTTCTTTAAACCTTTTGGATCAGAGACTCCTTTTACAACTTCCGCGTGTCGGCCTAAGTTCTCTAGATATGGGAAACTTCTTTTTATTAATTTTACGAAAAAAAGGTATTTCTTATAAAAGTTCTAATGGTTTAAAACCTAAAAAGCAATCATCAGATATTCATTTTTTTAGTTGTATACACGATATTTCAAAAAATGTGAATTTTGTTTACGAGAAAAGTATCCTTATTTTTGAAAATATCGAAATTTATTATTAGGCAAAAATATTTAGAAATAACAATAAATTCTAAAAATACAAATTCATTCGTTTGCAAGAAAAAAGCTTTAGAACAGTCAAAACAGCGAAAAGTCACATAGACGCTCGTTATCGCATAAAAAATTAAAGAAAAACTTTTTTCTTGTAAATGAACAAGTTTGTATATTTAAGAGTTATTTTTGTTACTAAACATTTTTCCCTTATCATAATTTTTGATATTTTCAAAAATAAAGGTAGTTTGCTTTTGAACAAAATTCATATTTTTTAGATACCTCGTATATCACTGACAAAAATGAATATCTATTGATGGCATTTTAGGTTTTAGATCATGCAGAACTTTTTATAAAGAATACATTTTTTTTATAAAATTAAAATAAAAAAGTTTTCCATATGTAGAGAACTTAGGCGAACACACTGTATAATCGTCTTTTGTTGTGGACACATGTATCATGCGAAAATACAAATATTATAGTATTAAAACTTTTTTTTAAATGTGAATTGAAGACTTTGAGACGAAAACCGGACAAGTCCATATTTTAAAAATGTTGGAAATTTAAAGAAAACTGTAAAGCATATAGAGTATAATTATTATAAACAAAATTATGTTATTTTTTCTTATATACCGGGTGACACAGGATATTGTTACGCCCCTAACTTTTTGTAATTTTTAAGTAAAACTAATAAACATTTTACAGTATTATTATAGCTTAATTTAACATTTTTGTCATTATCATGACCACAAAATCACTTCCGATTTAACCGGAAGTACTATAAACTTTCTTATTTTAAATGCAAATGCCTATTTTTTGATATTTGTATTATGCATAAAATTACCTTTTCAATAATATATCATATAGGGTATTTCTTTTCAAAATGGCGACCAGAGAAGATTTTTAAAGAAAATTAATAAAAAAAATGAAGTGCCGCCATTATTTCTATTTATATATATTTTTTTGTCAAGTAGGCTGTGAAAATAAAAGAATGACATATTTTATCCTTACAGGTAGTGACATCGTTCGTTTTTTATAAAAAAACTTGGATTTCGAAATTTCAGTTTTTAATGTAATTAATGAGTGAAAATTTGAAATTTGACAAGCTACATTAAATGGAAACACCCCTTTATTATTTTTTCAATTTTACATTAAAATCTCTTTCCAATGACATATGACAACATATTGTTTATTTTCAAGATGGCGACCATGAATCATTTATTGACGACATCCGAATAACAAAATTCTTTAATAAATGATCTATGGCCGTCATCTTAAAAATAAACAAAATGTTGTAATATGTCATTGGAAATAAATTTTAGTGTAGAATTAAAAATTAAAATAAAAAGGGGTGTTTCCATTTAAAGTGTTTGTCAAATTAAGAGTTTTGTTTCATTAATTACATTAAAACCTGAAATTACGAAATCTAAGTAATGGAATATGACACTACCTGTGAAAAATAAAATAGGTCATTCTTTTATATTTACTCCTACTTGACAAAAAAAAATAAAAACCAGAAATAATGGAGGCAGTTGATTTTCTTTAAAAATCTTCCCTGGTCGCCATTTTGAAAAAACACCCTGTATGATATATCACTAAAAAGGGAATTTTATACAGAATACAAATATAGAAAAAAATAGGCACTTGCATTTAACATAACAAAGTTTATGATACTTCGGATAAACCGGAAATGAGTTTGAGGACATGATAATGAAAAAAATGGTAATTTATACTCTAATAATACTGGTAAATTTTATAAGTCTCTCTAAAAACTACAAAAAAATTAGAGGGGGTAAAAACATCCTGTTGCACCCGGTATACAGTTCTTATAGACTCTACTATTTGGTTTATTATTATTCTTTTTAAAAAACAACAAAGAAGGAGAAAATTTTTAAAAACTTGGACTTGTGAGTTTTGCCCAAAATTAGCCACAAAGAGTTATAAAGATACATTTTTATATAAAATAAGCACACATTTTAAATGGTTGTAGCATAAAAAAGTCATAGGCGGGTTCTTCTAAATTTGCGATATTTTTTAAAATTTTGGTATCTTCGTATAAAATAATATAAGCTTTTGGAACATATTTCTGTACCTAAACTCTAGCATCTTTTACTTTATTTTCTTATTTAATTGGAAAAAACTGTTGCATATTTATATTTGATAATAAGAATATGCTCTCAGTTTTTTTGTAAAAAAATTGCTATGTGCTGGAAAAACCATCGACTCACAGAATTCAATTTGAAAAAGCAAACTTGAAGGTTTTTTTATATAAGAAAGCTATAAATTTTCTTTAAAGACCGTAATAATACCCTGAGTAATATCAACAAGGCAATTTTTTTTGGATTTCAACAAATAAAACAATTAGACTACACACTCAACTGTTAGTTTGCAGCAGATGTTTTCCGCGTGGTATATTCACTCCATAAAAATTTAAACGTTTAGTGCAAAAATCATCCCATTTTGGAGTTTTCCGCATTTTGCTCCAAACTATGTCGTCAGCAATGTTTAAAATTCTGATAGCGATGGTAATATACTTCGAACTTGTCCGGTTTTTGCCCCAAAGTCTCAAATTTTAACTAAACAATCTAAGTTAAACCTAATATACTTCCAAGAAAAAAATATCGTATAACTTCGGGTTTTTCTAATTATTATTATTAATAATTTTTCTTTTAATAACTAACGTATTAACACAATTAAGTAAACAAAATATCAAAAATGAATAGGGGTATAATTTAACTACAAATGTGATTACTTTCATTTAACAGCACATCGTACAGGTCGATTAAAAATGTTTTTTTTTCAGAAACTTTAAATCACTTTTTATGATCTGTATTGTTAAAAGCAAATAATAATCACCGGCACCCAAAATAAAAAAGTGATCAGTACTTTTGACCAGATGCAATCCGATTTGCTCCATCAGGCTTGATTTTTGAGTAAATTGCGAAAAACACCTCTCACAGTTTTAGATTTTTAGCCGGTTTTTGTAGTTTACTCAATACTCAACGCGATGAAGCAAAGTGGACTCGAATTCAATTCAAGACATCAAAGACATAAAAATAGTTGGTCTGGTCAAAAGTACTGATAACTTTTTGTGTGTGTTCCGATGCCCGTGCACCGACACACAAATAGAAGTGATTAGTACTTTTGACCAGACCAACTTTTTTATGTTTTTTGATGCCCTGACAGTTTAAAAAACGCTGGTATAGGTCAACTGGCACTATAAATGTACAAACCTGGGTGTTTTTCAAAAGTAGTTTTACGAACTTGTAATCTACTAATAAATCTTAAGTCTAAAGGTTAGGAACATTACAGGATATTAAGCGGTAGATATTTTTTAACGTTACAAAATAATTTTACCCCGTTCGACACAAAAAATAGAGTAAGCACTATTTTTTGTGTCGAAATTCGACGGGTTTATTCTATCTTAATAAAATGGCAAAAAAAAAATGTTAACCTACTATATATATGTTACAAAAATTATCGGATTTTTGTTGTCAGAACTAAAGCGGGCTTTCCACTTATGCAACTACGCATGCAATACAGACGCATGCGTCGGTTGAACGACAATGGCCCTTCGACGCAAAGGAAGAGTTGCAAGTAAACGCAAGTCGTTCGATCTGGTAGCGGGAGACACGTGCGTCTATCTGCCTTTTTAACGTTTTTAGTTAAAATTGTCACTACAGATTGGGTTTATTATAATTAATTATCGTTTTGGCAATTTTAAAATTTAATATGTGTATGTGTTATAAGTAATATGGAGTGGTCTAATGAAAAATGTATTGCATTTGTCGAGGATTACCGGAGTTTTACTTGCCTTTGAAAGGCATCCGATAATAATTATAAAGACAAATTTGAAACGAGGTGATGCGCAACAATATCTGGCGGAAAAATATAAACTGTGTATGTATCACCGCTCGCTATATATCTCAAGAGTATTGCCAACCTTGTAGCTGCTGGAAGTGCCTTACGAAAATATGTATTTTGTTTGCATATTGCTGGGCCAACCAAAGCCAAAAGTAATTCATAATCAGACGGCGACATCCGCGTAAAGTTTTTAAACAGCGAGTTCTGTGTCAGTCTTTTTTTCATCTACAACACTTAAAGTTTCATTTCTCCTTTGCAGAATAGAAGGCTTTTTCGTTTTCTTTTTTCCACCTCAAGATCATTAACAATAATTGCTACTGCAGCAGCAATTGCAACAATTTCTATTTCATTCGATATTGGTAAATAGACGAGCAGCACAACCAACATCAAATTTTTATACAAATGTGGACATAAAAAGAGGCAATATCTTTTGAAATAGAGGCATAAATGGAAACAGCATTTAGGCAAGATGCAAATAGCAAGCACATTATTGCATGCGTTTGTTGTTCATGTTCCATGCATAATTGCATGCGTAGTTGCATAAGTGGAAAGCCCGCTTAACTTCAACAACATCAAAAAAATATGACAAATGTCATAGTGCACTAGAAGAGTCATCACTAATAACTGTCAAGTTTGACGGGGTTCAATCAAGTAATTTATTAAATTTTGTAGGAATAAAGAACCTTATAGTAAAAGAAAATAAAAACTGTATGGCATAAGCCAAACGCCAAAACAAAAAATAAATAAATAAAAGTGATTAAAATAAGGGCATTGCTTGCTCAGTTTCAACAGTAAATTTTGACGGTATTTTCGGGCTTTTTGATTAACTAAAGAGGATAAATTTAGGCGAATATTTTGAAATTTCGATAAAATTTGTGGTTTATTTCGCAATTAAACGTACAAAACAATTCTGCCGCTGGGAAATTGTTATAATACCTCCCCGATACTCTAATTTCGGGTGTATTAACTTTCCTGTTGTAAAGTTTAACAAAGTTTAGGTACTTTTCAAACATTTTATTAGTTTTGCATTTGGAAAATACTCTTAATTTCACGTGTATGTCGTACAGCAATATACCAACATTAATAAAACATTATTTAAAATTATAAACTTGTAGCAAGTAATTTGCTCCGGTAAAAATCGATGCTGATTTCACTGAATAATAGCATTTTTACACACACCGGTGCCGGTACCTACTCTGATGTCAAATGCAATGTTAATAAATAAGTTTTTTTAAACATCGTCCGGCCCGACTTATTTGTCGCTCCGGTGGCCGGCTCCGATTTAAGGTCGGGCCACACATAACCGCACCGAGCCCGGATTCATGGTGATAGAGGAAAGAGGGGCAAATTAATTCGAAAACATTCAAAAGCACAACATGCCCTTAAAAATATAAAAAGACATTTTTGTCAAGCTAAGTCTATTGTTTTATGTATGTATATCTCTTTGTTAAAATAAAACAGATTTTCCCACTTATTTCTTTTCTTGTTATCCAAACTTTAAGTGTAGTATAGATAAAAGTAGGACCACACATAACCGCAGCGATGTCCCACAAGGCCCGCACCGTAGCACGACCGTATCTCGTACGGTCTGAAACATGCCCAGTCAATAAAATCATACGTGGATCGGATAGCGCCTATGTTTCCCGAACCAAGCAACCAAGTTTTGAGTTTACCGGGCGTTGATTACGTATGAAAATCAAAAGTTAGTGGTTGAAGCTTAGTTGTTGTAAACAAGCAATACAAAAAAGAGTGATTTAATAAATATTAAAAAATGTAAGATTAATTTTATTGTTACATCTTGTAAATAATATGTAAGTAAAACTTCTGAATACATTGTTATTTTTGGTACATTTCAAAACAGAGACACGGCAGTGCTACGGTGCAGGCCTCGGTGTAGATATGTGTGGCCAAACCTTAACAGTGTGTTACCTTATCTGTACGGGTTTATTTTTCAATTAGGTGTAATGTAAAGCGTGGTATAATTAACACATATTACTGATACTTGATTACATACAAAACTTTTTGCACCGCATACCCCTACATTTCACCAGGGAAGCGCACGCCTATGGGCTCGTTGCGGTCATGTATGACTCGACCTTTAAGGTCGTGCCACACATAACCGTACCGAGCCCGATTTCACGGTGATAGAGGAAAGTGGGGCAAAATAATTTGGAAAAATTCAAAAGCACTTTTCATGCCCCAATAATATACAAAGCATTTTTACAAGCTAAGTCCATTAATTTATGTATGTATATCTCTTTGTTTAAATGAAACATATTTTCCTTCTTATCTCTGTTCCTTTTTATTCAAACTTTGAGTGTAGTATGTTGTATAGGTTAAAGTCTGGCCACAAATAACCGCACCGATGTCCCACAAGTCCCGCACCGTAGCACGACCGTGTCTCGCACTGTCTGAAACATGCTCAGGAAATGAAATCATAGGTGGATCGGATAGCGCCGATGTTCCCCGAACTAAGCTTAAAGTTTACAGGTGTCACCTTTAATTTTAGTTCATTACCTAAAAATTAAAGGTTACTTAAGAACATTTTAAAAGCGCAAATTCGGTACCCTTTGAAAATAATACAAAAAAACATAAAAAGGCCGCCTGCAATCGGAATATTTTATACAAAGGCGCCGCTACCCTTTACAGCCACGCGCCAATACACTATGGGATAGAAATCCATTATTTTGGCCAAAAAGCAACTTTGAAATTTTAATGGCTCATGCTGTGTATTTCAAAGTAGATACTCCAAACTACATGTACGCAAAATTATAAAAGGATATGACGACTTCTATTGGGGTAATAAGAAACTTGAAAATGTATTTTAAGTAAACATAAATATACAACATTTAATCTCTTAGTTTATTATTACCCTTGATTACTAAAAAAGTAAAGAGTTTAAATAATAAGAGCTATTGTTGTGTTTCCGATGCAGTCTCGCGAAGTCTCGCTACTTTTGTCAAAGATTTTTTACCTTTTTCTTTATCAGTTTTTGTACTTACAATTGCCTTCCTACTTTTTGCTACTTCTGAGTGTAAGGACAGATACAAGATTTTTTATAATTTACAAGGTTTTCCATTTTAAAATTTAATATGTTTTGTCCTACACTGTATATCCTAAAAGATAAAAGCATTCTGATGAAAGATATGGATTCTACAGAATCTACCCAACAAAACAGTGTTATTATTTATTTTATACGTTAAAAAATAAAAAAAGTTGGGAAGATGTATCTCTATTACGCTTCTAAGAATAATTTAAAATTATTTTTCAGATTTGGATGGTCATATTTCCGAAACTAATTGAGATAGACACATCAAATGTAGTATTTTTCTAAAGCATTTTAAAAGATTTTTTGGTGGTGATATAATATTCAGGGTATTTCATTTAAAAAATCATACCTATTGTCGTACCCTGTATATCATATGAGATAATAATATAATCATCGGATTACTGATTAGAATACTACCGAATTAACCAAACAAGCTGACATTTTAGTTTATTTTGTACAATAAAAAATAATAATGTTAAGTGGGGTGTAAAATTATAATAACATATAATAAGTTTTAGGTTTCCAAAAAGCATTTGTAATAATTTATAATATTTTTCCAGTAAAAAGCACCTCATTTTAAGTTAGATTGGTAAGTTTCAGAATTTTGTCCAAAAAATTAATTTCTATCCCATAGTGCGATGACCAGCTGCATCAACCGGCATATCATAAAAGAAATATAGCAAAGGCGGCCGCGAAGACAAGCATGCCGATTTATTTGCTTTAAACTTTTTGTGATTTTTTCTTATCAAAGAGCACCGAATTTACATTTTTAAACTGTTCCTTCTATACATTAGAGAAGATCATTATGCAAAACAAGTTTTAAAGTTTTTTTTATACATTTTTGTTGATAAAAGTGTTTAAATTTAAGCTTTAAAATGCTATTTTTCTTTAATTTCAGTATCACAGCCACTTGAAGGACCTCAACAAATTTAGATTTTTTTGTATCCTTTAATTTTTTTACCAGCGTGTTTAAACAAAACCAAATAAATAAAAAATGGGGGATTAGACAATCTCGCTCTTTTTCTAAAGAAATATACGCTTTACAAGAAAGGCGTTTAAATATGCATTAGTAAGCTTAAAATATCTGAGAACATGATCTGAATTTCTGAATAAAGTATGGAAACATAGAGCCATCCAAGCCGAAATTAAAAGGATATCAGTGCGATTCAAAAGTACTTATGATGGAAACCCACAAAAACGAAGCTTAAATCAGTGTAAGAACGTGACTGTTATTTTAAAAAGCTGTAAGTTTTTATAAAAATCTAGTTTTTTTACCACCAACTATTTTACAGATTTAGGTGGCACCGTGTTTTGTATTGGTTTATTTGGGGTTATTAGGTGTATTTTAATTATTTTTATGATAAACTTTGCTATTTTTTAATAAATATTTTAAATCTCTACAGGGTGTCCGCTAATTAATGATACACAGAAAAACCACAGATTTCTTATACCAAAATATTAGGATTTAGCCACACATACCTATATCCAAAAGTTGATAATAAAAGAGATACAGGTGGTTGAAGTAAACAAAATATTTTTAATTTATTTCGATATTCTTTAATACATTTTGAATATATTAGTAAAACTTGATATCTAGGTGTTTTTTTTTGACATGAGCTATTTAGATCTAATAATAATTTGTATGTGTAAATTAGTGGGGGCTAGCTACACTATTTAATTTTTTCTAAAACGTCCCATCCTTTTCGTGCTACTCATATATACCACCTAAGTAAACCAGTAAACTTCCATTATGGTTTCTACACAAAAAAAGTGTACTTTGTAAGAATGGCCCCGAGCAACCGTTTTTAAGATATTTGCATTTAGGTGGTTTAATGCAACTAAAAATTGCCTAAAAACCGTGTGCCAGACATAACTAAATACAACTTTCTTTATGATAGGGAGCCCAAGAGGAGATTTCGGGATTTATTACAGCGCGGCAGATTAATATACCGGATGATACCTTGTACCCGGTTAATTATCTCCACAAAATATGAGCCCCGTATACAGGGCCGATCATAAAAAACAAAAATATATGCATCAGAAATTATTGACATCATTGAACGAAAAATATATAATCCGATACGATCCGAACGATTTTCACAAGCCGAAATAATAACAATATTTCTTTGACATATTTAAAAACCTTTAGCCGCTTCACCCACCGATGAAAAATGTCGCAGGCAAATGGTTATTTTAGGCAACTGCCTAAGCAAATGCCTTCTGGCCGGGCAAATGACTTCATAAAAATAATTTTTATTTGTAAGCAATTTTCCTAGGTAAATGCATTTGCCGTGGTCCTTGTTAGACAAATGACTGTGATATATTTGATAACATATTAGGCGTACACTGGGTTTTGCAGACTACAGTTAAAAGCAAAGCACGTGTAATTTCGAAGCGCTATAGACGGTCATGCAAAACTGTCACATTGGGGCGGTCATCGTTAGTTTTGGTTAGTTATTTTTTTTTCATTTGCTTTATTAAGAAAGTAAAAAAAGATTTAACTACATTTTTACATTACAGTCTATAACGCTCCGGTTATGAAAATATTTCTATTTCCAGTTGCCTAAAAATTGCTCAGGCAAAGAAAATCAAATGCTATTTGACTAGGCAAATTGCATTTAAAAATAAAAATACGCCTTTTGCCCAGACAAAAGCTTTTACCTAGGCAGAAGCTATTTGCCTAAAATACCCATTTGCCTGCGACATATACATTATATTTTTTTCTTCTTAATATTTAAGCTTTGCAGTCCAATAGGTTCTCTTTGCGCTCGAGTAAATCCCCATTTAGCATTGTCGGCTCCCCTACTATCATGATAAACGAAATATTTTATGTATTCTTCCATATACTTTTTAAAAGCACTAAACCACCTAAGTGTAAATACCTTAAAAAAGGTTGCTCGGATCCATTCTTAAAAGGTATAGCTTTTTGTGTAGAAAGCATAGGGAAGTTTACTGGTTTACTTAGATGGTACATTCAGAGTAGGACAAAAGTTCAGACATTTTAGAAAAATTTAAATAGTGTAGCTTGCCCCCTAGCTTACAAATCATATTAATATCAGATCTAAATGTCATGTCAAAAACCCCTAGATACTGAGTTTCACTATAGTATTCAAGACGTATTAAATATTATCGAAAAAATTAAAAATATTTTTTAACACACTGTATCTTCCTTTTTATCAACTTTTGGATATAAGTGTTTGGTTAAATCCTAATATTTTGACATGAGGAATCTGTGGTTCTTCTGTGTATTATTAATTAGCGGACACCCTGTACATTTAAAACAAAGCGCCATAATTTTTCAGACACTTTGTTAGAGACTTCTAATGCACCGATATACATGATCTTTTTTTTTAATGTTCCTCTGGTTACTGAGACGTCTGAATACAATTTTTCTTGTTTATTTTTCCATTTCTTTAAACACATAAATATATGATACGCATATTTTGGGCGGGTTGTCAACCAGTAAACAAGCAACAAGTATTGTGGGGTGCCTATTCTACATGTTTCTAAATTATAAGTGATTTCTGTCCGGTACCCCACGTTGGTTGGTTAAATGCCTACCAAGTAATTTCGGATAACAAATTAGTGACGTCATGTCAACTTTGGTACCCCCTTTGGTTTGTCATATGCTATACCGTGACTTGGAGATCGGTAGACGGCTTTGGTATGCTCTTATCCTTATCCAGATTTGTTATATTTTGAACGCTAAACTACATTTTTTAGTAAGTTCATAACAGTTAAACTGCACAAATTTACAGTACTATTTTTTTAAATTTGTGGTCTGGTTACTGTGACCCCTCAACACTATTTATTTTAATGTTTCAATTTAATTTTTCTATAAAAATAAAATTATTTTGCTGCAAATTAAAAAAAAATGTCCAGTTCCCGTCCAATCACTAAAGTCAAGGTCGTTTTTTTTTTGGCAGGGTTTAAACTTAGAGAAATGATCCTTTGGTAAAACTATGTACGTTTTTTTTGTTATATTAATTTTACAAAATAAGTAAAGAAATCGCAGTAAAAATCTTTATGCAAGCAAGTGAGATTTTTACTGTAAAAATTAAATGATCTTTTTTAAATGATTTTTTGGTTACTGAGATACTTTCAATAGCATGTAGGTACAGGAAGTGGCAACTATTAAGGGCTTAAGTGGTAAATTTATATGGGCGGTATTTACCTTACGTGTCATGTTGCATATGTCGTGTTTAATGTATCATTGGTGGACGACCGCCTGACCTAACACAAATAATAGATTACAAATACCGCTACAAAAGTATTTGCCGCACCAGCTGATTTGAGGCATTTTATTGGATTTTGTTTGTGGTTGCGTGTAACAAACAAAATACTTTTCTAACAACGGTACGAAACTTCAAGTTGTGATTCCTTATGTTATTTTATGAAAAAAGTTCCTATAAACATATGTCCGGAGTTGCTTCCTTAGCTAAGATACAGGGGCGTTAAAATTTAAGAAAAAAATCAGTTTTCCTAAATATTTTTGATATGTCTTGGGCCAATTTGGATAAAATTTGGTAATTTATTTAAAGTAATAAGAGCGCTTATTCTTCCCTAAACAGATTGCTATTATTGGGTCCAGTGGCATCCCAGTGGGCACCGCAACTTGGCTATTATTGAGAAAAAAAGTACGCCACTACGGTTTGTGACGTTTTTATATTTTTCTTATAAATTAACAATTGACTATTTTGGTTGCATTTTATTTCTTTGTATCTCGCTTCTGTTTTCGGAAAAAAATTGAAGCCACTTTAAGTGATACTAAAAGTATCTATAAACAGCATGAAATAAAATCCAAAATTAAAAAATAAACAATTTTGACCTTTACTAGATAAGGAAAATGACGATTTTCGATAAAATACACGACTGCTTATTTATTTTAAGAGCAAATAATTGTTTATTTTTATTTTTGTTTTTTACCATTGTCGTCTATGGGTACTTTTTAGAAGAAATTAAAGTGGCTTTAATTATTTTTTCTCGAAAACAGAAGCTAAATACAAGAAAAATACAAGAACTAAAAGTTGTATTATTAATTGCTTAATTATAAAAAAGTATAAAAACGTCAAAAAAGTCAGTGGCGTACTTTTTTCTCAATTATATAAGTTGCGGTGCCCACTGAGACGCCACTGGACCCAATAATAACAATCTGGTTAGAGCTAAATAAGCGCCTTATTACTTTAAATAAATGTACCAAATTTTATCCAAATCGGCCCAAGCATATATAAAAATATTTAGAAAAAAACTGATTTTTTTGCTTAAATTTTAACGCCCTGTATCTCACTAAACCATATGCTAACTGGTTTTTGCACAATTGATTGGTAAAACAGAATTTAAAAATGTAAATTATTTTTTATTAGCACACTTGCAGTTTTTTATTTAATAAAAATATCCACTTTGCAAAGGGTTTTTTGTTAGGCTCTCAGCAAAAGTTTTTGGTAAATGCGATTTAAATAATATTACATCAGTACTAACAAACATCTTTCAATTCAAAGAGTACACTCTCAGTTTGCAACATGTGTGTAAAAAGAACGCTCTTTAATTCATATTTTTACAAATACATATTTTTCTTTTTAATTTTAACACTCCACTGAGGCTAAAAGCCTCCAAAAACACTTATGTACCGGGGTGTGCTTAAAAAAGAGGTAAGAGGGAGTTTGATAACACAGAACTTAAATAACCAAAGAAGAACCTCCGCGGGTAGCAGGTTCCATATTCCTGGTAAATTTGTCTCTAGGGATAAATGAACAAAACAAAGTGGGAAGTTCGGGGCCCGGTCCAGTTGGAACCGTACAGGGGAGCATACGAGAGGCACCACGAGTTTCTCTTGCTGGGAACTGCAAGTAAGGGAATTTTACTGGACAACTACTCTCTAAACAGAAGCCCTTAAAGTAAGTCTATAAAAAAAAGCGATAGATCCCCTACAGCTCCTCGACGATGAGACAAAAGAAGAAATCTTTTTGTAAGCAAAGGGATCACCAATAAGATGAACTGCTCTTTACTTGAATAATAAATCGATAATAATTGCCGAGGAGTTGTGGGGAACGCAATTCTCCAGATGATTATGGGACCACTAGTCAAAAGAGGGTCGGATTGTGGTCGGATGGGGTGAAATAAATGTTCCCAACTTTAGAAGGCAATTCCGCTGTTCTGCACAAGCCACCATTTTTATAACATATGTCCAAAAATCAGCCGGTTTGGAAAAAATACTGCTTGCATACAACAATGCAAGTAATGTTTAGCCGAATTGAAATCACATTTATATTTTTATTATTTATTACTGTATCAGTGCGTGTCTTTGAATACGAAGAGAAGTGTTTGGTACGCGAGTATCACGATATGCTTTTATTTACGAAGAGGCTCATTGTAAATTCTGGGGAAGCTAGACGCATTTACGAAGAACCTTTTTCTGATTGAAGGCAACCAGCTCGAAGAACATTTCTCAAGACTCCCAAAAACTTCTGAACAGGGAGGAGCGTAGTGCCTAATTTTAATAATCGCGAAAGACACCGTGAAGTTGAAGTGAAAACCGAAGAACAAGTTTTAAATTCAATTGACAAGGATTCCACATGAAGTACAAGAAGTATTGTGCTTATCTACTTATAAATTTACCTGTAACTTTATGTGATTTACAAATGTGTTTTTTTCTCTTTTTGGTGCATCGCATCGTTTTAAATAAGTGACTGATAATCGTGGATATTGATGGTGTGTATCGCCACGTATCGATAAGTCCTCTCATTTTTTTAGTAAATGTATTGTACTGTAGAGCCTTATTAAATAAAAATATTAGCCACAAAATTGCGTGAAGCAATTTTTGTGGCTCCTCAACATATCATATTAACGTAAACAATTCGATAAATCAGTTCCTCGTGCGCTCGTGTCCCTGGTATGTTCCAACGTTGCCAAATGTTTAGAAAAATGTAATTATTTACGACTCAGTTTTCTCGAAAACGATTGATTTTCGGACATAATTTATTGTGAACTTTTTGTTTAGAATAAGACAATGGTCTTAAAGTTACGAACAATATTTTCCTAACACCTCTGTATAAATGAGAAGGGGGACTTTTTGACTTAAAAGATTTGTAAAAACTTTATAACATCATGTAAAGGCTTATATAGAGCCTAACAAGTAGGTACTGTGGGTGCCGGGTTTTTAGATGTTAGACTTAATTTATCCCCCCCGTCCTGGCAACGTTGTCCTCTAGTCGAAACATGTAGATATTGCATTTAACGGCACCTCTTTAAGACAAAAACAACTTTGGTATTAGTAACTTTAGCAAGGGAAACTAACTAACTTTCCCTATCTAGATTTTATAATAATTTGAGATACACTGTACATTTTTGCTAACTTTTTCCATGCAGAAAAGTCGACGCTTTTGTAACTCATTTTGTCAAAGTTTGACTTTTAGTTAAATTGGAAGTTGATATAATTAGTTAGATAATTCAAAACTTAAATGAGAAACTCCAATTATGTTATTTCTAAATTAAGCGATGGCCAACCATAGATAAAAGACTGTTAATTTTTAAATGTTTTCAAAAGGGCTTAGTTTTAATTAGATTTTGTGTATTTTAAAAAGCCACTTGTGAAAAATGTAGCCATACTTTTAGAAATATAGCAGACTATTAGTCTAGTCAACAAGTTCAAAAACGTAGAAAATAGAAATAAAACTCTTAAAAATATGTGCGATAGCTGATTTGATTTGGAATGACGTCAGAAAAAGGTTTTTAGACTTATTGACACATAAAAATTGCGATTGTTTAACAAAAAAGAAAAAAGTTGTTTACTTTTTTGTTAACAATTTTAGATGACATTTAGGGAATTTTGAAAAAAGATTCCCAAAAAGAAGGAAATTTCAAATAAAAGTTTTGACGTCGAAACTCTTTCTTAATTATTTCTATTTTTTTAACGCTGAATTTGGGACTCCGCGAGGTCGTTTTGGGATAGGTGCGCTGTCTAAAAGCCGGTATATTAACGGACTATAAAAACGAATACCTACTAACAATAGCTAATTGTCATTTGATTTTAGGACATGTAAACAAACCAAAAAAAAATCATTCCATGGCCAACTAAAAATAATGTGTTTTTTGGTGTTTCTGCTACTTTGGGCAAAGCAAAATAGTATGTGTTATATATTGTTGTAATCGTAAGAAAAAATGCATTTTTTTGCTGATACAGGGTGTTCCATTTGCATGTTGTGGCAATTTCTCAAAAATTAAAACATTCATATTTATTTCAAGTACGCCACTGGATACTACGTAAAAGATATAAAACTTTTGTATTTAAAGTTTCTTTCTATCTCCATAAATGTCCCAGTAATAAGACATAATAAAAATCGACAATTTTTGAGAATTACCCTGTATCTTCCAAATCAATCAAGTTAGCGTGGATCTGATTGCGCCAATAAACTAAACATCAAAAAGAGAATGGGACACGTATATTAGTTTTTTGTATCTCTTACCGTTTACCCTATACCCTGCAATACCAACCAAAAAAAACCACCCTGTACAGGTATGGATTTAATGAATACATCAGTGGCGTAGCTAGGTAAGTAAAGGACCTGAGGGCCAAAAAAAGTAGGGCCCAAACCAAACTATTTAATACTTCGACATACTTCAAAAAAATAAATCTTCACTTCCTTAAAACTCTGATTTTTAGAAGACATTTTCACCACTCCAATTTATACTTTGTGAGTCAGACTTCGAGGGGTCCATTAAGCTAAGGAGTCCCGGGGCACTGCCCCGCCTAGCCCCATTGTAGCTACGCCACTGAAAGACATTCAAGAACGAGAAAATTTTGTGAGTGGCCCAAAATTAAAAATTTTAGATTAAAAAAACAAATTCTGAAAGCTAGTAACAACTAGATTATTGGTGATAGGTATTTGATATTTGGTCAAAAATACAGGAATAAATATAGAGGGTTTAAAATTTTAAGGTCACTAATTGCTACATAAATATATTTAGCAGCTCAACCTTAACATTTAGAGGTCATTTCATGCTGTAACAATTAGTCAAGATTGGTTATTAGGTCACAGTTATTGGTCAGGAGTAAAACAAAATAAGAAAGGTTAAAACAAAACTTCTTTAATCTTGCTGACCAAATAATTAATCATACTGACCAATGTTGACCATTTTGTGACCAAGTGTATCCTTTGATTGAGCCATGCATGATTGATTTTAGACGCTATAAATTTGATATTTTAAAAATGCTGTACAAGTTGGTGTATGGATGACCAATTTGTCACACTTAGTGATCATTTGTAACCATTTTGTGACCGATTTTGAGCTTTTAAACCGCAAATTTCACATTTTGAGCCGTTAGATAAATGGGATACTCCCTCTTACCTCGCTTAGGACACACATGTTAGTGTTCCTAAGCTTTCAGCCTTATGGAAAGTAAAAAAGCCAACAAAATTTACAAAGACTCAAGATCAATTTTGTTTTGGATGGTTTCATTTCAAAGACAAAATACAACTCAATTAAAATCCACCAAAATTTTTTATATTGTCTTATTATTTACAGTAGAAACAATTTAAGTATAAATGTCCCTATTATTTTTCTATAAAAATATCATATTTTAAACCTCGACCCCACTTTAGTTGTATCCCAAGTAATATGTCGACCAAAGTCATAAATAATAACAGAAACTGCCCTTCATTTTGTTTTTTGTGCTCTTGTGTTTACGCTACAATACCCTTATTTTGTTGCCTTTTTCCTTTCATTCTGCGTAAAACCATCAATTTATTACCACTAAGACTTTCTGGATAGAAAAATTTCCCTCAAATTTAACTTCTTTGCCCGAGCAACAAAAAGGTCAACTTTAAAATATTCCACCAAATATGAATCAAATTAAGTATTAGGAAAAATGAATTTCGACCTTTATATTTGTGGAAATTTTAGGGATAAAAGTCAGATAAAACAGAAATACCTTCATTTTTTAATACTATTAACACTACATTTACAATTTTGGACAAATTCTAATTCAATGATTTTTAGATAAAGGAAGCTGTCAAAAAGTTCCACATAATCTATAAATATTAGTTTTAAACTAGCTTTAAAACAATTTTATCTTTGAACAGTCCACGAAGACTAAAAACCTACTAAATACTAACGTACCGTGGGTGTCTTAAGCGAGGTAAGAGGAAGTTTGTTTACACGGGACTAAAATACTTAGGATTTGGGGAAAGGAAAGACTTCCGTGGGCAGCAGGTTCCACATTCTAGAAACACGAGGGATAAAAGAACAAACAAAGTGGAAAGTTCGGGGCCTGTCCAGTTGGACCGTACGGAGATACATACGTGCGGCACCACGGGTTTTCTCTGTTGGGAACCGTAAGTGGAGAAGCCATGGAAGTATCTATAAAAAGCGACAAATTCCCAACAGCCCGACGATGGGCAGAGAGGAAAGCCTTTCTGTAAGTGAAGGATCATTAATGAGCCGAACAGCTTTTTATGAATGGAATCAAGAATGCTAAGGGTTGTGGGGGACGCCATGCTTCAGATATGAGAACAATATTCCAAGGGAGGTCGGATTTGGGACATACCGGGTGCCCACGAGATCACTTTCCGGCTGCCATTTTTTATTTATTTATCGATACTGACGAAATTTGGTAGGGTTATTGGACTAACAAAAAGTCATTTTTAGGTGTTTACGATGGGCTTTTACGACTTCCGGTATTACCGGAAATGACTGGAACTTTTGATTTTTTAATGGGACACCCTGTATATTTTTGTTTTTTGGATTTTTTAGATCCGTTTTAGTCGGAATACAATATTTTTAAAACAAATTTTGGCCAAATTTTATTTATAAATTAATTATTTTTACTTCTAGACACATATAATTATTCTAAAATCACTCCTCATACTTCTTACTTTCAGGAAAATACGTAATCGTTTTATCTTTTTAAACTTTTTACTAGAGGGCTCCTAAACCTTATTTTTAAGTTTTTACACTAGCTGAAAAACCAAAATAAGACAATATCACTTTCATAATATGTCCAAATGCAATATTTTAAAGCGAATCCAACGATGTATAGCACTACGACACTTTCCTTTATTTTCTTTTAAAAAACAACAATTAACATGTAAGTAATTTTTTTTTTTTTTTTTGATGCTGAATGGCGTACGTCGTTTATCGTAGTTGCTATGAAAACAAAACTAATAAAAATTAAAGTTTGTTTGTAAAAACAATTGCTTGTGTTCGTTAAAAAGTTTAAAAAATAAAAACATAATTTTATGTTTATGTTTTGTATCTCCTACGATGTTATAATAATTTTAAGTTACATTTTGGTACTTGGATAATTTTTTATGGTTAATACCAAATTAAACCTAAAATATTTTAACATCGTAGATACCTAAACACAAACTAATGTTTGAATTTTTTAAACTTTTAACGAAACGCAAGCAATTGTTTGACAAAATATTCTTTTGGTTTTCGTTTTCATGGCAACTAAGATAAATTGAGACGTACGCCATTCAGTATCGAAAAGACCATTTACCTACATAGTAAATGTTGTTTTTTTTTAATAAAAATGAAGTAAAAGTCTCTTAATAATTTTTACATCGTTGGATTGGCTTTAAAATACTGCATTTAGAAATAATATGAAAGTGATATGGTCCTATTTTGGTTTTTAAGCTAGGGTAAAAAAACTAAAAAGTAAAGTTTTGAGCCACTAGTAAAAAGTTTAAAAAGATATAATCGATTTCGTAATTTTCTAAAAGTAAGTAAACCATAAGGAGTGATTTAAGAATGATCATGGGATCTAAGTAATATAATAATTTAATTTAAAAATAAAATTTGACCAAAATTTGTTTTTAAATATTGTATTACGACTAAAAATAATCCAAAGAATCCAAAAACAAAAAATATACAGGGTGTTCCGTTTAAAAATCAAAAGTTCCAGTCATTTTCGGTGAAACCGGAAGTCGTAAAAGCATATTGTATACACTTAAAAATGACTTTTCGTTAGTCTAACAACCCTACCAAATTTCGTCAGTATCGATAAAGAAAAAATGGCAGCCGGAAAGTGATCTCGTGGGCACCCGGTATACAAGGTGTATAAAACAAAATGGGAAAAATACTTTTGGCTCAAAAAGAAAACAAAGCTTTTTTAAAACTGCAGTGGCTATAGATAAAATGTGTTTATGCCAGTTAAGGTTATTCTTAAATGTAACGCCTATAACATTGAAAGTGTCTTTGCTCTGCAAAACTTGGCCGCTCATAAGTAAAGGATAAGTATGTGATGACTCTTTTCGCGACAAGGAACATGATTGGTTGCATTAAGATGGACAAGATTTTTGGCGCCCCAATCCAATATTAAATTAAGGACCTGTGAAAGAGATATCTGCATCGCCTAATTTCCAAATCAGGTTTAGAGATTGGTTTAGGAACCTAAAAACTGGAGTGAAGGGTACAATCGTCGGCAAAACTATAAAAGGAATTAGTTGTGGACGAGAAAAGGTCATTGATGTGAAGTAGAAACAATATTCGTGTCAGTACTGAGCCCTAAGGCACTCCAGCATTTACTTGGTGAAAGCTTGAAGAGTGGCCATCCACAATAACTGATATACGTCAATCAGAAAGATAAATTAGAAAGCCAAGTACAGAGTTTAGTTAAAAGACCATACAAGGGACGTTTATTAAGGAGCGCGGCATGACAGACCTGGTCAAAAGCTTTGGATATATCAAGAGCAATGATCTGGGACCCACCTAGAAACTCAAAAGACTTAATCCAGCAGTGTGCTACAAAGAAAAGAAGATCTGCTGTAGATTTTTATGACAGAAATACACACTGCGTGTCATGCAAAATTTTGTGCTTTTCTAAATACTTGAGGATTAGTATTTCTCCATTACTTTACAAAGGACCGAGTGAAGTGAAATTAGTTCGATGGAAGATATTTAGATCCTTTCTTTGGAATAAATAGGTTGAACACGTGCAGCTTTCCAGCTCCCCGGAAAAATACCGGTTTTGTAAGAAATTCAAAACAGCCGAGCTAATATAGGTGCAAGTTCTGAAGCACATTTTTTAAAGATGACTTCTGGTATGCCATCCAGCCCAGACAATTTCTTGGTGTTAAGAGAAGATTTTGTGACAATTTTGCTCCATTGTTAATTTATATATTTACATAAATAATAAATTTAAAATTTTTAGACAATTTTTTAAACTGTTACTTTATCTACCTACTCTAAATTTTATACCTTTTTATTTTTTGTTAAATAAATATACTCATTGTTAAGGTGATATTCTAGTCTAAAGGCTAAAATTTCGAGCATTTTTCTCAATAAAAAAAAGGCAATTGATATTTTTACAATTAATTTTGTAATTATTTTGAATTTAATTATTATTGTAATTATATAAAAGAGTACATAAAATTATTTCAAAAAATTTACAGGGTGTTTCTTAACAAATGCGTGAAATTTTAGGAGGTGATTTTCCACCAAAAATAGGAAAAAATCTTCATATGAACATATGTCCTAAATGACTTAGTTTTTGAACTACAGAGTGTTAAATTAAAAAATACATATTATAATATAATAACTTTTATATCCCTTCACATATTTAAAAAAAAAAATTGGAAGAGGCACCTTTTGCACCAGAAGACATTTTTGGCATACAAGACAATTTGGCACGCCACTGCATTTTTTTTTAATAAAAATATTTTTTTAAATCCCCATTTAGTTTAGAACAAATTTGATCTACGGTTACATCCACGGTTATATCTAGGAAATTCGTTAAAGTCACGGAATTTTTTAACAATCCCAACCTCTGTTTTCGTGTCTGTATTGTATAAACAAATGCACATTTTTTTCCGTTGCTCAATTTACGGATATCCATGGATTAAAAATACACTAAAAGCACAAGCACGTGTACCTACAACTACTATATCCTTGTCTTTTAGGCACATATTAAACGACCGATTTCGGCCAAAAATATAATGATTATTTTATTCTTTTACAAATATATTGTTTTATTTCATTTGTTTATTTTTGCAGCCAATTGTGTCTGTCTGCGTCGAATTCTAAATGCGTCGTGTTTGACCGCGTCAAATTGTCGCTGCGACGAATTGCTGTCGCGCCAGATTTACTGCGTCGATTTGTCGCACGACGAATTGTCTGCGTCGAATTGTCGTAGATCCCACGAAAAATATCTTTCTAATCGTTAAGTACCCCATTTTGTGCGACTTTCTCCTACATAAGAAGAAAATGCGATCTTATTTTAAGGTCGGATAAAATATTTACATTTTGCTAAATTTTCTTTTATTCTTTTTTATCTAGTTAAGCCACAAAGTTACGTCTTTGTTTTTTTTATCCCTGTACAGTACATACCATAAAACCTCTAATTCTATTACGTCCTTAATAAAAAAGTAACTTTTATTTCTTGTAAGACCCCTAAGGTAATTATAAAAAAAAATTAAAAGTTCATTTCAACAAACTATTCTAGTGTTTTAATTATTTAAATTTTAGGCAACTGCTATACGTCTCCTACAAATTTTGGTTCTAAAGCTGACAAGCTGATATAATCAATAACAAAGTTTTCTATCTGCTATTAAACTTAACACGATGTGGCGTTTAAACCAAGCCATCAAGATTAGTTGGCGAAAGTTTTGTTTAAACCGAAAAACAGCAACTCAAAACTTTTAAGAGTTGACCTTAAATACGTAAAAATAGATTTACGAAGCCTCAAGAGTTTATAGGGGTATCAAACTTTTTAAATAAATAAAAAACATTTTCTTTTATATAAAAAAATGGCCCTTAGACAATAAAAAAATGTAATGAAAAATCGTTTTTTTCTTTAAGAAAATTATTAAAATATCTCGGCTTACTGAACACCGTTTACTTATGGAAAGAAGCATTAATATAAGTTAATTTAGGGCGTTTTTTCGTGTTAATACGGTTCAAAACATATTAAAAATATTTGAATACCTCTCTCTATTTAACTCTCATATTTATATTGTTCTTTCAAATGCGGTTTTAACCACTTTGATGAATACGGTAACAAGAAAAAAACTTTAGTTGCCCAAATGTCGTTGGTTAATTGGAAATAGTACAAAAATTATAATTAAAATAAGTTATTTTCTAACTTTCAAGAACCGGAAAAAAATTGTATGAGCAATTTATAGTGAAAACTTGTAATTGTTGTTTTTTTTAACAATTTTTATTTAAAAACGTACCATCTATAAAGCTAGTGGATCTTACACTATTTTAAAAAGCTTCGTGTATCAATATGTGACATATTAAAAAGGAAAGGTGCTCCATTATTTTAGCACACATATTATAGTAAAGGATTCTGAAGGATTGTTGCTGTAAAAGCAATTTAAACAATAATATTAAATATACATTGTAGCAATTATTACTAACATATTGCAGGCATTGATAATGATTAGCAAAGTTTGCATATTTAAGATAAATACTGGTTTAACGGACCTAGCTTGGTTTAGTTTTTCACACTGTCGACAGACGGCGTGATGGACAATCAGCTTCTACGTTTATTCGATATTGCTACTTCTTAAGAGACGGTCTGCGGTTGGTGATCTCAATTAGCTTTAGAAGATTAACCTGTGGCTAGTGTAAAAATCGGCATCTCCAGATCGGACAATGTTCTACAGATACAACCTTGTCGTGTAAGGAAATTACAAACAATAGTAGTCTCAACTTTTCTGCAATGTAGTGTTGACTACCAGCTGTGATGTATAAACAAAGAGCAGTGGTAAAGAAAGCATTAAATTGTAATAACCGTTATAATAAAGCATTCTGAAATTAACAATTGCTTGTGGTACAATTTTTGCACAATATTCAGTAGTCAAAATGTTTCCTGAATAACTTTATTTTCATTTACTACAAGGTGCAGCGGGTGTCTATTTTACTACAAATAATTGTAGAGTTTCGTGCAATTGTATTATTCTCTTTTAGATTTTTTTTCGTGTTTTGGCTCACTCTAACCCCTCATAAACGACCTTACCTTTCCGGACATTCTGTATAGATAATATGTATTAAAAATTGTAATAAATATATAGGTGTTCATTTTAAAATTTACCACTCAGGTATATCCGTAATGAGGCAGATTTGAGAATATCGCCGAAACACGTCAAGATATCTATTGACGGGTAACGTTTTTTACAAAAAAATTGGACGACACCCCTTTAACCCTCTAACCACCAGGGCCTCCACATCAAAATTTTTAAATATAGGGGGGTCAAGTAATACATTATTTTAAAGCTTCTGACGAGTTCTTTATAATCCTGGAATATAAAGTCAATATCTTTACCTACTACAAAATGGCCTTATTTCCGAAACTAATAAAGTAAGGTTTGCTTGCGGTATTTTCTTATGGCTCTTTTAAATATCTTTTTATTGGTTATAAAATATACAGGGTGCCTTATTATAAAAAAATATACACATTTTATCCTATCCTGTAATTTATCACTAGTATCACCATTAAAACGATTTTTAAAAGAGCTTTAAGAAAGTACCACATAGTACACCTAACTCTATTAGTTTCAGAAATACGGCCATCCCAATCAGGTATTTGGGTAATATTTAAAGTACCGCCATTTTGTAGTAGGTGAGGATATTAACCTTTTATTTTAGGGTTATGAAGTACTTGTCAGGAGCTTTAAAATGATATTACCCAGCCCCTTCCTATTTAAGAATTTTGGGGTAGGGGCTCTGGTAGCTAGAAAGTTAAAGGGCGTCATCAAATTTTTTGTAAAAACGTTTCATCTCAATAAATATCTTGGCGTGTTTCGGCGATTTTCTCAAATCTGTCTCTTTTGCAGATAACTCAGTGGTAACTGTTTAAATCAACACCCTGTATGTATGTACTTATTTAAAGCAAGCATCAACCAATAATTATAAACATATAGTGTACGTTTATAATGTTTTTCTGGAAGGGTGCCAATTTCAATTTATTATGCATTTAATTTATAGCGTCGCGTCGTGCAAATGGGTAAATTACCCGGAAAAGGGTTAATTCTTTAGCCCATTTAGAACCGTTGAGAAGGGTATGGTCAAAAAGGACCATTTTCCTATATTCTTGCTTGGTTAACTAAATTCTTGTGGCTATTTTGATTCATCTAATGGTAACATAATAGGTTGACAAGACCACGATAAGACCACCTTTTGTAAGTGATTATTAAAATTACACAGAAACCAACCATAAAATCGGTTTAATTATATGCTTTACAGTGTTTTTGGTGATTGTTTTAAAAGGCCATGAGTGGAAAAGAGACGGTCTAACGCGTGTAGAATATCAACAGGTAGAGATTAAATAAATAATTTCGGCATGTAAATATGGTGACACATCGCACAGTGCATCGATTTGTGGAAAAAAACGAGCAACAACTTAAATCTATAATATGTGTAATATTGTGTTACATGTATAACAATATTACAGGTTTGCTTTCTGTATAAGTAGAGCTACTTTATTATTAATAACAGAACTCTTTTAGAGCAATAAGACTGTACGATTTTTGTCACGAAATCCTTATTTCTTAACGCACTGTGCATCGGTCCCGTTTTGTTGTTGCTTTACTAGCCTATACCGGGTGTTGCTCCGTCGAGCGGGACATAGGGAATCCCATGTAAATTTTAAAGTAGTCAAATATTGGCTTCCCTAATTATTTTAGAAAAAAATGCTATAAGGATTTATTGAAGAGCACAATAAGTTCCACCCCAAATGAAAATTTGAGCATTTTTCAACCAACCAGTAAAGAGTAAACTGCTTAAATACTTCTGCAACGTAGTATCTTATTATGCACCCTGTACTCTAGAAATCAATAATAAAAACACCATATCGATTTATCACTGACACTTTAGATTATTAATTTATAATGTCAATGCCTAAACTGAACAATTTTATACGGGAATTTCACACCGTTACCCAAGACAATAGAATAAATTTGTCTACATTTAAAAATCAATTTATGACGAAAATATCAGGTTTTATTTAAATGCTCAAATATTCCTCCATTAACTGCCAGACAATAACCCAAACGATTATAAAACTCATTTCTTACGTTGGCTAGTTGGTACATCGATATTCTGGCACATTTTGCGGAAATAGCATTCCTTAGCTGGTCTAAATTTTCATATTTTTTATTGGTATAAAGCTTAGTTTTTAAATGTCCCCATAGAAAAAAATTGTTTGGCGAAAGATCCGGAGACCTGGCTGGCTGAGATAGTGCGTGGTTCGGGCTTATGATGTCATTATTAAATGAGTTGTTCAAGTATTCGCGTACAGCTCTGGTACTGTGTGCTGGGCAGCCATTCATTTGATACCAAATCTCTTGATTTTTACGAGCAAGGTTGTTCAAAGCAGGCAAAATTTGTTCCTCTAAAAGTTCCAGAAAGTACTCCGCATTCAAATTTTGGTCAAGGAAAAATGGTGCAAGGATATGGTGGCCGAAAATTCCCGCCAAAGCATTATTTTTTGTGAATATTGAGTCCTTGTCTCAACAAATCGATTTTGGTTTTCGTTACTCCACTACCGGCAATTTTGAATGTTGGGTTCGTTGTTCAATGTAAAAGTGCATTCGTTAGTAAAGCAAATTTGTGTTAAAAACCTCTGTCAGTCTTTGTCCTCTCAATCATCTCAAAGCAAAATTCCTGTCGTCGTATTTCGTCTCCGTCTCCTAATTCTTGGTGTCTTTCGTACTTGTAAGCGTGGTTTTTACATCTTTTTAAAATTCGAGATATTGTGGTGTGGTCTTGTCCAATAATGTCCTCCAGTTGTCTCGTGTTAATTTTTCCTTCGGCCTCCTCTACACAAAGTATCACGTCTAAATCCCTCTCGTTTCGTACAATTTGTCTCCGATTTTTACGTCGATTACATTTGCAATTATTAATTACTGTACCTGTAGTTTCAAATTTTTTTATCGTCCGTTCTATTGTCGATTTACTTGGTATTGGCCTATTGGAAAAATAGGCTGCAAACATGTCCGCTACTCTTCGATAACTATTTCCTTAATAAAAGCATTTTATAATAGTGATTTTTATTTGATTTAAGTAGTTTATTATTTAAAAATGATGTGACATTGATCTGACAACTTGAGAGTAAGAGGTTAAATAATTTTTCTGATATTTTATTATAAACTTCTAATAATACAGGGCGTGTAAGAAGATAGGAGATTCGTAACTTATTTTAGCATTTATCTCTTAGCTGGCGGACTGAGAAAAGCTATTTGTACACTGGGTACAACTTATTGTGCTCTTTAAAAAATCCTAATAATATTTTCTTCTAAAATAATTAGGGGAGCCAATATTAGACCACTTCAAAATTTACATACGGAGCAACATCCGGTATAACTTTTCACTTGGCTAAATCTATATATCAGGGTGATTTAATTCCGCAAAAATTTTTCTTTTTTTTTAGTGCTTAAGAAAAATTTTATTCTACATGTAGAAAAAAGATTCCCACCAAATTTAAGCTCTTTATATGAATTTTAAGTACTTACCATTTAAATTTTAAGTTTTCCCATTTAAAAGGCACTTAAGAAATGTTTTTGTTTTTAAATTTCTAATGCTTAGCCACTTTTTACTTTTTTAGGTTGAACATTACGGCTCTTTAAAATTGCTTTAGTGTTTTTGGGGTAACTCAAAAAATTATATTTACTCTAGAAAACATATTATCGTAGAAAAATATGTAAGCTATTAACAAGAAAGTTACAATTAAATAACATGATAGGTTATATTAATAATTTTTCCGTTTTAAGCCATAAGGCATAAGTGTAAATTTAGTAAGCAAAACAATTTTTACAATTTAATCCTTTTTCTAGTTACGGTTTGCTTAAAAAATGTAAAGGAAAATAATTTATTCTAAAAATTGTACTTTGACGACTTCTACAGGCGGACCAGTTCAAGTTACACAAAAAAGACTAAATCAATTTCAAAAGACCGTAACCCTCGTTTCACACTTGCTGAGCCGGGCTGTACAGAGTAATAACAAACTATATGGAGTCTTATGAGAGCTTGCCGACTATCCGGATTCTAAGCGTGTCAATGGTGTTATAAGACTATACACTTGGATAGCGTTGGTCCGTCACCGACTTTCTGGCTTCCGCTAATGTGAAATGAAAGTAAGGTTCATTAAAACCATTCACAATACAGTAAAAAATGGCTAAGCATTAGAAATTTGAACAAAAATACGAACATTTTAAATGGAAAAACTACAAATTTAAATGGTTAGTACTTAAAATTAATATTAAGAACTTAAATTTGGTTGAAATTTTGTTCTACATGTAGATTAAAACTTCGCTTATCACCGAAAAACACAAAAGCTTAACCCCACTGTATATGTCTCTGCGGCCCCGGGAATTGAACCGAAGTCACTGGCCACTACGTCACATTTAATATCAAAACGTTCTCAGAATATCTTTAAAAACTGAGAGTTGTTTTCATACTTCTATGATCTAAATATACAATAAAAATTCGCTAAAAATAAAAAATTAATACAGACAAAAAAAAAAAAGAAAAATCTTCTTCTAATAATAATTTAAAACCAAACATTTTCAAAGTTTCTTTGGAAAAACTTCTCGGAAGTCTTAGCAGTGATGAATGAGTTTTAATTTAGTTTGTCATGAAATGGGGCTTTTATAAATTTAATTAATGTAAAAGGATTACAGAGTACAATTAATGAAATTAACGAATTCAATAAAATACTTGTAAAATAATTTAGACAGTAATGCCGTCGAAATATCAACCGAAGCAAAAAAACAGGAATATAAGAATAACACCAAGAATTTTATCTCATTTACTAAACAAACAAACTAGATTAAACCCCGTCGAATTCGACAGGTTTTAAATAGTTATTAGCGATTTAAATTAAGCGCCTCTACCGGATACTTTTAAAACTCTTCTATACTCACTATACCATTTGTTTATCATATTTTGCTTGATGTTGTTGCAGTTGGTTCTAACAACAAAAAATCAGACAGTTTCTGTAAATATAGTAAATATTTTTTGCATTTTATTAAGATGAATATAACCCGTTAAATTTTAACGGGTTTAATATATATATATATATATATATATATATATATATATATATATATATATATATATATATATATATATATATATATATATATATATATATATATATAAATATATATATATAATTAGAAAAAAAGAAAGAAACGCATCAACAAAATAATGAAATAAAACGCATTAAGTCAGCAGAGGAGGCAAATACTCAATTTGTACTGCCAAAAAAACTGCCGATACTGGGCTTTACGTAATGTTCTCTAAAGTATAGGCAAACCACGTGGCATATTATATATTTGTTTTTGTTTTTATAAACAAAAGAGAAATTAAACAATAAAAAAGTAGCGTCGAGATCATGTAAATAGGTGCCGTAGAAGTCTTTAACGAAGTGTCTGAAAATTATGGCTTTGCGTTTTAAATATATAGATATAGATAAGCTCTTTTTCGCCCGTCACAGTCACAAAAATTCAAAGTTCTTCTTAATCTTAATGTATTATATCTATTAGAAGTTTAGGTGTTGGTCTTTACATTGTTTAAAAAGTAGTGTAAAAAAATAGAAAGTCACATAAAACGGTTACCAAACTTGTTTTATTTGTTAAAATTTTGTCATTTTGAGGGATTTTTTAAATTTTTTACTAAAAAAAAATCTGTTAATCACTCGACGCACCAAGATTCTCTTTAGACTTTCGAACACTACAGTGTTCACAGTACATTTTCTAGGCAGCATTTATTTGTTTTGGTGCGTCGAATGATGAAAATTGTAAAAATCACTCAAAATAACAAAATTTTAACAAACATGCTAAGTTGACGGCCGTTTTATGTGACTTGCTATTTATTTTTTTATACTACCTCTGAAAAAATATGAAGACCAATGCCTAAACTTCTTAAGGATATAATAAATTGATTTTGATAAAAACTTTTAATTTTCTTGAATATGATGGGCGAAAAATGGTTGATCTTTACTCACCTCCTTTGAGCAAGTAAAAAGCTAATCTCATTTGACCTTTATCTCCCTTGATACCTATTATGTCCTAAATTCATTCAAAATAAACAATGAAACAAAATGACAAAACAAAGCCTCTTAGGGTGTAACACTAATTTAGCCGGCAATTGCCCGTAATTTGTTTTTTGAAATAAAATGTGTTTTGCTAATTAAGTTTGTCGCATTGCATCGACCAGCTTGTTTATAGCAATAATAATGTTTTGGAGCTACTAAATCAGTAACGGCTCGTGTCGATTAACTTAGAGGAGGTCATGTTCTTCTATGTACCGGGTGTCAAGTTATAAATTTACAACCGCCTTAACTTGGTTATTTTTTATTGTACAAAATAACTATAAAACATCAGTTTCTTGGGTTAATTCTGTAGTTTTCGAATTATTAATCAGATTTTAATTATCTCTTGAGATATACAGGGTTTGACAAAAAGTATTATTTTTTTAAAAGGAACACCCTATATACTATTTCACCATTAAAATGATTTTTTAGTTTTCAAAATATGCAATCCAAAGAATAATTTTTAATCCCCATTAGAAACGTAATAAACTTACATTCCCTAACTTTATTATTTTTTAACGTACAAAAGAAATAAAAATACTGTTTTGTTAGGATGACTCTGTAGTATCTGTATCTTTCATCAAAATTCTGTTTTCTCTTAGGATATACAGGGTGCAACAAAAAAGTATAATTTTTTAATATTGAACACCCTGTGTATTTAATAACCATTTAAAAGATTATTTACAAAACGTTACAAAATACCATATTTTATGGGTCCGTCTTTAATGGTTTTGGAAATATGGCCAAAAATAAAATTATTGAGCAATTATTGCCATAGAATCCACCTACATATGTATATAATTGAAATTTACATTTATTCTTTAGATTAGGATGACCATATTTCTGAAACTAATTAAAATGGGTAAATCAAATTAGTATTTAAAGCTCTCTTAAAGAACTTTTTACTAGTGCTTTTATACAGGGTGTTTCAACTCTATTTATACACGAAATAACTTTGCTCTTGTACAAGATGCAAAAATAATCTCAAAATATAAATTAAAATAAATATTTGAATACACTCCTTTTACTGATAGTACTAGTTATTATACAAGGTATCTCAAAAACATTATTTTTTTTTCGTCAAGTGGATTTTTAAATGGGACACCCTGTATCTTTTAACAAATTTTGATTTTGTATTAAATTTTACATCAAAAATGTTTAACATACTATAGGTTAACTATTGTTGGTTTTTGGGATATCAGCTGATATCTACACTAATTAACGATTAAAAGTGAAGAAAGAAAATGATATTCTGGTTTTAATTATTTTTAAATAGTTTTGTCACTGTCAGAATGACAAAAGATATATTACCATGTTATTAATTACCTTCCATGGTACGAACTACTATTAGGTATGTCAGCAATTTAGTTTATTTTAGACACTTATTTACTTAATTACTTTAAAAAACATGACTGGTTGTTATGTAAAGTAAGTAAATATGTATCCAAGATTAACTAAATAGCTGACTTACCTATTAGTGGCTCTTACAATAGAAACAATGGAAGGTAATTAATTACATGGTATTATATTATTTGTCACTCTCTCAGTGACAAAATTATTTAAAATATATAAATCAAAACATTATTTTCGATATACGTTTTAATTGTAGAATTTAATATAGATTCAAAATTTGTTAAAATATACAGGGTGTTCCATTTAAAAACTTACTTTACAATACAAATTCTGTTTTAAGACACTTTGTTTAATAATTGGTACTGTCAGTAAAAAAAGTATCTAAAAAAGCATTTTTATTTTAAGTTGCTTTTGTATCTTGTACAGGGGCAAAGTTATTTTGTGTATTAGTAGAGTTGTGACACCCTGTATATAGGGTTTTCTATTTTTTAAATCATACTTTTTTGTCCTACCCTGTATATTTTAAAAAATATTAAAAATCTAATTATTGATTTAAAAACCACAGAATCAATCCAACACACTAATAAAATTAATCATTTTGTACGATAAAAAATACGGTGGGCCAAATTTAACACTTTTTATAGGAAATACACGTTTCTTTTATTCCACAAAACCTGACCCCACTTAACCAGGTTTAAATTAAAGTAAAACTTAGGGGCGTCCATAAATTACGTAAGGCATTTTTTTAATTTTTAGGCCTTCCTCCCCCTTGGTGAGATTTAGTGAGGTTTGCTTTAACCCTTCTCCCTCTTTTCATTCACCAATCTTACGATGTATGGGAATGTAAAAAGGTGAATTACGTAATATTTGCATGGACCCTCCCTCTTTCCACGATGAGATTAGATTTAGATGAGATTTAAGTCCCCGCCTCCCCCCTAAATGCCTGACGTAATTTATCGACGCCGCCTTACTGGAAAAAACCACATTTAATTTAGCCACTGGCTAAACAACCGCCAAGCGACATTGCTCAATTATAAGAAAAACCTCCGTCTGCCAGTTTTTTTCTATTTACGTATATGAAAGTCGCAGAAAATCTAAAGTAATTTGGTATTACCAGCGGATTTTACTTATTTTATAGGTAGTTGCCGCAGACCGGTGGCTATGCTTATAAAAACTTATAAGAACCGCCAAATAATAGTTAACCCTAACCTAATGAATTATTATTAATTTTGCTGTCCCGTAAGCGTTTAGCTTTCTTGTGGTTTTATTGGTAAATATTGTATTTTTATTGATCTATAAACAAAAATAAAACTAAGAGACCCTTGACACCTACAAAGATTTTGTCGAAGCTCTGAATAGGTACTCAAAAGAAGAATGTATCTTTTTAAAATTAAGAGAAGCCAGGAGTATAAAATTGAGGTTAAGTAGTTGCCAACTGTCAATTTTTAATCGAAGAAGTTGGTAGTTCTGCATCAAATATTTGAAGAAAAATAGGACGTGTTCTATGCCCGTTTTTACCGACATTTTAGGGGTTTCCCAACGCTAGGTAGAGAATAGCTTTCGGTAACTTAAGTTGTTCTTTACCTAGCGTTAGGAACCCGTAAAAGTCGGTGGAAACAGGCATTAATCCTTTAAACAAATTTAACAAGGCGACCTTAAATTTCTTTGATATCCAATTTGCTGTTTTACACTGTCAAATTTCTTCAAGGTAAACTTGGTCCAAGAAAATTATTAAGGTTAGGTTAACTATTATTTGGCGGTTTTTATTAGTTTTTATAAGCATAGCCGCGGCGGCATCTACCGATTAAATAAGTAAAAACCGCCGGTTATAACAAATTAATTTAAATTTTTGTTAAGCCCTTAATATTGTGGGCACCTAGTATAAAAAAATAATTTATTTTGGGGATTTAAAAAATATATATACATATACATTTTGGGAATTATAAAATAAGTATACATTTTAGTAAGGTTACTTAACATAGGAAATTTTGCTAAATAAAGAAATAAATTAAAACATTTTCTAGGTTACTCTTTTAATAATAAAAACATTAAACAAGGTGGGTCGCGTAGAACTGAAAAACAAACACTGACAAATTTATTATTTAAAGAGAACACAATTTTTAAAAGGGGATAGTATGTTAGTAGAAGAAGTAAGGGTAGTAGAGAATAGAAGTGAAGTCAAGAAAAAAATTAAAGTTCTAGTTAAGCCACCGTACGGGCTACCCCTAGTGAGGGAGGGGTATGCCAGTACTAAATTAAGTTAGTAAAATAAGTTACGTTAGTTTTAAAAATGCTAAGTTTGTTTTTATGGTCCATCGGTCTGATATTTCTAGAAGATAGTTCCATATGGTAGACTTGTCCAAGTGACGTAAACTGGCCCTAGTGTATTTTAAAATTATACGTCACAATATTATTATTAAGGGGTCTATCTTTCCGACTAACAGTTTTTTGACAATAAAATTGTTTTAATGGAAAACTCGCAAATTGTTGCTCCTAAAAAAATTCCAATACCTACACATTCCTAAAAAAAATATAAATTTCCTACAAAGAGGCTTTGTCCGTAATTTGTCGTCAAATAAGCCGTTTCCATGTAATCGGGCTTTGAACATTGAACTATATTTTTTCAATTTTGTTTGAGTTTAGATTTTTGCTACTACTACAAATATCAATATTTAAATAAATCCAATAGGTATTTTTAAGGAAATTTATTGCGTTGAAATTAACATTCGGTGTTACCGGAAGTGCCAAAAGTGAAAAATATTTTATCTGTACACCCTTTTGCTGATCTTCCAATGTTGCCAAATTTTTAATAGTTTAATAAATGTTTCGTCAAGAAAAACCACGAAAACATCATTTCTTTCCTTATAAATCCTTGTAGAAAGTTATTGGTCGTATAAATAATCCGCCATCAATCTTGTTTATTTGATGATATATATAAAATATATGAGATATAAAATAATATCGGTCACGAGCTTATCCGTCTTGCACAATAGGCTTCTCGAATAAATTTTATTTTTAATTAAAAATAAGATAAACATTTTTTTGGGAATTTAAAAACCATCTGCTAATTTTATTAAATAAAAATATGATTTTTAGCGTAAATAGTGTAAAGTTTAGTCAGGCTTTTTAAATAAAAACGAATTGTGATATTTTGACAAGATGCAGATGCCTGTACCTATCGTTGCCACGTCGGGTCGCGTCGATAAGATTTTACTTTTTTAGTACATATAACCACAAGATTATCACTTTTATAATAACTGAGGTACTCCCTAATTACAACCAATATAGGACACCCTGCTGAGTTGTGAACCCCAGAAATAAGAAACATTATTTTAAAACTTTAATCATATAAAAACTACTGTTTTATTTGCATTGAAAGTTATATGTATCTAGGAAAAAATACAAAAATTCTCATAGCAATGCCTCCCTTCGCGACGCTTGTCCTCAGTAAGCGATAACCCACATTTAGATTGCAGTGGCAAGAAACACTTTTGTAATTTTTACGATCTCGCGCAGTAAACAAATTGGGGCGTCTACGAACATGCGTATTTAAAAGACATGGCAACATACAATACGGACTCACCGTGCTCTCTGTACACGATCTTTGGCTAAGGATCGTGCTCTCCGTATTTCGAACGGGAAACCCGAAGCAGTGCAGCCACAACGTGGGTAAAACCTATCCTTTTCCTAGCATCGCGCCCGCATCGCACAAGGCGTAGCCACGCGTCGGCTATACATACAGTGTGTTCCAGGATAGATGTTACAAGAGAACAAAGACCCAAAATTTTTTAAACTTTAAAAGTACACCTTTTCGCATGGTTCAAAATTAACTAATACAAAATTTTACTCCGATTGGTAACCTCGGGCGAGTTATTACTTAAAATATGAAAACTGACTTAAACTAAAATACCTTTATTTTTAAAAATAGGACAAAATTGTATGGGTAAATGTTGTAAAGAAGTAAATTTTATGTCAAATTTAAAGGTAAAGAGTTAAAGTAAAAAAATATATTTTAATACTTGGCTTGAGGCAGAGTATTTAAAAAAAATCTCTAAAATAATTAAACATTCTTTTAAATTTTGCTCCCTCTTGTCGATTCTTTAGAATGTAATGCTTAATGCAAAAAAAAACAATGACAAAAACATTTTTTTTTAATCATTGCTTCAACTTTAAATTTTAACTTAAAATTTATTTCTCTACAATATTTACTTTTACAATTTTGTTTAATTTTTAAAAATAAAAGTGCTTTACTTCAGGGCATGTTTTATATTTTTAGTTATAACTCGTTCTGTCTAAAACCAATCGGGATAAAATTTTGTATTTCTTAGTTTTGGACCATGCGATCAGTTTGTTTAAAATGCCAATTAAAAATTAAAAAAGATTAGCTTATTTGTCCTCTTGTAAGGTCTCGGCTACGATAACAAAGCGTAAGCAGCGAGCGGAAAGTTTCATATCTCTAATGTAATGACTACAATATTTTGTGGTAAAGGGCGTCTTTAAACCAGTTTATATACATTTGAAATGCTCCGCGGATAATATTTGTTAGTTTCGAGCGGTTAGTGGCAGGGCTTTTTCGCTTAGAAATATTGCAGCTAGCTGATTTTATAATAAAACAAGTTCTTTTATTCTCGCATAAAGATTAAAGACAACACTCTCACATTTTCCGCTCTACGCTGGCCGCATACGCTTAGTATTGTGCCCAAGGCCTAACATCTATCCAGGGATACACTGTATAAGCGGACTTTTATTTAATATCATGTAAAATAATAATTGTCGTGGTAACGCAAAAATATGTCTTTAAAATATTTAAATTATAAATTGGGACACCCTGTATATATTTTTACTACTTTACTTTTAGTTTATAAAATAAAAGTAATAAGGAGCTTAAACAATAAATTGAAACTCTAACTTTAAATTAAATTGCATTATATACCATTCCACACATCGCACACTTTAAAATAAAATCGCCAGCAGCGTAAAAATAAAATATGGCTTAAAAAATTCCGCATTTTGCTATACAAGAATCAAGCAAAGCGCTTACCTTTATAAATCCTATCTTCGAAAACAGAGACAGAGCCAATTTACAGGGTGGCGCAATATGAAAGTTATGATGTAAATGTTTTACAACTTTTGTATAAATAATTTAATTTCGTTTTTTGTTTTAGATTTTTGTAAAGAAGGCTTGGGATATTTAAAATTTTGCAATACATCATAGCATAAAGGACCAAAAGCATCGAATTGTATTTGTCTATTTGTTCTATGGCTCTGATACTAAAGCCAATTCGCCAGTTCTCCCGTTCCGGTCATATGACCTATGGCTCATAAGCTTTCTCGGCTTTGTCCATGGATAATCGAGCTCGAAACTCCCAGATTTTCCTAGCATATGAATAGGAAACACTTTAAACAGTTAACTAAAGCGATGAACTTCTTAACATGCATAAAGAGTAGCTGTCAAACCAAGAACTGCTACTGGTATCGCGCATAACCGGTCACTTTCACCACTGACGATTTTCTGCAAGGCGCGCACCCCCTCGAATATACGAAGGCGCCATGTGCTTCAAAACCAAAACGTAGATTCATCAGGTTGTAGGAACCTTTACTCACAGCGCTTAGTTTCAGAAAAAGAAGCTTCAATTTAGCGTGAATCTTTTCTCGATCCCCGAGGGTACAGAAAATGCCCGTACGACACCTTCAGCTGATAACCCGTAAAGGTTCTGTAACATTCTACGTAAACGGGACCGTACTACTCGAAGACCTCGGAGAAAGTGATCGAATTTAATTTTTTAAACGGAAGGGAAGTTATTCTGATGCAGCGGATGTAAAGATACTTGAATTAATCGAAAAGATAGGGCCATTTAAATTAAAGCATTTTAGTAATGCTTATGAAAAAATCGAGTTATTTTGAGAGTGCATAATATCATCTAAATTTCCTTATATTTTCTTCTTCTGTATCCTCAATGTTCTTTAGAAAGTAAACAATTTTTGTAGAAAAAAAGCCTCAAAGTTTCTTAAGTAACTTCAGAATAAAAGTAAAAACATAACCCGGCTCGTGTGCCATAAACCGATAATATAACACAGTGATCCCCTAACACCAAAATGTTCATTTAGGTCGGGCATAATTCTAGCTCTGGGAATAAAGAAACATGTCACATAATTGCAAGCATTTAAATTTTGTTTAAATATCTCCGGTAAACACTCCGGCTGCTCCTGAGGTAAGCAAACGTTTAATAACTTAGGGTGATATAATTTTGGAGAGATTGTTATATTTAGTTTCGAAATTAAGTTAACTAAGCTTTAACTAGCACATCTCATTTAAAAGTTTTAGTAGTTTCAACCAAAATACACTCTGGACTCACCGGACTCTTTATCTGGAATTCTATTGCTTTAGCGTATGTTGTTTTATTTGCATTAAATAATTATTACAACTACATACAGGGTGTCCCACTGGGAATTGCTGCGAACGATTTATGGAAAAGTAGGCCTTGGAAAATTAGGGAACATTATAAAGCCAGTGCGGGATATGAGATTTATAGCCGATTTCCACCTAGGGGTTTAACCCAGGGTTTTCACCCGGGTAAAAAGTCTTTGACTTTTGATGATTCACACCTGCGAGTCATGAAGTCACCAGCCAAATTAGGACTGGTACTAATTTTTCCTCATGGGTGACAACGATTTGACAAAATTTCCTTCACAAATTAAGGGTTGATACTACCAAAAGTTGTGATTTTGACCGTTTGATTCCTTTATTCTTTTCTTTAACAAAAGGTATTTCATATTTGAATCGATATCTTGGACCGTTCTTCTTAAAATCGCATTCGATTTTCATACGTACCAGCATTTTGTATGTAATAAAAATTTCAATTTTTTTTTTTGAGAAAATTATTTAAATTTGGTAAAATTATTAAAAATGGCGTTTGTAAGCCTACTAAACATATTTTATGTATAGTGTTCTTTACCAAAGTTCAACCGTTTTTGACTTATTTTAAATTTTAGGTCAAAAATGACGTTTGCAAGCTATTACATAACCAACATTCTTTTCTAAACAAAAGCCTTTAATATAAATTAGCGTGGTGTTCCTGGTAGAGAAAGAACTAACGTATGTCCTAAAAGTTTTGGCACACAATATTTATCGGTTTTTTTTTAATGAAGAAATGTATTTAAACACTAACTAGTTATCATAAATTACAACTCAATACTTAGCCCAAACTATACCATCGAATTATGTGGAGTGGCGCATTCTGCTCTACCAGACGCAAATTTCTTCGAATATCTCTCATGAGGTCTTGGACGGAATTCGACAAAATCTGAAGAACACTTTGTACCTCAAAAACGAATGAAGTTAGCCATGTAGTTGCTTTCATTATTAAATTTGTTGCAATCAGATTTGTTCTATTTCGTTTAGTTTTTCACCATACCCCTGCAAGATCAACGAAAAGCGCCACCCTGTACACAAAGTTTTCTCCAGCCTATTTATCGTTGACATTCTTACCCCTCCCTGTTCATATTTTATGTGTTAAGCACAGTATAATAACTTTGCTTAAGCCACCTTATAAACTTTGATTTAGTTCTACATAAACGGTTATGTTTTGTTGGCATATATTCTTAAGTTTATTGGCGAGAAAATGCGACAGGTGGTTAAAACTTTAGATACCCTTTAGCAAAGGTGGCTACTTATGAAGTTTAAAGTAGTATTTTCAAAGCATTTTAACCCTTCTGGTCAGACTCAAAGCTCCTTATCAGAATTCCGAGAGGAGTCCGAATTCATGCATAATTACTACCGCTTTATGGATTCCTAACGGTCGATTTAATTTAAGGATGAAACTTGTTAAACGGTTAAATGGGATTAGTTTAGCTGACTGAAAATATAGTTGGTTCTGGAAACACTATTTTTAAAACTTTTGAATGAGCATCAGATTCAACGGCTCAGAATTTCGACGAGTTTGTTATAGTTATACAGAGTTGTCCTTAAGTAATGGATTTAAATTTAACTGTGAAATGGTTAAAATTTTTGCAGATTTAACGCTCTGTATCTTACTCTGTACATCCTGAGGTAATATGAATCCATGCCACCACGCACCGTGGTGGCACTACAACTCGGCCGACTGGGATGGCCTTGGGGACTTTTTTTTCGCCACGTACCCTTGGGACACTATCTGCTTTCTTCCCAGGATCCTTCCGAAAATCTGTAACCAACTGACCGAGTCAATTCTATTGGGCGTTGAAACCTATGTACCTCACACCAAGAAAAACCATCAAAGCCTCTAATCACAAACCTTGGTTCACTCAGAACATGTGACAAAGCTAGAATTTTAAAAGTTCAGGCTCACAAGAAGTTTCTACAGGATCCTAGTCCAGAAAACCGACTGGCCAGCATTGGAAGCAAGAAACCACTACCACCAAACAATCTCAGAAGCCAAAGACTCCTTTGATAACCGTATAAAAACAAAGTACTTTCTTGCTCAAATGGCAGCAAATCCTTCTGGTCCTTTGCCAAAAACATCAGTAGAAATTTCTGTACCAGTTCTTTTCCACCATTAACTTTGGAAGATGAAATTATTTCTACATCTAAAGGAAAGGCCGAACTATTTGCTAAACAATTTGCTGCCAATTCAACCCTTCATCCACCTGTCAATCATCCAATTCCAACTGTTCCCCCAGTTCCTCACAAAATGCCCAATATTATTTTTAAGGTAAAACACATTAAGCGTATCCTTTCTTCTCTTAACACCAAGAAATCGTCTGGGCTAGATGGAATACCAGCAATCGTTTTAAAAAAATGTGCTCCTGAACTTGCACCTATTTTAACCAGGCTCTTTCGAATTTCTTATGACACGGGTATATTTCCAGACAGCTGGAGAGCTGCACGTGTCCAGCCTATTCCCAAGAAAGGATCTAAATCTCTTCCATCCAACTATAGACCCATTTCACTCCTTTCAATGCTTTGTAAAGTAATGGAGAAATCCATTAACTCGCAAATTCTTAGGTACTTAGAAAAACATAAAATTTTACATGACAGGCAATACGGATTTCGTCACAAGAGATCTACAGCAGATCTTCTTTCCTTCGTTTCACACAACTGGAACAAGTCTCTTGAGTTTCTAGGTGAGTCCCAGATCGTTGCTCTTGATATATCTAAAGCTTTCGACCAAGTCTGGCATGACGCACTTCTTAATAAACTTCCCTCCTACGGTCTTCCAACTAAACTCTGCTCTTGGCTCTCCAGTTATCTTTCTAATCGACGTATATCAGTCATTGTTGATGGCCACTCTTCAAGCTTTCACGAAATTAATGCTGGAGTGCCTCAGGGTTCAGTACTAGCACCAACTTTGTTTCTTCTTCACATCAACGATCTTCTTTCTTCCACAACCAATCCCATTCATAGTTATGCTGACGATAGTACCCTTCACTCCACTTTTCAGGTTCCCAAACCAATCTCTCAACCCGACTTGGAAAGCAAACGCAGGGCGATGCAGATATCTCTTTCACAGGATCTCAATTTGATATTGGATTGGGGCGCCAAAAATCTCGTTCAATTTAATGCATCCAAAACACAATCATGTTCCTTGTCGCGAAAAAATCATCAAACACTCATCCTTTGTACATAAATAAGAGACAATTGCATTAGAGCATTGATAATTTAAATGATCCTATAAGTTTAACCAGAAATAACACAAAACCTGTTTCATAAATTGCAAAGGTAATGTTCCAAGCAAAGATAAACTGTTTGACTTTTATGCAGAATTTGCACTTTCTTAGACCATATCAATATAATACAAATATTAATGCTTTTAATGGTGGTACATAAATTGAAAGCAAATTGAAACTGCCAAATAAATACCATTTTTATTGTTAGTTCAGAAGCAGTTATGGCGTTCTGCTTGGAAAAAGGATAGTGAGTTCCAAAAACAATAAGCATTTTAACGGCAGCTGGGTAAATAAAATACTTGAACGGTTGGTTGGTAAATAAAGTATTTCGTCATAAGCGCGGCCGGTGACTTTTTTTGGGTTGGGCAAATTTTGTGAGTAATATGACCATTATGTAACAAGCAATATGTTTTGTTTCACTAATGTTAAAACACACTTTTAGTTTTTAATTTATTTGTGGTACTTTTATGCAATGCTTCTTAAAAATGCAGTCTATAGTAATATTATAAACAGGTAAAGTTTGTAAACTTTGTTTGTTTGTTTGTGCCCAACAGAGTGAGCACGGGTTGGCATTTTTATTTCACAAAAAGTAGTTTGAGTTTGCAAAAACTGCAAGGTTCTATTTTTAATAATAATCAAGATACCCTGCAATTGCAACAAAATTAGGACATCCTGTACACATTTAATTTTGTTTTGTTTACTTCTGAATCTAAAAATAAGGTTGAGCAATACCGCCACTTTTTTATATTGAGATTCCCACTTGAAGTCATTTTTTCTTAAATTAGTGTTGCTAAGACAATTTGCATTAGCAGCTGCAGCATCCAACACGGATGGGAGTTGAATTTGTGGTGTATAACCAGATTTCTATGGAGCAATTTAGGCTTTAAGCTTCGAATATCGTGTAACGTATGACACGGCTCTGTGGTTGATTTTGGATAGATTATGATTGAGGAGCTTTCTACACCACAAGTTTATCCATTTATACAGGATGTCCAGAAAAAGTAGAAAAACATCTCGGGAAATTTATAAGTAAAACATAATACACATTTACATAAAGATTTAAGTGTTCAAGCTTACTCTTCTTACCATTTCTTCTTTTAACATTTTAAAGCGCGCATATGTGCTTTTTATCTTTGGTTTTATTACATTTTGCATTTGCAATACAAACCCATGAAGTAAATTATTATTGCATATATGCAATAATAATTGACATTAAAATGCAGCTGTCAATTAGCTTGATTTTGTATTAAGAGAGGTTAAACATTAAGTGGTTCGAGGTCGGGGACGCGAGAAAGGGCATATAACAGAAAAAATGGCAAGACTGGGTAAATACTACTATCCTTTTTGTGGTTTTTTTGTGTTTTCTGGCAAATATAAATTTAGAAACTAAAAATATTATTTGGCTCTACTTCAGAATAAAGATATTCAATAAATATTTTAATAAAATTTACTTTTTATACAGGGTGTTTCAGAGCTATGAAATCAAACTTCTGGAGTTATTCAGTAGAAAACATTTAGGTATAGGGTCCCATTCCCGTAAAAGTGTGTCCTACTGCACTAAGGCCCTAAGACGCGTTAAAATTTAAAAGTAAAAGCCTAAATACTAACGTACCGTGGGTGTCTTAAGCGAGGTAAGAGGGAGTTTGTTGACACGGGACTTAAATACTTGAAGATTTGGGGGAAGGAAAGACCTCCGCGGGCAGCAGGTTCCACAATCTAGAAAACTCTAGGGATAAAAGAACGAACAAAGTGAGAAGTTCGGGGCCTGTCCAGTTGGACCGTATAGGGATGCATATGCGCGGAACCACGAGTTTCTCTGTTGGGAACCGTGAGTGGAGGAACTATACTGGTCAATTCTTCAGAGCAGAAGCCATGGAAGTACTCTATAAAAAGCGATAAATCGCCCACAGCCCGACGATGGGCAAGAGAGGGAAGCCTTCTGTAAGTGAAGGATCATTAATGAGACGAACAGCTCTTTCTTTGAATAGAATCAAGAATGCTCAGGGTTGTTGGGGACGCCATGCCCCAGATATGAGAACAATATTCCAAGGGAGGTCGGATTTGGGAAACATATAAAGTGTATAAATTAGAAGCGGAAAATACTTTTAGCTCGAAAGAGAAATCCAAGCTTTTTTGAAGCTGCCGTGGCTATAGATACAATGTGTTTATGCCAGTTAAGGTTACTTTCAAATGTGACGCCCACGAGATTGAAGGTGTCTTTGCTCTGTAGAACTTGGCCGCTCATAAGTAGAGGATGAGTATTTGATGACTCTTTTCGCGACAAGGAACATGACTGTGTTTTTGATGCATTAAAATGGACGAGATTTTTGGCGCCCCAATCCAATATTAAATTAAGATCCTGAGAAAGAGATATCTGCATCGCTCTGCGTTTATTTTCCAAGTCAGGTTTAGTGATGGGTTTAGGAACCTGAAAACTGGAGTGAAGGGTACTATCGTCGGCGAAACTATGAATGGAATTAGTTGTGGACGAGAGAAGGTCGTTGATGTGAAGAAGAAACAATGTTGGTGCCAGAACTGAGCCCTGAGGGACTCCAGCATTTATTTGGTGAAAGCTTGAAGAATGGCCGTCCACAATAACTGATATACGTCGATCAGATAGATAACTAGAGAGCCAAGTACAGAGTTTAGTTGAAAGACCATAGGAGGGAAGTTTATTAAGAAGTGCTGCATGCCAGACCTGGTCAAAAGCTTTGGATATATCAAGAGCAACGATCTGGGACTCACCTAGAAACTCAAGAGACTTATTCCAACAGTGTGATACGAAGGAAAGAAGATCTGCTGTAGATCTTTGTGGCGAAATCCATACTGCCTGTCGTGCAAAATTTTGTGTTTTTCCAAGTACTTAAGAATTTGTGAATTAATTAATTTTTCCATTACTTTACAAAGAACTGAGAGAATTGAAATTGGTCTATAGTTAGATGGAAGCGATTTAGATCCTTTCTGGGAATAGGTTGAACACGTGCAGCCTTCCAGCTCTCCGGAAAGATACCTGTGTCGTAAGAAATTCGAAAGAGCCGAGTTAAGATTGGTGCAAGTTCTGGAGCACATTTTTTTAAAACGATTGCTGGTATGCCGTCCAGCCCAGACGATTTCTTGGTGTTAAGGGAGGAAAGGATACGCTTAATGTGTTTTACTTTAAAAATAATATCGGGCATTTTATGAGGAACTGGGGTAATCGTTGGAATTGGATGATTTACGGGAGGGTCAAGGGTTGAATTGGCAGCAAATTGTTTGGCAAATAGTTCTGCCTTCCCTTTAGCAGTAGAAATAATTTCATCTTCCAAAGTTAGTGGTGGAAAAGAACTGGCACAAAAATTCTACTTATGTTTTTCTGCAAAGGACCAGAAGGATTTGCTACCATTTGAGCAAGAAAGAACTTTGTTTTTGATACGATTGTCGAAGGAGTCTTTGGCTTCAGAAATTGTTTGATTGTAGTAGTTTCTTGCTTCAATGCTGGCCTGTCGGTTTTCTGGACTAGGATCCTGTAGAAAGCTTCTTGTGAGCCTGAACTTTTAAAGTTCTGGCTTTTTCACAAGATTTGGAAAACCAGGGTTTGTTATTGGATTTTTTGGGGTTTTTGATGGTGTGGGAATATAGGTTTCAATGCCCAATTGAATTGATTCAGTAAGTTGGATTGCAAATTTGGGAAGGATCACGAGAAGAAAAGCAGATGGAATTCCAGGGGTAAGTGGCGAAGAAGTCCCTTAGGCCATCCCAGTCGGCTGAGTTGTAGTGCCATACGGTGCGTGGTGGCATGTATTCATTTACCTCGGGATGCAGGGTAAGATATAGTAACTAAGCCATGATCTGAGCGACCTAGGGGTGCTGTGACAGATGTTTCATAGAGTTCGGGGTTTGTAGTAAGAAAGAGATCTAGGGATTTGAACTATGATTTGGGACTCTAGGAAAGTAGGTGGGTTTCATAATAAGGTTGGTAAGAGAGTTACTGACTCGTGAAGATTTCGGCTGCTCTGCCTTGGGGTCAGTTTTTGAAGAGCCCAGCCAATCCTTATTATGGACATTGAAGTCGCCAAGCACGATTACTTCAGCCGATGGAAACTGAGAAATTATGCTATCGATCTTTGTTGAAAGAAAGTCAAAGAATTCGACATAGGAATTATTAGATGGGGACCGGTACAAACAGCAGATAAATTTAGTTGAAGACCTAAGGGAAAGTTTGAGCCAAAGGATATCAGGCCTACCTGATTCAAGATTAGAAACTCGAGCACAAGCCAGATCGTTGCGGACGTGAGCACATACGCCACCATGGGGCGGAAAGACGAAATAAGTTCGTAGCCTGGGAAGAGAAGGTGGCATGGTGGAAGATGTTAGAACTTATTTGTAAGCTTCCGTTAGAAACAGTATGGGCTTGTGGGATGACTGAAGGTGATGAACGGAGTTTATATTGGTGTTAAGCCCACATATGTTTGAGGATTAAGAAGAATATTGCCATGTTACGCCTTTTAGTCAGAACACATAAAAAAGATAATCCTTTTCACGCCTTTCTAAACTTTTTCGAGATTTGATCGCTAAATTACAGCCAGTTTTCTTAATGAGCTTACCCAGTAAACTGTTTTAATTCATCATTTATTTTAACAAAAATTTTAAGTTATTGGCTAAAAATGCTGTCCCCAAAAATTCCAGATTTTTTTTCTTGTACTTGTTATTATACTTTATTTTTCCAAGCGCGGGATCACTCTGTTCCAAAAACAAAAAATATTTATAAATTCAATTGTTTTATTGGCCAAGCTTTTTTATTAGTTTCAATTAAAACAAATCCTAAATTATTAATAATAGTTATTATATCTCCAATTTAGGGCTCTTTTATTAGTTCTTCAAGTGATTCAAAGTGACGTGCTTTATAAGTTTACTCTTGGTCCTCATGCAACAATAGTATCTTTAACTTCTAATTACTATAAGCGGTTTATTTTTTTAACTATAATTAAAAACAGTTCTTAACAAATGGAAAACTTTTTTATTAATAATTTTACGAAAAAACGTTATTTTTTATAAAAAGTCCTGCTTGATGAGCAAATAGACTTGTTTCCAAATTAAAATAAAGGTTATTTTCTAACTATGGTACCAAACTTTAAAGGGTGATTTCTAATGTCATTTTATGAAGAAAAGTTCCTATAAATATATGTCTGGAGTTGCTTTGTTACTAAGATACAAAGCGACAGGTTTTTAGGAAAGTCGACATTTTTATAAATATTTTAAATACGAAGCCAAATACGAAAAAATGTACTATACTAAAAGTTTTACTTTTAGTTGCTTCTAAGGAAAAAAATATAAAAACGGCATAAAAAGCCAAAGTGGCGCACACAGTCGGCACAACAGCCAATATGTGTATTGAGAGAAGAATGTACGCCACACTGGCTTTTTATGCAGTTTTTATATTTTTTTCCTTCAAAGCAACTAAAAATACAACTTTTTGTGAGGTACATTTTTTGTATCTGGCTTTCTATTTAAGATATTTAAAACAAACAGACTTTAAAAAAATCACTTATATCTCAGAAACAAAGCTAACATCCGACATATGTTTATGAAAACTTTTCATAAAATGACATAAGAAATCACCCTTTAAAGTTTGGTACCGTAGTTAGGAAATAACCTTTATATTTAATTTGAAAACAAGTCAATTTTAAGCCACCCTGTACATCCAACCTTCAAATATTTTTGTGAAATGTATTTTCTCATCAAGCAGGACTTTATGAGGATAACACTTTTTCGAAAAATTAATAATAAAAAGTTTCTCATTTGTTAAGAACTTCACGAAGATACGCTGTATGAGCATAATAGTACTTATTAATGGAAAAAAGCTGTGTTCTTGAATTGTTCGGCATTTTCTAAATATCGCGTCAGTGAGAATTCGCAGTAAAGTGCGTAACTTCACATTCTAGAAGTTTGGTGAGACGCATTTATATAGAAGCAGACTATATTACGTGATGTGTGGTGATGCATATAGGGTAAAAAGATAGTTTATTATTAAAGAGAAATATTCTATTCTTTTATAATAAAATTATTTTTACTATATCCTACCACATTACTGTAAATTCTGCTTTTAAAAAAGCTTCTCAAAATATCTAAAAATAGAGTTACGCACTTTGCGAAATGTGACGATATATTTGGTCCCAGAAAAGTCTGCCACACCGTATGTTCGGCGGACAAGCACGATATTTTTAAAATCAAAATATAAATCGCGTAGTTTGTACACTGTCGGTATTCTTGGTAAATGATTACGACCATTTGTCATTTTTTCTTATAACTGCGGCCTCAGTCGACCAAGTTTCGTTAAAAAGTGGTTGAGTTTATTATATGTCCGTAAAACAACCAGCAAAAATACGTAAGTAATTATTATTTTTAATATGAAGTTTTTTTTAAATAATGGTTTTTAGTATGGTATCAATCGTGAGATTAAATCTTATCGTCGAACAATGACGTTATTCATATAAGAGACTTTTGCATTTCGTGTTATTTACCATGAACTCGGTACAGAAACTTTGATAATTCCTGCAAAGCAGGCAAAACGCGTCAATAAAGAGGGTTCGGAAATGACATGAAAAGCAGGAGTTTTTCTCTCTTTAACTTTCGAAAAGAACCATTCTAGGTTTCTTGCAGACGTCTATTTGGGTTGATCTTTTCTTTTTATTGCTTAGTTTGATCGCTTATCAAAACAACGCAAGTAAAAGTCCAGCGAATGCAGTTTAGTTAAGTTCCAGCGGAGTCAGTGCACTAGCAGAGGTAGAGATGAAAAGAATGCCTTCATGGAAACTCTTCCCCTTGATGACGTTTGCGAGACGATTAATTTCAGCTTAGTCGTTGCTTTTTTACAATCTTCTTTCGTGCAAGGTTGCCCATGAAAGCTTTTAAGTGGCTTCCGCTGTATGCAAAAATAATAAAGCTATTCTGAATGAAAAATGTAATCTTTTAGCAAATTCCTAAATCCCCCATTGGTTATAACTGTTTAATCTTTGTAAAAAGTGTTCAGGAATAATTCAGTTGTACTTAAATATTTATTAGGTGCCCACTATAGCTTTTAGCATGAGAGTTCTGCAACTTAAAGCAAAAAACCCTGGAGAAAGAAAATTTAAATATTTAAATTTAAACCCTTGTAAATAAATTATGGACTTGAAGCGAGCCAGACGGAAGCGGAGCAGAGCTGAAAGTTTCTTCTATAAATATATATTTTCTAAGGTGCAAAAACATTCTAAAAGTGTAAGTAACATTTCATAGTGGGATATTATGCTCTTAATGTTTCTGTAAGAATTTATATAAATTTAATATATTATGCTCCCAAAAGACAAACAGATTCTGAACGATAAAGTGAAAACGTATGTGGGTATTTACGCATAACCAGAGTAAGGTGACATTTTTTGCATAAACAATAACTTTCTTCCTATATAAAAAGTAAAGAAACAGCAGTGACTTTTTAAAATTTGTTTATTTTGAATTTTACCTAAAAGCTTAATTTAAGATAAGCTAACCTAATACAAGTTTTACATAAAAACGCTTGTAACGGAGTACTCCTTTATCCTTTTTTACTAAACATACAGTCATATTAAATTTAAATTTCCACTCTATTTAGGTAATATATCTATCTTATTTTCGTTGTTATATTTATTATACCATGCTAATGGGATCATCGGACCTTATTTTTTTAAATGAGGCTGGACAGAACGTTACGGTCAATGGAGAACCATGATTCATGAATATTTGTTTCAAAATATGGATGATATTGATCCAACGAGATGTGGATGCAACAGGATGGCGCTTTACGCTACGCCGCACGGCGAACGAAACTATTGCCTTGTTGCAGACAAGGTTTGGCATCTCATTAATTTCGAGAAATGGACCTGTTACCTGACTCCACCCAGATCCTGTGATGTGACGCCCCTAGATTATTTTCTGTGTGGCCGCGCTCCGTCATTAGGTGTATGCTGATAAACCAGCAACGATAGAAGCCTTAGAAGCCAACATTACTTGTGTTATTCATGATATACGACCGGAAGTACTCGAAAAACTCACTCAAAATTGGACTAAAAGAATAGCCTATCTGGTAGACTGCCGCGGTGGCCACATGCCGCAAATAATTTTAAACGTTAATGTAATAAGTTGTTCTTTTACATAGCATTATGATTTCGATCACAATAAATTTACTTTCATATTTTTATAGATTAAAGTTATATCATCATTAAAAAAACACCCTTTATGTCATTTCATAGGTAATTTGTTTTCCTGGAAGTTTAAATTTAAACAAAATAATATTTGACTTTTCTCCAGAATAAAGATATTTATTAAACACTTACTTTTAAAGCTAATCTGTAACCTCCTTTTATCATGTTATTGCAAGGATTGGCGTGAACAGTTCTTTGTAATAATATAGCGCGATTAAATTTTTCTTAAAATGCTTATTAAATACTATCAATTTTACTGGAGAAAGAAGCCAAACATTAGCCTTTGTGCGCCACTTACTACACAGAGTTAGGTGCAATTTCTAGGCTGACCTTTAACTGGAAAATCGTATTTCCTTGACCAAATAGAAAAAATTGACACATGAGTGTCTTGGGCCTGATTTCAGATATTAGATAAATGGTGAAAACAGCATCCCGAAATCTCAATCGGTATCCGAGATATAGGGCGTTTTTCCTTTTTGGACATTTTAAAAAATTCAAAACTCCGTCACTTTTTAAAACTTTCCAAAAGGCTGTAAACATTCTTAAGACACTTTTAGTGGAATCCATTGAACTACTCAGATTTTTAAAATTATTTCTAGTTTCGTTGAAAATATATAAAGCTTAGTTTTTTAAATATAAATCATAGTTGGCCATGATCTCAAAAAATGCGTATTTTTGCTTTTTCCAATGATATATTATTATTCATACTTATCTTTGAAATTGAGCGAGATATTACAGTTTTTAATTTTTGCTATAGTAGGCCATGAGAAAAATCGGCACTTGTCAAAGTCAGGTAAATAATTTATCATTTCTATCAGTAACTGATTTGGAACTCTTGTTTTATTTGAGAGGATTGCAAAAATGTATAGAAAATTACGAGAAAAGTTGACATGTTAAAGTGCTATTTCTCTGTCTGGTGAAAATTCCAAGGCCGCAAGTGAATTATATTTGAATAGATTTCCTGAACGTCGTCATCCAGATAAAAGACTCTTTTAAGTTCTGAAATCAAATTTAACAAATTACGGAAGTTTCAAGAAGCCGAGGCCAAGAACGTATGCAGTTGATGATGAAAGTGAAATTCAGGAACCAAATATATTAGGTGATGTTTTAGACTCATCCCAAAACTCTCATCGATCGGTAGCTGAGGTAACTAAAAGTTGAAAAAATTAAAGCTTTAAAAACCCTCAAACAGCACAAATTTAAACTGTACAGAGTAAGAAAATTCATCATCTCAGAATGGGGATTTCCAAAGAAGGGTAACATTTTGTGAGTGGTATGTGAATCAGTGCAGATTGAACAATAACTTCCATATGAACGTTATTTGGACAGATGATAAGCCGAATAGATACTCTTTAGGGATATACAACAGGTATAATTCAGATTATTGGGCTACAAAAACTTACATGGTAATGTGCCCGTAAACAGACAAGGACGGCAAGGTTTCAATATTTGGGTTGGGATTTTGATGGCTCGACTTTTGGTCCCCATTCTTTAATAAAAGTTTAACCGCACAAGATTAGTAGAAATTTTACAAAAGATAGTGTTTCACCATTCTTTTGAAGATTTGCCTATTAGCGCAAGCTCAAAATATCCATTATCAGCAAGATGGTTGCCCTCCGCATAACGCACAAAACTACAACTGATTTTTGAATCAAGAATTTTAAGATAAACGGTTTGGTACCTAGAGAATCTATACTATGGCCAGCTAGGTCCTGCGGGGATGTAAAACCATTATTTTTACTTCTATATGAAGAAGATTGAAGGATATAGTTTTTAAAGAAAGAACTGTGAAACATCGGAAAGAGTTGCAAGTAGCGACTAGGCAAGCTTTTGGTGCGATTAGACCTGTTCAACTAATAAACGCTTGTAGTGCAGTGGAAAAAAGGTGTTTATTATGTATTAGGAAAGAGGGAGCCAACTTTTAAAATTTACTTTGAATTAAGTTTTTCCATAGGTTCTGGTTTTCATTTAAACTCGTTTAATTTTTTAAGCCAATTTTTTTATTATAATATGTTCATAAATATAAAATTTGTAATTTATTTGCATTATTTTTTAGTCTGTGTTTGATAGTTGACATGTTTGCATGGCGTACTTTAGCAAAAATGAAACAACTGGTATGCTATTTACCTGACCTTGACAAGTGCCGATTTTTTTCCATGGCCTACTATAGGAAAAAATAAAAAACTGAAATATCACGCTCAAATTCAAAGATAACTATGAATAATATATATCATTGGAAAGAGAAAAAATTAGGAATTTTTGAGATCATGGCCAACTATGATTTATATTTAAAAAAACTAAGCTTTATATATTTTCAACTAAACTAGAAATAATTTAAAAATACCTGAGTAGTTCAATGAATTCCACTCAAAAAAGTGCCTTAAAAATGTTTACTCCGTATTGGGAATGTTTTTAAAAATGACAGACTTATAATTTTTTTCAAAATGGCCACAAAATGAAAAACGCCCTATATCTCGGATACCGATAGAAATTTCGGGATGCGGTTTTTACCATTCATCTAATTTTGAAAATCAAGCCCAAGAGACCTATGCCAATTTTTTTCTATCTGGTCAGGAAATACGAGTTTCCTGTTAAAACAGTCGAAATCGCACCACCCTGTACATGTAATTTTATAGGTAATTTGTTTTCTGGGAGTTTAATTTTAAACAAAATATTATTTGACTTTTCTTTAGAATAAAGATATTTAACACTTTTAAAGTAATCTTACTTAAATTTTATTATGCAAGGACAAAATAGTTCTTAATAATATATAAAAATGTTTATTAAATATCATTATTCTGAAGAAAAGCCAAATATTATTTTGTGTAAATTTATGTTCATATACACGTAATATAAAAAAATAACAACTCAATAAAAAATATGGACTTACATCTTGGGCTGTTGTTTATGGACAAAGTTTCTAATTGTCATTTAAGATAATTTAAACCCTAATATCTTAGCCCTGGTTAGTTTTGGTTAGCTCTGGTTTAATTTAGTTATTTATTTTAATTTATACACATACAAACTGAAGTCCCTTTACAACACACAGGGTAGTTTCAAGAAAATAACTATTTAAAAAAAATCTAATTCTAGAAAAATTAAGCGATGACAAAACATACCATTATTATTTTTCAGAAATAATAAGAAGAAATTCGAATTTATTAATATTTTATTATTTATATTTCCGATTATACGGGATGTCCATTAGGACAAACAAAACAAAGATTGTGAATATAATATTTTAGAGTCACATGTTTTGCTTTTTCAACTGAATAAAATAAGATTTAAATCCCATTCGATTGAATATATTCAGGAAAAAGGAAAAAGAAAATATAGCCTTACAAGCTTTATCATTTAAAACACAGAATCAAATAGGTTTTATATTTTTATTTTAAATAAACCAGCAGATAAAAGTTAAGGTCACCTGGCCCCAGAAATTATTGGTTTAAATTTTATAAAAAAAGTTATCTTTGGGTAAATAAAGTTAGTTAGTCTGTTTTATTTGTACAACCAAAATTTGAAATTTATGAGGGTAAACGACAAAACAGTTTTTTTTTCTAAAAGCTATATATGGGCACCTAATAAGAGTTGTGTTATGGATACTGACCTGTATAGTATTTGGCAAGAGACATACTGTCGTCTCCGAAATCTCTGTATCAAGACTGGTTGTTGTTGAGGTCGATTTAGAACACAGTCCCTTGGACGATGCAGATTTCCCATACTGCGCTATCTGGACAGCAATACTAGTTCCCGCCGGACATTTTAAGGTAACTATATCGTTGTCACATCCCGCCCTTTGATATGTCCGTAGAGTACCAGAAAGCAAAGCTGAAAAAAGACATATAAGGGGGTAATTTATTAGGTTATGCTTTATTTACTAATTGTAAACTAAACCCACCAATTTAATATACTTTTCAATAATAAAAAAATATCTTTAAGGTTAGTTTTCATAATCTGCATATGTATGACTCACATCTACTTAAATTTTACATTTTTATTAATTTAACCATTGATAAATTTCAATTTATTTTAAATTTTGTTATTTTTCAAAAATATTCAAATTAAATTACTTTTTTCATCTGCTTCAATTTTCTTCATGTTTATAAACAAAAAATAGATAACAATGCTTTAGTTTACATTTCCCGAATTCATTGAAATATTATTTATCATAGTGCTGCTAAATTTGCCAGAGCACCAAAAAATATAGCATTTTATAAAACAAACAATTTTTTTATTAAAGTAATAACGTTTAAAATAGCTTTCCAAAAATATGAAGTTACAATATGTAATCAAAAATGTAAATATTTATGAGATTTAACGTCTTTTTTTTAAATCATCTAAATACATTTACGATAATAAAAATGTTTTTTACCCAAACTAATAAGCAGCTTTTTTTTGCTTTGCGTGCTTATTGGTTGGAGGTAGGGCAAGTGCTCAATCGACCAATGAGCATGCAGAGGGGAAAAGAGAAGAGAGAGAGAAAACTACTAACTATATATTTATAATTTTTCAAAAATGTTAAATCTTGTAGTAGTGTTTGTCCCTAAGTTCTCTACATATGGGATTTTTTTATTATTCTTACTAAAAAAAGGTATCCTTTAAAAAAGTTCTGCATGGGCTCAAACCTAAAAAGCAGTCATTAGATATTCATTTTTTTAGTAATATACGAGGTATCTAAAAAAATGTGAATTTTATTTAAGAGAAAAGTACCCTTATTTTTAAAAGAATCAAAAATTATTATTAAGGAAAAAGCGTTTAAAAATAAAAATAACTCTAAAAATATGCAAACTGGTTTATTTTCAAGAAAAAAGTTTTTATTTTTTATGATAAAACTACGAAAAGTTAAATTTGTACATTTGTAAATATTTATTTTGAAGAAAAACTTTTTTCTTGTAAATAAACAAGTTTGCTTATTTAGGAGTAATTTTTGTTTCTTAACATTTTTCCTTAATAATAGTTTTCAATATTTTCAAAAATAGGATGTACTTCTTTTTAAACAAAATTTATATTTTTTTAGATACCCCGTATACTACTAAAAAAAGTAAATATCTAATGATTGCAGTTAAGGTTTTAGATCATGCAGAACTTTTTATATAAAAAATATTTATAAAAATTAATATTAAAAAGTTTTCCATATGTAGAGAACTAAGGCGGATACACTGTATATGAATTTAAGTGTTTTATTAGTCACTTTTTATTACTTCTTCAAGTGATTTAAAGTGACGTGTTTAAAAAATACTCTTGGTCACCATGCAACAACAGTATCAATAAGTTTATTTTACCAAAAAACGCTTCTATTTAAATAACGGCTATTTTAAAAATTCATGTAGAGGTATACGACTTATAAAGAAAAAAACATATATATTTTTAAATTGTTTACTTTGGTATTTTTTGCATATTTATTTGGTCCCACAAAAAGTTCGTCGCAGCGTATGTCCGTCGGACAACCACAATCATTTTTAAAATCAAAATATATGTGAAAAATGGCGTAGCGTGTACGCCCGGTAAGGTATTCTTGGCAAATGATTGCCAGTCATTCGTCATATTTTTTTATTATAACTGCAGCTGGCCCAGTCGACCAAGTTTACAAAAAAGAGTAGTTTGCTTTAATGTAGGTATGTTCATCAGACAACCGGCAAAAATATGTAACCTAATAATATTTTTGATTAAATTACTGTGTTTAAGATCTTATTGGATCTTAATTTTACTGTAAGTAACACAAAAATTTTAAAAGTGAAATATGGTTTGTCCGACAGTCAAAATATAAAATGTTTAAAAAATGTCCAACGGACAACCGATCCCCTTGGAAAATTACTTGGATAACTAAATTATTATCCATAGAAGAATTCAATTGTCCTTGGGATATGGTAATATGGCCTAATAATTGACAAGTTAGTTAACTTTGTTGGTACTGACTGCCTTTTAATCCCGGTATTGTAAGTTTAAATTATGTGTATATAAAACGTACCAACTTTTTCTCACTAATGAACGCGCTAAGGAAAAAGGAATGCACCCGACACGATCTGCAACTGGATCGAAGCCAGCCTGAGAAACAGGGGTCATAAGATCCACCTTAGGTCACAGTAACAATGGAGGCTAAAGTGGGGAGGGGCTGTCCACAAGGAGGCGTTCTATCGCCATTATATTGGGCAGTCCTGGTAGATGAACTTCTCGACAAATTGACTGGTGAAAGGTACAACTGCCTGGGTTATGCTGATGACCTCGTCATTGTAGTCAATGGGGGTCACCTAGAGCACATATCAGGCAGAATGCAGAACGCCGTAGACATCGTTGACAAATGGTGCAAACAGGAGGGACTCTCAGTCAACCCTCATAAAACAATAACCGTCCCTTTCACAAAGAAGAGCGCTTGAAGGACTAAGACCTTCCAGGCTCAGCGGAGTGGAAATTCCCTTTTCAAAGAGGTTAAATATCTAGAGAGTCATCTTTGACCAAAAAACTAACCTGGGGACCACACTTAAGCAAAGTCACTCAGAAGGCAAGAACTACCCTGGGTAGATGCCGAAGACTTTGCGGAAAGAATTGGGGACTCAGTCCGAAGATGAACCTATGGTTATACAAAATGGTCGTCAGACCAATGATAACCTACGGGTCAATTGCCTGGGGTGCAAAGACGCTACAAAAGACGGCAATAAGGCAATTACAAAGTATACAGAGACTCGCTTGTCTATGTATTACGGGGGCCATGAAATCGACCCCTACTGCAGCACTGGAAGCGCTGCTTAATCTACCGCCACTTCACATCTACATACAGGGTGAAGTGAAAGCGGTACAATACCGTCTCAAACAAGGCCAGAGTCCTATCATAAGACAGGAAAGGGCCATACAATGGAGATTCAAGGAGGACCAAGAAGTCAACTCAGTGTGTGAGATGCCTTCAGACAAAATGGTACCAAGCTACTGGCTAAACAAAGGTTTTCAAACTTTAATACCAGACAGAAAGGACTGGGTGGCAGGGCCTCCCATTAAAGCCGACCTAATCTGGTATACAGACGGCTCCAAAACAGACCAAGGAGTTGGAGCAGGCATATATGGGGACAAACCAAGGACGAAAATAAACTTGGGTCTCGGACAATACCCTACTGTGTTCCAGGCCGAAATTGTAGCCATAGAACAATGTGCTAGGGAAATCATCAGAAGGAGCTATGAGGATAAAACCATAGTAATCTATTCGGACAGCCAGGCAGCCATCAGGGCACTCAGTTCATGCAAAATCAGCTCCAAGCTGGTGCGGGACTGCGTAATTGCCCTGGAAGAGGTGGGTGCGTCCAACAAGCTAACCATTGCCTGGGTACCAGGACACGAAGGCCACGAAGGCAATGAAGAAGCCGATAAATTGGCAAAGGAGGGGCTGGTAGGACAATGGTAGGTCCTGAGCCCTACTGTGGTATTCCATCATGCCAGGTAAGGTCATCCATTAGATCATGGATTATGAGGGAATCACAAGACTGGTGGAGGAGAACACCAGGACAGCGTCAGGCGAAAGTGTTCATCAAGGCTTACTCGCCAGAATTTACAAAAGACCTTCTGAATTATAACCGGAAGGCAGTAAGAATAATAGTGGGTCAACTGACAGGTCATTGCAGACTGAATAAACACATGGAAACTATGGGCCTGGCAGAAGAAAACCTATGTAGGTTCTGCCAGGAGGAGGAAGAAACCGCAGAACACGTATGGTGCTACTGCGAAGCCCTTTGTCGTCTGCGGTTTGCAAGGCTGGGTGAAGAAAAACCTAAAGCGGCAAAGATATACCAAGGGGCCAGTTTCAAGCTTGTGGAGTCTGATTAAACAGACCGGCTTGGATAGCGTGCTCTAACCTATGGACGGAGGACACACAATAAACCTGAGCAGGTTGCAGTGCTAGAGGATATGCAATCCACCTCCTAATCTAATCTAATATTGACTTTTATTTTAAAGTATAATATAAAGTTGTTTTTTTAATAAAATTGTATATTTTATTGCCAATAGAAAGTTGACCTTAAAAGCCGTATAAAATTAACACATTTAATATATTTAGTTGTCATAGTTTTGGAAATATAGCTATCGTCAGAAGTTTGATAATAAATGGCATATTTGAAAATAAAACACCCTGTGTATTTACTTAGCATTAAAAAGGCATTTTAAAGACTTTTTAAAATTACATTTAAAATAATTTTCTAACAGCTTCGGAAATAGTGAGCTCTAATTTTTACTGCATATCCTATATTCTACTTTTGTAGATTGAAATGGTCATATTTTAAAAACTATAAAAGATAAATATATCAAATGTGGTATTGTGTTAATAAAATATCTACGCAACGGTATATATAATAGGCACTGGCCAAACAACCTCCGGTGGTTTTGCTCAATTATAAGAAGAAATCCGCCGTCCGGCAGTTTTTTATATCTACGTATATGAAAATTGCCGAACGTTATAATTAACTTTGTTAATACCGGCGGTTTTTACTTATTTATTCAATAATCTAGTTTAAAGTTAATTTAACCCTTATATTTATTTACTTTTTGTGCCATAAGCGTTAGGTTCTTTGTAGTTTAATTCTTTAATATTGTAGTTTAGTTAATAGCACCTTTGAAAACAAATTGGAGTAGTATAGAGGATGGGGATAAACCACTATTGTATTTTATCCCAACGTTTCGTGGCTAGATTAATACTTTATCAAGGGCCTATATATAAAGAGACACATTACAAAAACTATTTCGTCACATGGACCCACTAATTTACAAACACTTTAAAAATATTGGCCAGCCAGGAAAGGCGACGAAATAATTATTAGGGCGTCATCGTCAGCATTAAAGTTAGCAACTAGCTACATAACTTCAATTCTTAAAAAGTGGAAAATTATTTGTCTGAAAATTCAATTATAAACAATTAAAAATAAACAATTAAACCTAGAAAAAATGTATAAAAATTATCAAGAAAAAAAAAAGAAAAAAGAAAAAAAGTGTTTTATCTATCCGGAATCGAACTGGAACCTGTGCGCTTACGGGCAACAATCGCAACCCTTGAGTCATAGCACTTACAGAAATAAGCCGTGTTTATGATTCATAATCTTCCAACTTTCTTCCTTTCCCTGAGAATTTTAAAGTTTGTTCCACCCTCAATACATGCATACTTTAATTGGTAATATTTTAGTTTTAGTTCTATAAAACGATCAGTTTTTTTTTCTTGCCGCTAAAATACTTCTGGCTTTTCTTTTTCTAAAAGATGTACATACATATTTTTTAACTTATGAAGAACTTGAACAAATCTTTGTAGGTGTCAAACGTGCCTTCCATTTTTGTTTGTTGATCAATAATAAAAATAATATTAAACAATAAAACAAATAATTACTAAAGTTAGATTAACTTTAACTATTATTCGGCGGTTTTAATATATTAATATATTAAAATCCGCCGGACGGAGGTTTTTTTTTAATTGAGCGAAACCGCCGGCGGTCGTTTAGCTAGTGCCAATATAGTAAACAAGATGTTTCGTTAAAAATAATCCTGATGATGGCTATATTTCCAAAACTATTAAAAATAGATATATCAAATGTGGTGTTTCTTATAGCTTTTAAGGAGACTTTTTAACTATTGATAAAATATACAGGGTGTTCCATAAAAAAACAACTATGTGTTATAACTTTAACTGGAAAATCAATGAAAGAAATATAGGTACGCCGCTGAATTCTGCGTTAAAATCCCTAAAACTTTTTATTTACGATTTTTTCTATCTATAATATCATGCCAAATTGACAAAGTTTAAAAACACTTTCTATCTCCAAAACATATCAAGTTATCCACTTTTCCCATTGAATTTGTTTTAAAAATGGAAATCGAGATTGTGCAATCAGATTTGTTTTATCTCCTTTAGTTTTTACTATACTCTGCAAGGTCAATGAAAAGGCGCCACGATATACTTTCTATATGGCCTGATCTAAACTATACCTGCCTTAAAATAAAATGCTAATCTCTAAAATTATTAATCCTTAAGTAATTTAAAGAAGAAAAGTTCAAATAAAACTATGTTCCAAATGGCCTAACTTTAGGGATACAGGGTGGAAAAGTTTTTTAAAACAAGGCTGTTTTAGTACTCTGTATCTAGTCTAGACACTTTAAGAATAAGCAAACAAATAAGGTGAAATATTCGATGTTTCTTTAGTGTGACCATATAGGAAGTTTTTTTGGGAAAACGCAATGTACCGCTTAAGAGACCTTTAAAACCGTTTGCAAGAATCAATCAAACAAATTAGATTGGGCCTAAGGTTACATACCTTTTTTCCTATATAAAAAGCAAAAAAAAAAAAAAAAAATAGGTGTGCAAATGGTTTATTTTTTTACAATTCCAACTTTGTTTTTTTTTTCAATAAATAACAATTTTTTTCCGGCTGTGGAACTCTTAAAAAGAGCATATAGTGCTTTCTCTATTTGTTATAATTTTTCTAGAGTATTATGTTGAACGATACAGACCTGGCTTTGTCCACAGTGCTAATTCTCTCTGGGAAATATTTTAAAATCCCCCAAACAACTAATATTTTTTGCCTGATCTATGTTTTATTTATTTGTTTTGCTGACATGCATAAAGTTCCCAATATCACCAAAAATTAATAGCCAATGTAGTTAATACCTGGCGATGCATTTAGCAACTGACACAACACAGCACACGGGACTTCAAATAATTTTTATTTTTCTTTAATTAAATACATAGTTAAAAATGCTATAAAATAAAAAAGATATAAAACAAGGGTAAACAATCTCTTTAAAATAAGCACAATCGATTAATAAAAGTAATCAAGCATACAACTAAAAGAACTACTTTCCGTAAAATTAGGATTTGCGTCTGAAACAAATTCAAGTCCGACCCAGTATGAAAGTCGGCAGCGACACGGCAAAAACAATTCACATCATTTACTACGGTCGAAATAACCAGAAGATTCCCCATCTCTTTTTAAATAGAGCTATTAGATAAAGACTTACCTTTTACTTTTTTTTCTACTTACAAAATTTCATCGAACATATGAAACCATAACAAAGCTTGGAAGCGGTGGAAAAATATTAGTCCGGTCAAATATGGGTAAAATGAAATATCAGCTAATATGGATTTTTACCCAAATATATGTTTTTTGGTTGTTTTAGGACAGCATATGGTTTCTACGTAAACATTATTTATAATTAAATGAATTTTAATTTATTCCTAAGCCTATTTGTTTAAAAACAGTAAGTATTTTTCTGGTAACAAAACCTAATCTATGTATACTTAATCTGTGGCGCTTTTGAAAAAGGTAAACAAATGAAAAAGAGATGGATTTAAAAATAATGCACAAACTTTTTCTTTTTTTTTACATGGCCAAGTTTGCAACTGAATTTTAATTTTCCACCGTTAAAAAATGAATAAAAACAAATAGAGCAAAGTTAGATATTTGGTATTCAAGCCCGACTCTAATTGTATATCCCTGGAATACAGATCTGACACGAAATGTTTTAAAGACATGCAGTGACATCCAAAAGAGCTATGACTCCATCATACTAAAACTCATTTTGTAGTTTTACTTAGCTCTTTTTATTATAATATATAAGATGTTTAAAAACATGCAAGATATATTGTTTTTTAATAAAAACTCAATATCTTTATTCTTTAGTAAAATATATGTACAAGGTGTAGACTAAAAACTACTTTTTACGGGTGTAGAAATAATATACAAGATTTTTGACCAAAAATGCGATAATTTACCTTAACTATTACAGGCCTTCCCTAAAGTAGAATTAAATTAAAAACTACACTTCCTACAAAAATTATTGCATATGCTCAATTTTTTCATAAGATACAATAAAAAAGTAATACAATTTAAATGGCCATATATATTTTAATAATAAGGTTATTAGGACAGTAAAAAAACTGTTATTTGCTGTAAACAATACATCCCACAGGGTGATTAAAAGTAAAAAAAACATAATAACTGGTTATCGCCCTGTATAATGTGCTGTTGAAAAGAAAAATCACATTTGTGATTAAATTATAGCCTATTCATTTCTTATATTGTTTTACTAAATTGTCTTGATAAGTTAATTATTACAAGTAATATGAGCATTTAGAAAACCCCAGGTCATACGATAATTTGTTTGGGAGTATATTGACTAGACTTCTTTTTAAGTTAAGTTTTCTTTCAAACATATTTAATAAATAAATATTTAAAAAATAAAAATAGACCGACTTCAAAAAGTTAATAAATCTCACTAAAAAAATTAAAATAATGAATAAAGAAGAAATTAAAAAAAAAAAAAAAAAGAATCGGGTCATAACGTATGGGTTAAAGTATAAAAAGCTTTTGTTCATTTGGTTTTTACATTTAGTAGATTAGTTAATATGTTATTATCCGACTTCATTTTCCTTTTTTTATTTATTATTTTTAAATTTTTGGTGAGATTTATTTATCTTTTGAAGTCTATTCATTTTTTTAAATATTTGTTTCACTCTTTTTAGTTTTTTATTATTATTATTTAATCGGTGACCATTTACTAGTAGCGATGCCACCTTTAGTAGGTGTGAGTTGGGTATAAACGGAAACACTTGACCCACAAAAATAAAATACACGCTAAATGACAACGTCATGACAAAAAAAAAATGACTTTATATTTCCTACCTTGATTGTTCCACCAACCAGCATAGGTAAGATCTGAGCATATACCTACTAGAGGCAGCTTTGCCGCACGAACAACATACGTCAGAGAGAAAGAATAATTCTAGTATCTTTTTCTCTCGCAATCCTGACTTGTTTGTTTTTTTTTTGTGGGATCATCGCGCAAGTGCACTCTTTCGAATAAAAAAACATTTTTTTAATCGATCCGCAATTGACGGAGTAATCGGTATTTATACATAAGAAAAAAATAGGAATCAAAGATATACCCTCCTCGTTTTTTTAAAGTCGGTTAATTTGGCCTTACTTATTTGATATAAGTAAAGTATACATAAATCCTTTGGTCAAAGCAATAGTGGAAAAAATTTAATAGAGAAATACGAGTACGTCCATTACTAATTAAAATAATTGGTCACAAAGAAAGCTTTAAAGTAATGATCAATTGCGGACCTAAAGGCTTAAAAAGTAGTTAAACTTAAAGCTTCTCTCATACAAAACAAAGAACATAAATTATAAAACAAATTTAATACCAGAAAGGCTTAATAAATAAATTGAAATAGGAGAAATAGAAATTTTGATAGGTTGCACAGCACTAAGTAAGTTCCAATTTATAGTAGTATATTGTAACCTCAAGCATTTTCAAATATTTATCAGCTAGATCCATAAATTAGGGACAGAAAAACATTGCATATTTATACATGACGTTTTAGAATTTAAACACAATATCTATAACATGATATTATTCATTTAAACAAATATAATTTATAAATAAAGTCAGAAATATGCTTCTAGGAGCTGAAAATGTATTATGTTGGTTAAGGCAAAAAATTTCTTTCTTCCCACATTTCTTTGTTACCCTGTATATCCAAATGCTCGACATCCACGGTAAGTAACTAATACTTGCGCCTCCTACAATCTTTTATTTGCTATATAAAATTTAAAACAGAAAAAACAGAGAACAATGAGATGCTCATTTTGTATCCCTGATATAATGGTATAAAGCTTATCAACAATATGTAATTTATACTATGCCTACCTAAATGCTTAACATCCATATTTCAAATATGTATAAATTGATAAAACATAGTTTAGTGTTTCTGGCTGTATTATAAGCAGTGTATGCAAAACAAAGTGTATCCAAATAATACAAAACAAACAATGAATTTGAATTTGTAGTTTAGGAATTATACTTACTCCAAATGTGCATTGAGTAATATAATTAATCCACGTGCAACTCAAATTTGGAATATGTGCATGTTTGCTGGTTTTTCTTTTTAGTATACAGAATATTCTTAGTATAAATTTTAAACAACAATTTAAAATCAAATGACTGGTAATTACGCTCATATTTATAGTACATATATAAGTAGACCTGCAGCGGGACTTCGTGTACTGTAGTATTCTACAAATTGACTTCATTCCACCTCACTCGCACTCTGTGTTCAAGAAAACACACTTAAAGTCGATCAAACTGGTCGCCTTTAAGCGAGATCTCCGAACGTGTAGAATTCTACCAAAATTTAAAAAAGTCGTACATAACCGTAAAATAAATTTAGGTGTTCGTTAGTTTGCTATTATTGTATATTTATTTGGTTGTTTTTGTCTTATTGAAATGCAAAAATTTATTTTGTTGTTTTCTACAATGAAAGAAAAATATAATTTTAGTTCTAGCCATGTGTTTAGTGTCCAACCAATGTGACCTTGATTTTTGCAAAGATTCACAATTGTATAAAGCTAATTCGGTATTGAATTTTTAGTTTAGATAAATTGGTCACGTATTTTTGCTTTTACTAATTTAAATTATTCACAGTAGAAAACATTTATAGCTATTTATTTGAAAAAAGGTTAAGTTAATCTTTAAAAAAATTAATTTCTCTCACTCATAAAAGGAGGGAGTATCCGATAGACCTAATAACTTAATGCCATAGTCCAAAATTGACTCCAAGAATAAAAGAAAATAAAATTAAATAAAAATTGATTAAAAACCTTTTTGGTTCCGTGATAAAAACATAATTAAAAACTCAACTGCTCAATCAGGATATTCCGTAAATCTAATTCGCAATAGCTGTATGTGTGTCCTTCTTCATCTTGCACAGTTAAACAGAGAAGTATTAGTACACATATAGACATTTTACGAACATTTCCGATGTTTAGTCTATTGTAACACAGAGCCCAGATTTTATAAAATAATAAGGAAAGAGAAAGTGATTTATCTGTCACTACAGTCAGAAAGACGAGTTACAATTGGTTTAAAGTGACACTGTGGACATATAAATCTTTTCTCTTTCCCTTTGTTAGTTACAGAATCGTAGCCCAGAGTACCAAAAAGTGCAACTATCCACTTCTCGAGTAGAAATCTACGATAGAAAGCGAGGTGTACTAATCTATAGAGTAGGGAGTCCTGCTGCTGGTGACGATTTGGCCACCACACGCCTTCCACTTTTGGCTTGCCCACTTTCTGTTGACATCGCCCACTTGCGACGTTGCCGTTACGTTAAAATAAAGTATCTTGATAAAAAAATCTATGAATTCGGAGTGTTGGTCCAACTTATTTGACCAGAAGGAGCAAGATATTTCAGAATTGATCCTCTTTAGCAAAAAAAGAATTAAAAAAGGTAAATAGTTAGTTAAAAAAAATATTTGTTCTTAAAAAATAGAGAAATATTTTATATATTAATTTTAAGCGACATGTATGTATCACGTTAAAAAAAAATCATAATTTTAGAATAAAAAACAATTTTCTTTTATAATAAATAAAATTGTATAGTTCCAATATTTCAAACAATTTATTTTCGGCAACAAATTTTATGAAATGAAAATAAAAGTGTAGTATTTACATGAAAAATTTAACAAAATTCAAAAAGCGTCGCATTAAATATGAAATTAACAAATATAAATTTTATGTTATGTAAATTTAATGGACCTATTGTTATAAAATTTATATATACGGTATAGTGGATATAATTGTCCTCTTTTGGTACTTAATTATACAGGGTGTCTCTAAAAGGTCTGTACAAAATGCTACCATAAATTCTTTAGATCAAAATATAATGATCTAACGCAATTTACCTTGGTCAAAAAATGATTGTTTCGAAGATACAGAGTGTCAAAGTTTTATTTATTATTTTAGTTATTTTTAAATATTTAACTTATTATAAGAAATGGTTTTACAAAATGTAGTATAGAAAGGTTATTCAGAGTAAGAAATTGAAATATGCTATTTTTTGTTGCAAAATATAGAGGAAGCCACCTGCAGTCCTTTGCTTAGGTGTGTGTCATAATTTTTTTTGCCTAGGTGTATTTTAATTCTAGTAAAGATTTTTTTATGCTGTCATATTTTTTGCATAAAAAAGGTATACTTGATAAATATCGCTACAAGCAACCGATTAAGATTAAATATTATATTTTTTTTTCTTGGACACCCTATATCTTGCAAACGATCAACTTTTAAACAAAGATAAATTAGATTAAATCGTTGTATTTTGTGATTAAAGAAAAGCTCGGCATCGCAGTGGAATTTTCCCCGGATTTACCGATATTGCAGCCCTGGAGTCCCACCAACACCACTCATGCTTCCTAATTTAGCAGACAAATTGTATTAGCTAACCATATTTTGCTTTCGCAAAATTTATAGTCCCTCTCGGAAAAGTGGCTACATGAAGTTTTGCAAAAATAATGTTTAAAAAAATAAACTTTTTAACACGCCTTTATTAGCTTCACTTGTATGTATGTTTTTATGTATGTTTGTATGAAACTCTCCTACTTAATGCTATCTATAATTTACTGTTTATAGTTTTGACAGAAACCAAAGAAGGAAACTTTTTGACACATTTTTATTTTTTTAAATATGTTTAGTATAGGTCCCTGTAATCGAACTCATAACTGTTTTTAATGTTTAAGTATCAGGCTGTTATGGAAATCGTTACTTTTAACAAATTTAGAAAACGATTTTACTATTGCAAAATGTTGAACTTTTCCATTACTACATGCTGAAAGGTTTAGCCTCTAAACTTTTTTTTATAAATATACGTTTGCCTATACAAGAATTTCTCGCAAGAAAGAAAAATATTAATGAACACTGTACCAAACGATTTCCTACGAGACGAAATCTTATTTGCAGGACCCCATTTTTATATTAAAATCAAGAATCCTAAAAGTTCTCATCCTATCTGGTCCATCCTTCGGGATTACCTAAAAGGAAGTTATGAAATCTGAATTTTCCTGTTACATAATATTCTCTAGGGGAGTCACGTAAGGCGCTAAACCAAATTAAAAGTAACTTTTTTCACACTTTAATATAAATTTTAGAGAAGATTTTTGACTAAGAAATGGGATGTCCGGGATTTCGTTGCAATTGCAGGTTATCTTGGCTATTATAAGAGATCAAGACTTTGCGGTTTTCACGTGAGAAGTGTTGCTACTTTTTGATGGCACAATAACAGATGACAATATAAAAAGATTTTTTTTATGCCTTTTGACATACAGGGCGAAATTCATTTTTTCTCCATTTTGGACCCTCGTATTTTAGTTGTCTTATAACATACAACAAAAGTAGAAACTGATATTAGTAGATAGTCCCTCATCATCAAATCCAGAGGCGTAGTTGGATTTTTTTAATTTTGCATTTTATGTTTCTTATTCATTGCCACAGTGGATTAGTCTTTCAATATGCCAATACTTAATTGTTATTTTATATTTATAAACCTCCTGTAATCACTGAAGATGTGTTTTTGATACATTAAAATTGGTATGGAGAAACGAGCATGATCTTAGAGCTCGCCAATCTAAAAGCCTAAGGATGAGCTTCTTGGCCCACAATTCTGTTTTATATGCTACAGCGGCATAAAAAACTTTACTCTCAGCACCCCATTCATCCATCAAAGTTCTGTTTGTTCGCTTAATAATCAAACCCAAAAACTGAGCACCTTGATCAGCGCCGCCCAAGCTTTACGCAAAGAAGTGATCTAAAATCAGTATGCTCAATACCATACTTTGTGAAAATACTCGATTTTTAAACAACATGTAGACAAACCGCGTATGTAATACAAACTGTATTGTAAGCCTGGGGCTGAGCCACACATATATTTGAAGACTGCTCATGGAAAATTTTATATCGTTCCGGTGAATATTTTCAAAGTTACACGCAAATTTGAAAAGGCGTCGGGTGTTTTCGAACTCTTAAACGCGTTTTTCAAAATGATATTTTTAAAGTCGGTAACCAACATTACTGTTAGCGGCTAAACGACGTTAGTCTCAAATTTTAACACAAGCTTCTAAGAAATACATTTTTCACGACCGTTAAAAAATGCTGTTTCTTTAATCGTTTCCACGAAGTTAAAGTAGTCCATTTTAGTACACTACATAAAGTGTTAAAAATGTAACTTTTTTTAACACTTTGAAGCTCTTTTCACACTTTGAATTAAGTGGGAATATTGTAGCACGAGGCGTTAGCCGGGCGCGACAAACCCACGAGTGTAAGAAAGTCACTTTCACACGAGTACTGCACACTCCGCTTTTCCTGCGACCACAAATTATTCACCAAAAATAAATAAATTAAAAGTTTGTCTGTTCAGAAAAATAAAAAAACAATTGAGAACTTTGCAACACTAGGGTGATATTTACTTTGCAACACTAGTGTGATATACTTTTCCTCACTGCTATATTATACTGTTTTGACAATATTTTTACATCGAAAATCACCTACCTAGAAGCATTATATAACTTTTATCATTTTGGAATTTAAAAGGCCCTCACTTAATAAAAATTGTATGGTTTTGTTAGGTAATAACGCTAATAGTTTAATACGGTTTTCTGCTATTATAAGTGTTTTTAAAAATTATCGATTCTTACATATTTTAGACACTCTTCTAAATAAAACGTAAGTGGTGCATATCCAAAATATTCCGTTTTTTAAAAAATATCAGTAAATAAACTTACGGGACCGGGGAGTGAAAAGGGGTGCTGGGTGGGTAAAATTGGTAAAACGAGTTAATGAAACTGAACATCACATATAAAATTAAGTAAAAATAACAGTTTTTCCTCATATTTTTAAGAAAAATATAAAAATATGAAAATTGTAAATGCATAACCTAAAGTCCTAAAAGTAAGGAAAACGACTACCAAACGTCAGTTACCATGCAAAATATGGAAAGCATTTGGCAACGTCGGAAGGGTCTGATTCTATTTATGAATGGATAAAAGAAAGTGGATTCATAAAGTGTGTATTAGCCTTAGGTTTAATTAGGATTAAAAAAAGATTTAACTAGTTGTTTGAGTACACGAAGAAAGAGAGGAAGGAATTTGATCTATAGGCTTTTTCTCTGGCGCTTTAGGTCGAACGGTCAAGCGGCAAGGCTGCCTCTATAAAGTACGTGCTCAAAGGTAGAAGGGAGATTTTTAATTTGATCTACTTACCTGACAACACTGTGCCAGTCAGTGAAAGTTGTTTTTTGTGGTTATGTCTATTTTTGTTTATGTTTTTATTTTTCGTAAATTTTAATAAATATAAAATAAGATGATTTTCGCTAATTTGGGTTCTACCGTTTAAGGTAAATAAAAAGTTTTTTTACTGTCACTACAATAAATATGTCACTTTGCAAACCAATAGCAGTTTTTAGAATGACATCATAATATGTATCACACCAGTGTTGTAAAGTACTTTGCAACACTAGTGCTGTAAAGTACTTTGCAACACTAGTGTGATATAACGCATTTTCTATGCATGAAATCAGTGTGCTATTTGCTATTTTCACAAGACTTAATAAAAAATTTCAGTGTCAAGCTGGTTTTGTGTTTTTCAAAATATTTGTAAGCATACATGTCCCTTTTTGAATAAACAGTTCTAATATGTATAATTCAACAGACTTGTTAAAACTTTTGTACAAATAACTCTATTCGGAAAAGGTTCACATGAAAAAGTGAAACAATAAAAATCACTTTAGCTAAGACTCAAACCTGCGTTTACACGAAAAGGCTGGAAATCCCTATTGGGAAAAGCAAATTACAGTGCTAAAAAGATTACTCAAAAATACTCGAAAAAGTAGATCATCTTTGGGTTTACCTTTATATTTATGCGGGGCTTACGAAAACTCCGATTTGATCATTTGTTCTCCTCTGTGACTGTTACAAAATTAATCTTTTCACTTTTCTACTATTCTCATTAGTCTAATGACTAAGTTGTCACCACTTCATTATTGAAGGCTTAAAATTCTGAGATTTTATTTGTACTTGTAATTGTTGATGGTGCTTTTGGCTAATTTGTTGCTGGCATCCAGGTTTTAGTAAAACATGTTGGGCAAGGTGGACTGACGGGGGAGAGGGGTACCTTCAATACTTTTTAGTAAAATCGTGCGTTCGAACCGCTCAAACAGGCTAATTCAGTCGCAGACTAATAAAATCTTTTAAATACTTAAAGATCTCTAGGACTTTTACTAAAACGTGACTTAAAAAGAAGTTTAAAGGGGGAGAACGGGGTTTTTAACCGTCTAAATAGGCTAATTTGGGGACGAAGAAAACAAAAAACACAATATTTTGCGATATTTACAAAATTTTAAGATTTCGGGGTGCAAATTTCTTGTTCATCAAAAGTTTTTTAGTCAAATCGTCAAATTTTAACCGCCTAGAGAGGCTAATTCGGGTTTCTCGAAAACAAAAGCACATTTTCTAACGTTTTTTTGTGGACAATCCACGAAGGCTAAAAGCCTAAATACTAATACGTACCTGGTGTCTTAAGGAAGTAAGAGGAATCGTTGACACAAGACTTAAATACTTACAGATTTGGTGGGGAAGACCTCCGCAGGCAGGACTTTCCACATTTTAGAAAGTCTAGGAATAAAGGAAGGAACAAACAATTTTATTTTTTATGGCCACTTGACTTTAAATAAATTTTAGCTTAATCGTGGCACTCTAGAGTGAAATTAAAAAAAATGACAGCAGAAGTGTCAAAAGTGACATGTTAGGTGTCATTGTATGCCAAATGTATTATTCTAACGAAATAAGATAAAATATACCGGTGGTGCGATTTAAAATTCGACAGTAGCAGTCATTTCCGGTTCAACCAAACCAAATTTTATTTTTCTCTCCTAAAAGGTTAAAAGTTATAGGGGGTAACACCTGGTATACCTACCTATAACACTTTACTATGAGCATTTATTCGTTTTTATAAGGCATTTGCTTGCAAGCATAAGATAATCATTATTCATATTGAATGAAGCAATTGCTTTTACTTCCACCTTTGCTCCTAGCATTTGCTTTTGCTTCTACCTTATGCTCTTAAGTATTTACTTATTTTTATTTATATGGTACAGAATATTTCAAAAGTGTCGGATTCGGGATACACAATATTACAACACGTATACAAAGTGTTTAAACTAGAAGGAGAAAAAATACTTTACCGCTTGGTAAGTTATAATAAAGTACAATAAAGAAAACAAAAAATTAAAGTAAACTTACTTATTATTTGTTCGAAATGCGTTATTTGCACAGGGTGTCTCTGGAACATGCAAAAATGCTACCACTAATTCCTGAGGTTCATAATATGACGATACGTCAGCTTATCATAGTGGTAAAGAGGATGATTTTGAGTATTCCAAATGTCTATTTGGTTTTAGTTTTTATGCTACTAGAGTGTTACTAATTAATATTTATAGCTAGTATATTGTGCTAGGTTTATAATTACTAATGGATGGTATTTATTTGGGTACACGCCAAAATAAAATTAAAAGTACTAAAAAACCAAAAAATTTAAACAAGTAAAAGATAATTAAAATATCGACGTTTCGTGGTGGCAAATCTGCCACCGTTGTCAAGATAAATGGAATAAAAATAATAAAAATAAAAATTTACCATTATTTAGGTTTTAAAATTTAAAATTTTTATAATTTTTTAGATATTCTGAAAACTTTGACATTAAATGTCAAAATATGTTTGTTTGGTTATAGTGTCATAGTGACATAGATAACTGGTTGCTTGTGTATTGATTGTTTATTTTAAAAAAAGGTGAATAGACAACATCCATTAGCAAAAATTTTACTTAACATTTTAGATCCTTGGGTAAACAACACTGATACATACATAAAAACATAGATATTGATACAAATAATACATTGGTAAGTTTTGATGTTGTTAGTTTATTCACAAATGTCCCAGTGGATAAAACATTAAGTATTGTTAGAAATAAATTAGGAAAATGATGTCCATCTTGGCAAAAGAACAAAATTAAGCATAAACACTCTTTTCGTGTTATTCAGCATGGATCCGGTACAGCCACTTTGATAAGTCCTGTAAGGAAGGCAAAACTAGTAAGTGGATGACACAAAAGCAGAACTTCTTTCTGTTAACTGTCGAAAAAGAAAGATCTCTTTTTATATACTATTACGAAAGTAAGGATTTACTTCCCCGCTTTTTTTTTAACGGATTAATTTAAAAAATTAAAACTTTGAAATATGAAATTATTGCATAAATCCTGTACTTTAGAGTGAAATTGACAGACAAAAATTTTAAGATGGCGTCTAGGCGCCATCTTGTAAAAAAATATTGGAAAGGGTAGTCTTAGGACACATCCTTCAAAACTTTGAAGAGTACTTTATAAACCTAGAATATAAAGTCAACAACTTTACCTAATACAAAATGGCGGCACTTTCACCAAAATACCTGATTTGGATGCCCATACTCTCGAAACTAATAAAGTTAGATGTACTAAATGTGTTATTTCCTTAGTCTTTTAAAGACTTTTGTTAGTGATATAATATACAGGGTGTTTTATTTAGAAAATATATACTTTTTTCCTACCCTGTATATTATCACCAGCATCACCATTGCAAAGATATTTAAAAGAGCTCTAAGAAAATACCACATTAGGTACATCTAACCTTATTTGTTTTGGAAATATGGTCATGCAAATTAGGTATTAGGGTAATTTTTGTGCCGCCATTTTGTATTGGGTATAGGTATTGACTTGAGTTATAAAGTACTAGTCAGCAGCTTTAAAATGATATGCCACTGATGCCTTCTTTCCATTTAATTTTTTTTCCAAGATGGCGCCCAACACGCCATCTTAAAAATTCTTAATGTGTTAATCTTACTCTAAAACGTAGGTATTTATGCATTGATTTTATATCCCAAAGTTTTAAATTTTTACATTGATTCGTTCTAAGAATAAAAGGAGGGGGACATTAAAGAAATGCACTGTATATTACAAAACTAACTGAGGTCAGCCAATATGACTCTGCGGCTAATAATAAAAAACTGCTTAAAATATATATTAAACAAATTAGGTACCTACTGCGATTTTTATTAAATGCACTTTTCCTTGGTCTAGGTTTTCCTGAGACTATGGTCAGGTGAATAAAACCTCAGCAAATGCTTTTACTTGAAATAATAAAAGATAAAACATACAAACTTGCCCGAAACAAACAAAGCAAATCCTATAGTATTAGCTTTTCCTAAACTTCATTCACCCAGCTCCTATGTAAGTTCCAATATGTTTTTAAATTATTTACCCAATCCTACAGCACATTTATTTTTGGTCTGTGACCCTGATTATCTTTTAAGTTTTTACGAAATTCAAAATTCAATGTAAGGACTTCCTACAAGCACTCATAAAGTATTTTAGTCCAGTTCAATAGAGTATATAAAAAATCTTCCCTATTTTAATAAGTAAACTTAGGCAGCGGTGTCCTTAGACCCAAACTGGGAAAATATTTATTAACGCTTACACACAATTACCGTTGATTTCAAATTTCATCTTTCTACGTCATCTGAAAGTGGACTAGGTTTTTGATCTATATGTCAGTCAGTCAGTGGAAAATTTACGACTACCTTTAGACCTTCATATCTTTATAACTGTTTGAACTAGCTTCATGAACTTTAGGTTTCTAGTTGTCCTTTATGAATATAAATAACCACACGTAGTTTTATGTGTTTACGTTAAATCGGTTTTGAGTTATGAAGGTCAAAAGTGGCACCAAGTGTAATATTACAGTCGGCGCGCTTGAATTTGTTATAATGAGTATGTTTGGTATTAAGTAAAAGTGGACTAAACTTTTAATTGTTATTTTAATTTGACGCTTGCAATTAGGACTTATAGTGATTATACCATATGATTTCTAAAACAAAAAAAAATAGGTAAAGTAATTTATCCTTTACTATTAATAATTCTTTGTCTTATTATATTTTGTTTTTTAAGTTTCAAAAGTAAAGTAAGTGAAAGTAAATAATTAGTATATATGGGTGTTTTCTAATTGCGGTTAAAAAATTTAAGGGTGTATTCTTGAGCCATTTTTTATTAAAAAAGTTTATATAAACATGGGTCATCAAATGTTTCCTTCTTAAGATACAGGGTGTTAATGTTTTCAAAAAACCTAAAAATTTCACACTTTTTTAGTAAAATTTGTTGTTGTTACATAATTACTTAAAGAAAGTTATAACCCCTTATTTTTAAAGAAAAAAAATCGTCTTGTTGCTTGTATGATCCAGGAAGATGCAGTTTAGCAGATTTTTTTTCTGGAAAACTAAACAAGCTACGTAAAAATATTGTGATACAAAAAAGTTGTATTTTTAAGTGTTTCATATGAAAAAAATTAAAAGTTGCAAAAAGTCAGTTACGTACATACTCAATACTCAATTTATTCATGTCAATACAAAAAATTGTTTACATACGTCAATAAAATAGTATTCTAACTAAAGACTGCAAAACAAGGCAGCCGAAGGCACACTTAAGCCCTGTTTTCAGAACTATGTCGTGTCGCCAGCGACAATGAGGGGAACAATGGGAGCTAAGAATTTTTGACAGACTTCCCCACTCTTTTGTCACCAGCAACAGCCTTTTAAGTTGACTTTTTAAAAACGTGTCGCCAGCGACAATTATGGTGTTGCAGCGACACGGTTCTTGTCGCAGCGACAGAGCATAATTATGTTGTTCCCCTACAATGACACGGCGGAGGGAATTGTCGCTGGCGACACGACGTAGTTCTAAAAACGAGGCTTTAACCTACATAACACATTAAAATCACGTTTAAACTAACCTGACACATTAAAACCATTTTAAAAAGATATACTTAGTTAAAATCTATGGGACAGGTATTCGTCAAAACTATAAAATATATTTGTTAATAACATTTCCTTAATTCCAAGTTTAAAAATATTGTCTGGTAAGTCTTTTACAAGTTCTGGCAATTTATTGTAAAATTTAATTGCCCAGTATCACGGACCACTTTTACACCTTTTCAGTCGCCAATAGGACGGAACAAGGTTGTACTTATGTCTAGTATCATGACTGTGGATGTCCGAGTGAACCTGATAACTCTTCATACTTCCTCTTACATACAAAAGGTTCTCAATGTACTGTGACGGGACTGTCAGTATCCGTAAGGAACTAAAAGCTCGCCTACAGTCATCCCGGTTGCGCAGTCCAGCAAGTACCCTCACTGCCTTTCTTTGTAATCCAAAAACTCGGAAGGTATGGGCCAAATGCCCCCAGGCAAGAATTGCATATGTTAAATGCGAATGAAATACTGAGTGGTAGGCCACTCTAAGTATGTCTGCTAAAAAACAGTTTTCCAAGTTGCGAAAGAATGAAAAGACCCTTAAACAGCTTCTTGCACATAGAATCGATATGTGCACTCCACTGAAGTCTGGGCTCCAGATATACACCCAGGAATTTTGTGCTCTCTTTCATCTGCTATTCCAAGTCCCCAGCATCTCTCAGTGTAAAAACTACTCGTTTGGTTTTGGCTGCATTAAGAAGTAACCTATTGTGACAAAACCAGCGCTCAGCCCTCATTTTTATCAATAATATTAGCTGAGATGCGTCTCACGCCGCCACTAGTCTCACTTATTAAAATTAATTTAGGGCTAAATTTCAACCAATAAAAATACCACAGCCAAAATTTATTAAAATCTCATAGGTAAAGCATATTAGAGATATTATTAAATACTCGTTTTTCATTTTAAAGTTTAACACCCTGTATCTTATAAACAAAACATTTTCGGACCTATATTTATGTAAACTTATTTAATAAAATTGCCTTAAGAATAAGCCCTTAAATTTTCTTACTGCAATTAGAAAACACCCTGTATAAAGGATGTTTTAGAATTTGGAACAAATATTTTGTGGATGCACTCTTAAGGTCAAAACCTTTAGAAAGGCGAGACCGATGCGTCAACCTATTTCGAAGGTTTACATGAAGCCATTCTTTGTATAATCTCTACCTGCTAGTGTTCAACACACTGATAATCAATTTAAACGCATCGATCTGTCTTGGCATGTATACTATTTGTTATTTAAAACTTTTTAGGTAAGTTTTTCATCAAAAACTTATTTGGTATACCTACTTGAATGTCTTAAGAAGCTTTTAAAAATGAAAATAGGGTGTTTTTTAAGCCAAAATCGATTCAAGAAACTCGAAAAAACAAGAAAAAAATCGAGAATTACCTGATAAAATTTAACAGCGCATTGAAACAGAAAAAAAGGTATTTATTTTGGATTTAGTACAGATCTACCCGCACTGTCTCAAGAGAACACGCAACCGGCAAATCCAGATCCTCTAATTCCCTTCTTAAGTGATCCCCTGGGATAGACCAGATAGAATAAGGATATCCCTTGATCTTATTATAAAAATAGAACGTTGCAATGAGGATTCTGTATGCCTGAAAATTTACCACAATAGTATTCTTTGTCGTGTTATATTTATTCTGTATGGACGCCAAAAAATGTACAGCGTGTCCCATTTACTATTTTGGCATTGAAAAAAATTCCATTATTGCAAAAATGGTGTTTTAAACTTTAAAAGAACATTGCTTATATACAGTGAAAATATTAAAAGTCCTCCCCTTTATCTTTGAATGAGACAAGATATCCAAATCGGTAAATTTGGGTAAAGGGTGTCACTTAAGCGACTTTCTGGCATAAAAATAATTTGGTCACGTGACCTAGTACCGAGGGGGCACTAGTAACTTTTTTCTAATTGAATGGGGGTCATGTAGCACCTAGTTTTAAGGGTCTTTTGATTCTCTTCAACGCTACTTTGTTTTTGAAAATCGGTCTAGCCGTTTCAGACTTAAAACCGTTTGAAATTTGGCTTAAATACTGTAAAAATAGTGCGGTTTTCATGGCATTGGCTTGTAACTCTGGAACAGCTGAGCCGATTTTAAAAAACAAAGTGGCGTTTAGTAAGGAATTAAAGGGCCTTTTAAACGAAGTGGTACATGACCCCTTTTTCATTTGGAAAAATTGCTAGTGCCTCCTTGACACTAGGCCACGTGACAGAAAATATTTTTATGTCAAAAACCAGTTAAAGTATTACCCTTTTACCCAAATTTTCTCCGACTATAATAAATTGTCCCATTCTTAAGTTATGGGGTAGAAAAGTTTTAAAACCGCACTGTTTTTAAAAATTGGAGCTAAACTTCAAACACCTGTAACTCTAAAACGAATAGGCCAATCTTTAAAAATCAAACGGTCATTAACAGAGGATCAATAGGTTTTTAAAACGATGTACTGACATATAACCCACATTTTTATTTGAAAAAATCTAGTGCCCCCTTGGCACTAGACCACGTGAGAGAAATCATTTTTAAGCCAAAAAGTAGTTTAAGTGACCCCCTTTTACCCAAATTTTACCCGATCTCGATATCTTAATCCATTCAAAAATAAAGAAGGGACGACTTTTAATATCCTTACTGTATAAGTAATACTCATACTTATAATTATTAGACAAGTTAAAAAAATTCTACAGCATTAGAATCAAACTCGGGTTTTCCCAGGGAATTTTTTAAATGCAGTATGGAGTAAAATTTGTAGTTTTGGTTTTATCGATAGTCAACAAATTTAAAAATGTTTGACAGCATTAGAAATCGAAATCGCGTTTCCCGAGTTGGAACCAGAGCATTTTTATACAGGGTGTCCGGAAAGATACGGCTGTAAAGTTTAGAGATAAATGCTATTACCAAAATAATGTTGATGCTTCATATAAAAAAAGTTCTATCGTTCTTTGGTATGAAGATATGAACCTTCAAAATTAGAATAAAAAACCTATTTTAAATATATCTTTTGAACTGCTGCCACAGCACTAATGATATTTGAAAAACTAAATAATCCTATACCAATGCTTCTTTCCATAGGTAAACGGCTGGTATTCAGAATTATACAGGCTGAGACGATTTTTTATTTTATGTATGATATTTTGACAGAGGTGACAAATTTGACATGTTGCTTTGATGGTTCCATTCACTTACTTTTTTCAAAAAAAGGTCTATCTTTTGTTAATCAAATTTTGTACTGTTTTTCATAAAGCCCCATTAACAGAAAAGGAAATTCATTCACGTGTCCTCAACTGTATCCAGAGGCAATTTCGGCCCGTTTTAGTACTCCTACTTTGGTAGGTAACAATTGGTAAATAGAAGAAGAATCGTACCTAACATTTTTTTAACAATGTTCATTTAGCAGCAATATTCAAATTAAAATATTTGCAATTATTAATATCGGGGCTATGCAGTTTTATTATCAAAAGAAATAAAATTTAGAGTAGGACCAACAACTTAAGGATGAGAGCATACCAAACCCATTTACCGACCCACAAGCCATGGAATAGCATTTGTAAAACAAAAAGAGAGTACCAAAGTTGACGTGACGTCATTATTTTGACATCCAAAATTGGTTGGTAGGCATATAACCAACCAAACTGGGGTACCAAAACGGGACGAAATCACCTTAAAGAGTTTCAGGAAAGAATATGATAGCTACCGCAATAGAATTACGGACACGTGTAAATAAATCGGCGCCGAAAATCAAAGCCCTCTCATAAGCCCGCTTATAGAGTCTCCGAAGCTGTTCATATAAGCGCGTGGTGATAAATCGTTTGTAATTCTGTCATTTGAACTGGACTTCTATTGCGGTAGCTATAATGTTCTTTGGTGTCACTAATGAAATTAATACCAAAACGACTGCGCACTTAGTTCCAGTGGCGCTGATTACAAACCATAAACTGAACGATGTTCGTTCATGGTCTTCAATTTTTGCGAGTTAGTAAACAAATGCCAATTTTACAGAAAAATAAACATGCCAGGGCACAAGATGCAAATACGGAGGAAAAACGTAAACCTTATTTTTTTAAAGAAAAAAAAATCGGAATTTTCCTTGCTAATTAAAATAATTTATTTAATTACTTTTGTTAAAATATAATATTTAAATATTCTTATTGTATATAAGTACCCAAAAATTTTAATAAATAAACAGAATTGGCCCGGGGACATATCAGGGCTGAGATGTTTTCAGACTTTGAGAAGAAATTGTGACTAATTAAATATAATTAAAAAATGAATTTAAGTGACCAATTACATGAGCTCGAGTTTTAAGAAATATTCACATTCTTTTTAAGAATTTTTTCAAAAATGTGTGTTTTTTTACCGTGTTTGCGAATTTATGTCTTAACTGAGAATAACCCATATTTGAAATTCAGAATCAGATGACCATAAATATTACCAGAAATTTTTTATTTTACTAGTGTAGATCCACCATAAGAATCACAATTTTTACCTAAAAGAACTGAAGGCTGCAAGATTTTAAACCAAATTTATCCCACTTACGCGTATCTTAACTTAAATTTTCCTGCTCAAGATAACCTTAAACATTTTACGACATTTCAAACTTAAACTCGAAGCACTAAAACTTTTGAATCCTTTGTTTATTTGTGTATTTCGCCACTTAACGACCTACATGTAAAGTAACTTTTGAACAAAATAAACTAAATTATTTTTATGGGCTTTTCAAAAACGATTTTATGAAACTAACAATACTCTTTGACATAAGTGTGTAAAAACTTGGTACGCAACAAATCTTGTGCGAAGTGCGCCTACGCTATAAAAGAAGAAAAATGGAGGGGAGCTTCGTTAGCAAAACTATAAATTGGATTAATCATGAAGGAAAGAAAACTGTTAAAGTAACTTAGAGTTAGTGCTAATACCAAGCCCTAGGGTAGCCCTCCATTAATCTAAGGCTACAACTACGATACCAAGCGTAAAGCAGCGAGCGAAAAGCGGAAAGTGTGAGAGCACTATACTAACATAAAAATTCGCTGCATTTGATATTTATGTTGGCATAACCTTTCATAACAACATAACGCTCTATACTTGCCGCTCTCCGCTTAACACTTGTTATAAGAGCGGAGAATGTGAGAGGGCTGCCTTTAGTCTTTTAGCTTAGTGACTTATTGTTCAAAAATGGCCCGATACTTCGGTTTTTGAGTAGAAGCAAATGCTTTATACAGTGAATAAAGTGTGTCAACACTAGTAGATTTTTGAACAGACCCACCTCAAAAAGTCCTGCTGGCACCCCCCCACCCCCCTCAAAGTTGATTAAGGGATTGATATAGTTTTTTTCTAATATCTTCTAAACGGTAAACGATAAGAAACTGATTTTAGTGTATCGTTAGATAGAGCACAAAATTCTGCAAAAATAGTAATAATAAAAATTGTATTTTTGTTAATTTAGTAAAAATCTACAACAACAAAAATGTTGGAGCAGAGCATCCACATGGCACTTTTTACGATATATCTTCCAAAACCATCCACCAAATGAAAAAATATAAGATACAAAAAATAAAGGCCAAAGTTTTCCCTATCGAATGGTATATAACATCATACTATTATCTTAAAAAAAACTACCAGTGGCGTACAATAATAGCACTTCACCAGTATAGTACCTAACAATAGAAATTTTAAATGTTATAATTTTATTTTTATCAAAATTTTTTACTTTAATTTTATTAATTTAGAATTATTTATAATTCTGCATACTAGTAATAATAAATAATAATATTACACGATCTTTTTTACCAGTACAAAAATCAAAATCAAGACGTGTGGATTGAGTTTGGTACTGGTAAAAATGTAAGACATATTTCGTGTATCGAAATTGCTAAAAAAATCAATGAAAAAAGTCTAGCCCTTCCTTTTTTTCATTTACTAACCGGTTGCGATACCACGTCCTCCTTTTATGGAAAAGGAAAAAAAGTGTTGGGAAGCTTGGGAATCTTTTCCGGAAGTTACAGCTACTTTCATTGATTTAATGCAGCATTCAAAATAACCTTCGTCTCAGCAATTAAGTGTTATCTCAAAATTTGTTATAAATAACCATTTACGATAAACATTCTGATAGTAGCAACATTGATATTTGTCGAATGCAACTTTTTGCCAAAAACCGAACGGTTGAGAATTTACCCCTAACAATGAATGCTTTAGCACTTCACATTCATCGATGCATTTATCAAGCAGGATTTATTTGGGGTAATCTCTGCCAACCAGTGTACTTCCATGTCCATCTAAATGGGGATGGATTTTAAAGAATACTTAATGGACACCACTGTGGACCACTTTAAGAAATTAAAAAATATCATCTGATACACTATTAAAATGTAAATGTAAGATGTGTGGCACAAATTGTAAATGTTTTAAAAAAAATTAAAATGTACCAGGTTATGTTTGTGTGTGGAATGTTGTAATTAGGTATTTTAGGTTGTGTAATAATGTGTTTGTTTTGTATTGATGATATATACAGTGTATCCCAGAATAGGTGTTACAAGCGGACAAATGGAACAAACATTTTTGAATTTTAAAACGAAATTTTGGGCAAACCGGTCGCATGGTCCAAAACTAATAAATACAAAACTTTACTTCAATTGGTATTATACAGGGCGAGTTAAAAAATTGACAAAACTATGTTTTTTACTTAACTTCTCTACAACATTTACCTATACAATTTTGTCCTATTTTTAAAAATAAAGGTACTTTACTCTTGGTCATTTTCATTATTTTTAGTTATAACTCACCCTGTATATTACCAATTGAAATAAAAAAATTATTTATTAGTTTCGGACCATGCGACCAGTTTTTCAAAAGGACGATTAAAAATTCCAAAATTTTTGGTGAATTTGTCCTCTTGTAACACCTATCCTGGGACACACTGTATAAGCCATATTTGTTGTTATCTTTATAATTAAAAGTTATTATACTACTGTTGTTATTTATTTAAAAATATAATGAATCAAATTATAAAACAAAAGAAATAAGTAAATAAAATATAAAGTATAATTATTAATTAATAAATCTAAAGTGAAAAATAATCTTTTAAAATTAATAATAGAATAACATTAAATATTTCGATTTCTAGGTACTTTACTGGTGTAGAACTAATTTGGTACGCCACTGATAGCTTTATTTTAAAAGATAATAGTCTAAATGATGACTTTGGGGTTAGTTGTTTATGTTGTTTTTTTTTTGTTAATGGTTTGAAAGATATATGGTAAAAAGAGCCGTATGGATACTCCCCTTCGACTTTTTTGTTGTAGAGCTTACCAAAAAACAAAAATATTATTTTTATTATTACTATTAGGCGCAATAAGGTAATATTACCAATTAATATAACTAAAGTGAGAAATATTCTGGAAAAAAAGTATAACATTAAAAATTTCGATTTTTAGGTACTATACTGGTGTAGTGCTACGTTTGTACGCCACTGGTAGTTTTTTTTAAAGATAATAGTATGATGTTATATACCATTCGATAGGGAAAACTTTGGCCCTTATTTTTTGTATCTTTATATTTTTTTATTTGGTGGATGGTTTGAAGATATATCGTAAAAAGTGCCATGTGGACACTCCCGTCCAACATTTTTTTGTTGTAGATTTTTACTAAATCAACAAAAATACAATTTTTATTATTACTATTTTGCAGAATTTTGTGTTCTATCTAACGACACTAAAATCAGTTTTTTATGGTTTACCGTTTAGAAGATATTAGAAAAAAACTATATCAATCCCTTAATTAACTTTGAGGGGGGTGGGGGTGCCAGCAGGACTTTTGAGGTGGGTCTGTTCAAAAATCTACTAATGTTGACACACTTTATTCACTGTATGAAGCATTTGCTTCTACTTAAAAACCGAAGTATCGGACCCTTAAGTCACTAAGCTATTTATGTTAGCATAAAATATGGATTTTTTAATCAGGCGGCTGCAATATACCTGAGAAAAAAGCCAAGCCGCAGCCTATTCAACTGAACAAATATTATCAGCGGAGCGTTTATTATGTATGTAAACTGGTTTTAAAACGCTGTGTACCACAAAATATTGTAGCAACTACCGATCCCTAGTACAGGGATTTGACACTCTCCGCTCGCCGCTTGCGCTTGGTATCGTAGCCGGGGCCTAAGTAAAATTTATTTGGCTGAGTATGTTTATAACTAGACCTGCCTACTCACCCCTATAATGGCCATGATCATGCGCAAACAACGTCAAGAACAAGTTTAGGTAAAAAAGTGGAAGAATTTTTTTTTAACGTGTTATGCAACACATGGTGAAAAGCCTTGGATAAATAAAAAATGAGAATATTTTGTACCCATATTCATTCATTAATCAAATTAAAATAAATATTTTTAAATGATTTTTAAATTTAAATTGATTTGCAGTATTTTTGGACATCATTAATCATTTGACCCTTAAGAAAAGAAGTAGTGATTGGCCATGAAAAATTGGCGCTTAAAAATCCTATTAAATATTTTTTGGCACAAGAAAAATCCCATTGAAAATATCTTTAAAAGTTATTGAAATTTGCTTGGAAGCAGAATTCTATAGACTAAATTATAAAATAAACCATTTAAAAGGGAAATTATTTACATTTCAGTCTGAAAGCGTTTTTATTTATTTCCTACCTCATGTATATTGAATGTAAATAACAAATATATAGATATGTCTCTAATTTATGTTTATTTTTTTAAATTAACAGTCCTCCAGTTTCTAAAAAAATGTACCTAAAAAGTTGTGACATTTTAGAGAAAAGTAAATGATGTAGTTTAACCCTCTAGTTTACACATAAAAAAACATTAGGTATTAGATTTGAATAGGTGATGTCTAAAACCCTAGATATCAAGATTTTTAAAATATTCAAAACTCATCAAAAGTTACCGAAATAATTTTAAAATATTTTTTTACGTTATCATTCTCTATCTTTCCTATAAACAACTTTGGGATAGAGGTATGTTTCGTTAAATATTAATATTTTGGCATAAGGAATCTATGGGTATTCTGTGTACCATTAATTAGCAGACACCCTGTATGTTCTTAATTACCTCTGTCCCGCCAAGTTAAATAAAATGATTTGTTTAAGAAGAGCAAACTTCTTATTAAAATTTAATTTTATGGTTTTTTTACTAAAAATTTCAATTTAAAATATATAATAAAGAAAAAAATCTAATAAATTTTCTTTTAAGCGATATTAAACAACGCTTGTCCAATAAAAACTGTGTTTACTCTTTTAAAATAATATTAATTGGCAATTTAGTCTAATAACAAAAATTAGGGAGAGAGTGGGGCAAAATGATCGCCCTAAGGAAAAGGTAAATGTAGAAATTTACCTTACACTTTTTTATATTATGTCTATGTTATGGGCAACATAAATAATTTCTTTACGTAAAATGCAAAATAGTTTTGTTATAAGCTTAATGATTTTAATTAAAAATCCCCATGAAAAAAATGCAACCCCACGGGTCAGGATGTAATGATCCCCAAAGGAAATTACACAAAAATCGACAACAGAGCTTTAAATAAAAAAAACTACTTAATCCGAATCTTATTCTTAAATGGCACTAAAAAAGGTCAAAGCATCGGTAATACACAAACGTCTTTTCTTCTTTGTTTACTTTGATCATGGGTCCACTTTAAACATCTGCTACATTGGATCTAGCTCTGTTCGCCAGCGCATTAATAATATTTCTTACTGCAAAGTAGGCACTTCTTATTTTTCTCTTTATATTTATCCCAAAAAATTACCCAAAAAAATTTTTTTTTCGGATAGTTTAGATAAAAGTTTAAAGCTTACTTTACAGCAAACACGAAAAAAACAATCATTCAATTATTACCCATTTGTTTAGAACTAAAATAAATTCTAGAACGTTCCCTATTTAAAGGATGACCAGCGTGGAATCGTAACAACTTAGGGAATCATTTTAACCCGAAAGGATATTTTACCCCATTCTCCCCTATCTGGTCTTCTCATTGGCCTATTGCGTAAACTTATAAAGATTTCTGACTTTTTGGACCAATAAAATAAATTTTTGTTCATTTGTTTTCTTGTTTCTGTCATTCTCAAATGGACTATAAGAAAGAACTCCGCCTACCAAAAGATTTTTATTTTAATTTTAAAAATAGCGATCGTGTAGGTCTCACCCAAACCCCAAACTCAAATCCTAGCCACACCAATGCTTACAGTGGCATATCGTCAACTAATAAAACGTGGTAGTAGTCGCATCGACGCGACCCTTTTTCTTTTGTTGCCAAGATCTATCCAGTAAATCTAGACATGCAGCACCGTGTCAAGCCATATTCAAGCGCGCCGAGTGTAATATTACACAAACCACTTGGTGCTACTTTTGACCCCTCTATAACTCAAAACCTATTTAACGTAAATACATAAAACAACTCCGTAGTGTCTTGGAGCGGCTTAATGCTTTGAAGTGGTGAAAGCTGTAAATCGTGGCTAATCCTAATCTCGTTTTAAGATACACAGAGTGTTTTTATTTTTTATTAATTTGCTAGGCTGGGCTAGGCACCTGCATCTCGTCTAATACTAAGGAATAGAAAAAGGGCGCGTGGCTATGTTTTTTATTGACTTTTGATTTATGGTTATAAAGCAACAAAGTTATGAGCTTTTTTTTTTTTAATGGAACCATTAGAAAGGTTAGCTTTAAAAATACATTTGATATATCAATTTATTAATAGTTTTGAAAATATGGCCATGGTCAGGAGTTTTTATTAAACACCATGTATATTGTATTAATATTAAAGAATATTTAAAGAGCTTTAGCAAATACCATATTTTATATGTTTAACCTCAAAATTAGTAGATGGAAACTTTCCATTGCAATCTGAAAAGTAAAGGAGTTCCTAAAACGATGGGGAACATGAATCTAAATGGACTTTAAGATTTAAACCCATTGAACCAAAAAGCAAAAATTTCACGGTTGTATTATGGTGATCCGAATGTACTTAAATTCTTAAAGAATAACAAAGCTTTGTCATTTTACTAAAGTTTAATGGAAGTAAAGATTATTTATGACAGTTAATTTACTTTGATCTAATCTCTATACGGGGGTAAGTTGGAAAAGAAAGTTTTTTTCTCAAATTTTTGCATAGAAAGTTCTGAGTTTAAAATATAACATAACTTTTGTTTACTAAGCAAGTTTTTAAGTATTTTTCTCTAAGTTCAAAAATAAAAGGTAGTTTCTCTCCTAACTCATATTTGTTATTTGCACCTTTCTTAAAAATCGCTATAATTTATTTAAATTTTAAATAATGTTTCGTGACTCTCGGAGTTTGCAGAGATTGTTATTTAAAATAAAAATGTTTGCGAAATCAAAATAAAAAGTTTTTTACATGATTCAAGGTTTCTGGCAGCCATTGTATTTACCCTAATTTCGTAAAAGCTTGTCAGTAATTCTCCGGACAGAACGCATCCTCTCTTACTCCTTTGTTAACAAATGATCAGTGTCCAAAATTTGTCTTAAACTCACACTTTATTTAGGTCCATTTAACGCGTTAAAGAGGCACTTTTACTCATTTCAGCATCACGTGACATTTCGTGTAATGTTTCTTTGTCCACTCCCAAAGATTAATGATTGGGGAAATAAATGACGTCAAGAGTCTATTGGTGTTCCGTGTTTTATTTTTCGCAAATAGGGGGCAATAGGATTTTAAGTGCTAAAAGCTTTTAAAATTAGTTATTTTTAGTGTGGGGTGTAACTGATAAGAATATTAGTTGAAAATACGGTTTAATATTAAATTGTGTAAACAGGTTTAGCTATGTGAAAAGGCATATAGGCTAGTAAAGCAACAACAAAGCGGTACCGATGCACAGTGCGTTGGGAGATAGGAAGTTCGGGACAAAAAATCGTATCATTATTATTGCATTAAAATAGTTTGGTAATTATGTAGAAACCGGCCGAAACTCCGATTTTGACAAAATTTGGTATTTGAGGGATTTTTGGGGCGCTGATCACGAATCTGTAAGAATTTTTAGTCGGAAACGTTTCCGTTTCGAGATATCCATTATCAAATTTGGTATTTGAACTAACCTCATTTTTACTATATTCCCCCATCTTTTTGCACACACTTCTTGATTTTACACTTTTTTTATTAAATTGCGTAGCTTTACTCCAATCTATTTAAATAATGGTGAATGCGCCGGAAAACAGTTTATACATGGCTTGCTGTGTTTTTAAAGGTAGAAAATCGGAGTTTTAAAAGGTAAAAATCCAATATTGTGGCTCACTTTAGCTTTAAATCACAAATTGTGTGCAAAAAGAAGGGGGAATATGGTAAAATTAAGGTTAGTTCAAATGCCAACTTTGATGATGGATATCTCGAAAACAAAACGTTTCCGACTAAAGATTATTTTAGATTCATGATCAGCGCCCCTAAAAACCCCCGTATACCAAATTTGGTCAAAATCGGAGTTGCGGCCGGTTTCTACATAATTACCAATAGTTTTATTATTTATAATTGAGTAGGGTACAATGCTCTGCCTAGACAGAAAGCAATACTGAAAAAGATATTATTATTCAATTAACACATTACACATACTATACAATAAAATTATTAAGAAAATATTAATTTTGGCATTTCTGTCCATATATCTACTTACTGTGCGGTGTGTCCTTCTTTACATGCTGGAATTATTTATTTAATCTTTACCTGTTGGTATTCTACAGGCGTTAGACTGTCTCCTTTTACGCATTGGTCTATACAAAACACTACCACATGTTTTGGGCCAAAATTTAACGATCTAATGCTGCTAATGAATTTATATTTTTTACTTGTACACCCTATATCTCGCAAACGATCAACTTTATGTAATGGCTTGTAAACGTCATTTCTGACATAAAATTATAAAATAAGTCAAAAACGGTTGGACTTAGGTATAGCATAAATTATGTTTAGAATTTTACGCAGTATCTTGTATGTCCCCACTGACTTTATAATAATACCAAATTTTCAAAACTTTTCAAAGCATACTTTTCGAGAAATCGATCGCGGCAGTTCCCGGTGGGACACTCTGTATATATATATATATATATATATATATATATATATATATATATATATGTCTGTAAGGGGGGATAGAAACTTCCTCTGAATACATACGAAAGATTGCCAATATATTCTGGGCAGTGGCGTAGCTAGAGATATTGAAGTCGGGGTTTAAAAGTAAAGTTGGGGCCCATAATTTTTCAAATCAAAATCCATTTTTTTATGAACAAATTTAGGAGCAAAAAGGTCCTCATTTTTAAAACAGGGCCTTTTACATAAGGTCGGAGCCCTTTTTTACTTTGTCCTTCTTAAAATATTTTAAAAACCTAAAAATGTAACATTGCATTATCTACTTATAACTTTTTTATGAATACCCTTCTTACTGGGAGCCTGGGGCGAACCCCCTCGCTACGCTACTGCTTCTGGGATACCCTATATAAATTCAAAAACACTGTTTATTTGCTAATAAGCTCTTAGAATACTTGTTAAAAACCTCTTTAAACTTATTTATTCTATGAAAATTAGATAACCTTATTAATACGTGAGCTTTTAAAAGAGCTTTTGGCGATATTTTCTCGAACTTTTAAATACATGTTGTTAAATTTTGATAAGGTACTCCAACCTAGCTTAAATATTTTACAAGGACTTCGTATATGCTTTGCGATTTGTTTTATAGCAAACTTTTAGTGGTTGTGTATCCTTATTTAAGCTAAATTATTTAAAATAATTTTGAACAGGCTTTGTAAACTAAAGTTTGATGTTTGAAAACTACTGGATTAAATAAAATATATAATATATATACACTTTCTAATACCAGGCGCAGCTCGTCTTTTAGACAATGACATATTATATGTTTTTAAACAGAAGCATAAGAATTTTTATTAGGGCGCAGTTTTTTTGTAGAATTGGGAATACAAAATTTTACAACTTAAGTTTTTTTCTTTCTCTTTCATCGGGTCACAGAGAAAAAAATCACATGTTAATACATCTGGAAATTCAGAATTCAGAAAGGAACTTTTAAGCGCTAATTCCGCCTTTTTGCAGGTTATTTACAAAAGAGAAAGCCAAAAAAGATAAGATATCTCTAAGATTTTGGGCCTAGACACTGATCTCGATGGATTGCCAATGTTATTACCTGCGCAAAAAAAAGTTACTTTTCATTGGCGAAAAACTGTGTTTGTGCTCTTGGGTAACAGTCATCACCGAGAGTTGACGCACAGGCGGTAAACAGGCTATCCGCAGGATCGGGAAGAATTTATCAACGCCTTGTCTGGGTTTTCCGTTCCAAGTACGAAGAGCACGGTTCTTAGCTAAAGACCGTGTATGGAAAGCTCGGTGAACACGTATTGTATTCTACCATGGCTTTTTAGAACGCATGTTCGTAGACGCCCCAATTTGTTTAGTGCGCGATATCGTAAAATTCCAAAATGCTTCTATCCATAAGCCTAGAGAAAAAATAATTAAATTTTGTAAAATTAATAGAATTTTGTAAAAATCCTGAGTCATGCCAAAATAATATTATAGGATTTATATTATAACACCTGTCCCTTTGAAAACGCAACTTTCTTAACTTATTGGTCTTATATTTTAATCCTCTTTGAAAAATGATTTATATTTTTTGCGGAAATACGGGATTAAAATCGATTTATATGGGGGTTTAAGACCTGAACAAAGTTAGCGTTATCAGCTTTCGTAAAATATACGTTTCATAGATTTTTATATAACTTTTATTTATACAGGGTAATTTAGTATAGTTTGATACCTACCTACCTACTTTCTTGGTAGCAGTAGTAGCCATTAAACGGAAAAACTTAATTTAGGGCTTAATTTTCAAGGATTAAAATATTTTAAAAAATATATATTTTAAATTACCACAACCTCAAATGGACTCAATACAAAATATGTATAAACAATTGAATATAAAATATACAGGGCTAAAAAAAGTTGTCGAAAGAGAAAGCTGAATATAATACTGACGAGGATAAACTAGGTCAGGAAACAGAGTGCAAAAAATAGGAAGAAAAGGAAAATGGACATTTCACCACCACAACGTCAGGAAAATAACACCTTTAGTGTTGAAAAAACAAAAAGGGACAGATGCCTTCATCGATTATTGTGAAAGCAGTTAATAATTTTAATGATTTGCATGAAATTGTGAATAGTATTTTAAATGCTCAAATAAAAATCATTAACGATAAAAATATCAAAATAATGGTACAAAAGGAAATATATTTTAAACAGCTTTCTGCTACACTAAAAGCACGTGAATATCCATTGCATTCCTATGAAAATAAACAAAATAGGCCTATTAAAGTTATGGTTAACAGATTACACCAGTCTATAAAGCCAGAAAATATTGTTCAATATTTGATAAAACAGGGGTAAAAAAATTTTGAAACTACTCTCAAGTTAAAATATAATACTAAACAACCTCTTAACATGTTTATGCGGTCATTTATGCATGATGAGAAGGCCTATAAAATATATGGAAAATCCGATATTATTTTAGGAGTTTGAGTTCAAATTCTTCCTTTAAGAAAATCCCGACCTGTACCTCAGTGCAAAAGATGCCAGGCGTACGGCCACACGCAAAAATACTGTGCTAAGGAACCTCGCTGTGTCAGATGTACTGGTAAACACCTGACTAGTGAATGTGATAAGCCAAAGAATGTCCTATCAAAATGTGTCCACTGTGGAAAAGCCAGCCAATTACAGGGGATGTATGGTAGCCAATACAAATACAAAAACTAAAAGACAAGCGAAATAAGAAAAGCTTGCTGCCAAAACAAAGTAAAAAAATACAGCAAGATACAGTAGAAGCAACCCAACCTAGTAAGACCTACAGCCAGGCAATTGTTAATAAGCCAGTTATTTAAAACATAAAACCTACTCAAAAACAAAATGCAAGCATTGAAGAAACTCTTTAACAAATATTGGATAAACTAATAAAAATGGACCATCGCATTACTAAACTAGAATATAGCTTCAAAGGAACTATTCATAAAAAGTTTAATGATAAATAGTCTGCGAATAATGGAATGGAATGCCAAAGGACTGCTGCAACACCAGCATGAATTGCAGGCAGTCCTAGACTTGGAAAAAATCGAGATTTGTCTCATTTCTGAGGATATAAAGTTTACCATACTATTTACCCCTATAATGCAGTTAAAGGTGGTAGTGCTATCAAAATAAAAGAGTCTATAAAACACGAACGAGAAACAGGCTATAAAACTGAAATGTTTTAAGCTACCTCTATACGTTAAAACCAAATCTTTTGAGAACAGGGTTTCAACGGTTTATTGCCCACCAAGACAGCACTTAAAAAGAACACTTCTTAAATTTTTTAAAAAGCTATGGACAAAAATATATAATCGGCGGTGACTTCAATGCCAAACATACTCATTGGGGGTCTGGGTTAACCACAACTAAGGAAAAAGAACTTATGCAAGCAATAAACCAGTAAATATGTAAAACGCTTTAAACAGGAAAACCAACGTATTGGCCTTGTGATCTGAATAAAATTCAGGACCTAATTGATTTTTTTATAACTAAAAATATTTTTGGTAATTATATACACATTGAGGAGGCTTATGACATGAGCTCTGATCACTCACCCATTCTGCTCACACTGAGTGATAAAGTTACACAAAAACAACAACCGCCTAGATTAACTAATAGACGAACTGATTGGTATGGCTTCCAGCTCCAGCTGGAGAAGTCCATCAATCTCTTTGTACCTTAAGGAACAAAAAAACAACTGGATGAGAAAGTCTTTTGTTACAGAAATCCAACAAGCCGCATGGAATAACACACCTAAAGTTGTCCCTAATTATTGGTAATATATACCCAAAGGAAATTAGTAACCTCATTACAGAAAAAGCAGGAGTCAATAAGGAACTATCTAAAAGAACTATCAAATGAAAGCAATACTGAATACTCTCTTTGGAGAGCTACAAAGAAATTTAAAAGACCTATCTTGCACAAAGCTCCCCTAAGAAATGCAGATGGAACGTGGGTTAAAAGTGATCAAGAAAAAGCTTATAAATTTGCAGAATACCTTGAAGAAACTTTCCAGCCAAATGACGATAAAAACATTTTAAAAAGGATAAACCCAACACCAGAAGAGGGTAAAATTTCAGTAACCACTCCAAAAGAAGTAGCTGACAAAATTAAAAATAATATTGATCCCAAACAAGCTCCTGAGTTTGATCTCATTACCGGAAAAATATTTAAACAACTTCCTACAAAAGCTCTGGTAAAACTAACTTATTTGATAAACGCCCCGTTTAGATTGAGGTATGTCCCTAGAATATGGAAAGTTGCAGAAATAACAATGATTCTTAAGTCCCGAAAACCACCAAACGAATTATCACTGAAAAGGCCAATTTCTTTACTTACCTGTAATTTTAAAACTGTATGAAAAATTATTGCTAAAGAGAATAAAACCCATTATAGAAGAAAAAATGTAATACCAAACCATCAATTTGGATTTAGAAAAAATCACTCAACCATTTACCAAGTTCACAGAATAACGGACATAATAGAAAAATCCTTGGAAGAAAACAAAGTCTGCTCCGCGATTTTCCTCGACGTGGCAAAAGCTTTCGACAAGGTTTGGCATAACGGGCTCAAGTACAAACTGAGTAGGATTCTGCCTACAAAGTATACAGATTTATTGGAATCTTATCTTGAAGACAGAGTTTTTAGAGTAAAAGAAGAAGAAGCTTACTCAGAACTAAAACCCATTAACGCAGGTTTACCACAGGATAGTGTATTAGGACCAGTCCTCAAGTAGCGCACAACAAAAAGCTACCTTCGCTGATGATACCGCTATCCTGGCTATAGGTGAATACCATAAAGAAGCAGCAAGAAAGTTGCAAATCTCCAATAATAAAACTAATGATTGGACTAAACACTGGCAAATTAAATTAAATGAAAATAAATCCATCAACATTAATTTTACAAACAAACGGAAACGATATATTCCAGTTATTATAAATAAGACTCAAATACTACTAGGCTACGCTAGAAAGCTCACGTAAAAAAGAAAAGGGAAGAACTCGGCATACGGTACAAAAAAATGTACTGGTTATTGGAAAGACAATCTACCTTGTCTACTTATAATAAAATACTTTTGTATAAACAGATACTAAAACTGTGTGGACATATGGCATCCAGCTGTGTGGTTGTGCCAGTAAGTGTAATTTGGACATAATACAGCGATTTAAAAATAAAGTTCTAAGGAACATCGTTAATGCTTCTTGGTACTTTAGAAATAGTAACCTCCATAAGGACCTGGAAATGGACACTGTTACTACGACAATTGAAAAATTCGCCAAGAGTCACGAACAACGGCTTCTTTAGCACGTCCAAGTTGAGGCTATCCAGCTCCTTGACAAAAGGAAACTTACAAGAAGACTCAGGAGAAAAAACCTTTTGAGTAAGTTAAGTGATAGTGAAAAGCAGAGCATAGTTCGGCAGTGTGGCACGATATTCTTAGTGTAATTAAGTGATAGAACAATCTAAGGATGCTAGTGAGTTAACCTTAGTTTAAGTTATTTGTAGTAGTAATTTAGGTTAAAAAAAGTCACTAATTGATCTTTTTATAATCCGATTGAAACGAAAAATGGCACTGTACAAAAGTAGAATGAAAGCTCTCTAGCGGCCCACCATCAGTGTAAATTATTACTTAAAAACTTTACGAAAAATAAGTATGCTTAAGAAACAGTCGGAAATCATTCTACAAAAATAAGGAAGTGAAATCTACTTACTGCTTGCAATTTCCCTGCAAAGCAAGGTTTGGCATCCATCGGATACTATACTATCCGGCAATGCGGATTTTCGCACTAACAGTGTTAACTTCAGAATTTTTTCCGGGGCGGAGTTTTATATTTCCGGAGGGGGGATCGTAAAGTTACCAAAAAAGTTACGCTGCGCACTAGCCAAAGGTTTTTCTTTCAAAGCTACTGAGATCACCAACCAGACTATTTGGTTCTCATCAGTACGATATAGGCGATAACAACGAACCCTAAAGAAATTCTTTAAGATCTCGCCATGGTGTATAAACGTAACATAAAATAAGAATCAATTAAAACACAGCATATAGTTTTTAAATACTTTTAATAAATAAAACAGTATATTTACTAAAAATTAAACTTTTCTGGCCTTTATGCTTGCACAATCTTCCAACTAACTATTTTATTATTAAGCCACGAAACATTTTATTTTTTATAGAAATTAGCCCCCTAATTAGTCTTTCTTAACTTACTGTTGTTCGCATATAGTTTTATTTTCGAAATTTTATATTTAAAAATTATAATTCTGTCCTCTATACTATACTGGGTTAGTAAAAAGTACCGCAACTTTTAAATATCTTTAAAACCACTAAAGCTACATATACCAAATTTAATGTCTAAGGTCATTTGGATTTCGAAATTAAATAGTGATATCAGCACTGTTGCCAGAGTTCCCAGTTTTGTACTACACATATTTTTTCAGTTTACTTTCAGTAAAATGCTATAGCTATGTTTTACAAAATTTGGTATTTAAAGGTTTTTTGGCATGTCTAATTAATCAGTGATATCAGCATTGTTGTCAAATTTTAATAGAATTGCAGTGTTGTCATATGTCGGTAACTGGTAAAGATTACATTTTGACAATTTGAAATTTTTCTAAAGTTGGCACCCTCCTTTTATTTCAATTAAAATTAATGGGTCGTTTTATTTAAAATACCAACAATATTACGTGTAACGCAAAACTGGAAAATCTGGCAACCATGACAGTATCACTGTTCAATTTTACTTGCCCAGAAATCCTTCAACGCAAAACTTTTAAACTAAGCTTAAGTGCTTTTAGAGATATTTAAGCGCATCTGAACTTTTACCTAAAATGTGGTGTTGTCATATCTTAGCAGCTAGTAAATATGAAATTTTGAAAATTTATGTACTTATTCAATTAAACCTGTCTACTTATTGCAATATAAACATATGGGACATTCCATTAAAAAAAATTATAAAAACACATGTAGCACAAAACAATTAAATTTGGCAACGGTGCCGATATCACTATTAAATTCTTCGTGCCTTATACCCTTTAGATATTAAATTTGGTGAAATGTAGCTTCAGCGGTTTTAAAGACATTTAAGAGTTACAGTACTTTTACTAAACCAGTATGTATGAGACGAGCCTCTCAAACATTTAATTACAATTTTGTTTGATTTAATTAAAGAAGGTTCAATAGAATCAATTTAAGGTTTGGGTTTTTAATAGGTGTAAGTGTATCGGTTGGTTAATGTTTAAAGGGCCAGCCTTTTGGTAAAATTAAGTTTACCCTATATTACTGTGTTGAATTAGGATCTTTTTAATTTAAAATCGTATAATCCATAGCTATTCTTTTTCGAGACAAAAAATGCAAACATTTCCATTTTTTAAAGAAATATCTTCAATTAAAATATAGGAGTATATCAATAGTGAGAAAAAGTCGCCTAATATCGGGTAGATTCCTTATTTTGGATAGTGCCTTATTAGTTTAATTTCTGTTAATATTTACTGAATAGTAGCCACAATATACCGGCACTAATACCAATACAAACCACACCATGTATGTAATAGAGTTCTCCGCCCCAGCGGAAACTAACATCGATATAAAAGAACGGGAGAAACGAGCCAAATATCAAGATCTTCTTGGCGAACTTCGGAGGCTCTATCCGAGTATACCGTGCGACTGGTTGTCCTGATAATTGGCGTTTTGGGAGGCATGAAGAATAACATATTAAGGGAAATGAGGTACATTCCAGCATGTGAAAATACACCCGAACAACTGGTGATGAAGATGCAGAAATCTGTTGTCCTTGGATCCCTTCGTCTACTGAGGCAAATGAATTTGGCCGAAGATCACTGACCGAGCGGACGCGAGAGTGGTCTTCGATATGGATGGCCTTCCGCACGACGCCCTATGGGGTCGGAGCCATGGGATACGTCGTGTTGGATCTTTTAAAGAATAATAATAATAAATAAATAAAAATAAATTTGTTATTGGGTTTGGATCGCCTTTAAACTAGATCAAGATGTAAGTTTTTAGTTGTTGTGATTAAAAAGTTGCTAATGCGCGGTATGATAATCATCATCATAATTCTTTAGTTCCCGAAAAAAGTTGCTAGCAGGCTAAGGTTTTTAAAGTTTGTAATAAATTTGTGTTTAAAAAAAAATGGGTGAATTTTATTTAATTTTCAGGTAAATACAATTTTATTTGGTTAGTGGCGATCATATAAGCATTTTAAAATTACTGCCGTTGTCTCAATATTCAAATTTTAATCACTTAAAAATGTTACGGTTAGGTTTCGTTCTTGTGCTCCACGTAGAGACCTGTGTAATGCAACTTGTAACGCAACATGCAACGTAACATGCAATGCAACAAAGGGTCTTAAAGTCGTTGCGGCAATCTTCTCTTCAAATAAGCTTATCCGCATTTGAAACGAACTTGTATCCCAACGAGGTTGTAGTTCAGGATCTTTTTAATTTTAACATATAACTTTCTAGAAAAAAAACTAAAATCCAAAATATGTCGCCGTAAAAAACTCAGCTATTTGATAAAGACACTGTTTTACAAAATTGATTTATCTTTATAACATTCAAATAATTACAGTTTATTTTTCGTCTTCACATTTTAACTTCGTTTCCTATTGTTTCCTTGTAATAACGCTCAAACACGTTAAAACGTTTACTGCGAACTCACATCGAACGCCTTTGTGTTCGCGCAAAAAATCGACATCTGTACGGACCGTGACGAACATTTCAGCGCACATTACCCGCAACCGTCCCAACGTGCAAATATTGTTGCGTTGCACGTTGCATTGCAGGTTGTATTATACCCGTTTGTACGCTACTTTACAACAACGCTTTTAAATGCAAAATAGGGTAAAATTACTAGCATTTTTTATACCCCTAAAAACTACATACTTAATTTTATAATTAAAAGTGAAAATATTTTTTTTTTCATAATTTTTGACTTACTGTTTATCGGTGCAATAACCCATTTAAAGAGGCTCTACCACTGTCATAGTTAAGGGGAGAGCAAAGGGGAAATTACCCTTTTTCTTATTTTTTGGTTGTTAATGCACAATAATTGAACTATGTTTTCAAACGAAGCTGAACATAATTCGTCCATTCCATTACCTTCTCTCTCCCCCCAGAAAATAAAATTATCTACACCATTGGACACTACTACTTATTCGAAAGTCACATGACGTGTCGTGTTAACATTTTTGCCCAGTTTAAAAAGATTAATGGTTTTGGGAGCTTCTATTGCGATTGGGTGATCTATTTAGCAAATAAAGGAACAATAGGCTTTTTAGGCTTTAAAGCTTCACTGGTAATTAATTACTGAAAACTCTGTATTTGACTGGGTTAGGTTGGATTATTTAACTCTTTATAACATTTCTGATATTATGTTCTGGTTAGTATAAGTAAATAAATAAGGTGCAAAATTGTCACATAACACAATAATAAATACTTCCTTCATACAAAGAAGGCGAAACCTTCAAAGCTTTATAAACCTTTTTGCATTTGTTTAAACAATAAATATTTTAAACATAAATTATGTTATTATGACCAAATTAACCACACGAACAAAATATCTACATTTAAACTATTATTATTTATTTAATCCCTGCCATATTTTATAAAACATAATATATTTTACAATTAGTTATTACCAATTAAATGTGTTTTACCATAAAATAAAAGATCTTCTTTTAAAACAAAATTAATAATAAAATTTAATAAAATTGAATTTATTTTATTGTTTTTATTTTATTTATTTTGGAGTCACTTTTATCTTTTTTTGTATAGAGGGTGATTTTTACCTCACTCTTATATGCATAAACTTGGAAAAATTATTGGTAATAACCTATGTTACGTTTTTACATTTTTAAAAAATTTTGTCATTGTTTGTTCTTAGCAAGAGTTTGTCAGGTTTATGCGTATAGGTTAAGAATCACCCTGTTTAATTACTTACTTGTTAGTCTTTAAGAAAACATTAGTTTAACCCGATTTAAACTTAAAGAATATTTCTTAAAATATATTTAAAGCTAGAGTAGCCATTGAACCTGTTAATATTTTAGTTATGCCTTAAAACTTTATCAATACAATAATACCCTTAAACAAAGTACATCTTATCAATTAAATATTTATAATTCAACTTAAAAGCCTTTGAACTAACTCTTGTTTTTACTGGCTTAATGTAAAAGGCTTTCTTTAAAATAAAATAGAAAATAAAATAGGTGTTGCGGCCAGTGTTATTTTATTTTTTCTAAACCATTATCAAGGGTATTTCACCAGCATTGATATTAAGAGGTATGTCTTCGCAAATTGTTGATCTGAAAAATTTACTCACACACATTCTTAAAGAAAATTAAATTTCCTACAAAAAAATCTTTCTTTTATATTGTCGTCAAATAAGCCGTTTCCATGTAATCGGGCTTAGAGCATTAAACTATTTTTTTTAGTGTAGGTTTTTGTTACTACTACAAATGTCAATATTTAAATAAATTTATTACCAAAGACAATTAAACTATAATTTTCCTTGCTAATATATATTTTAAAATAATTTGGTAAAAAGTTCCCTAACAATTTTCAATAAATTCACTCCTTCGAAAGTTATTTGACCTTAAAGATTCTTTCTACTTAAAACTAACCAAGGCAAAACTGTCTTTATTGTAAATAATTTAGCAAAATGTCAAATTAAAAAGAAATAAATAAAGATCCTATATCTGACATTTCACATGAAATAAACAATTTTCTTTTTATTATCATATTTTTATATATTTATGTTTTAACACCTTTCCTTAATAAATTTTTGCATTTTTGTATTTGGGTATATTAAAAAAATATGACATTTAATTAATCGTTTAATAAAACCAGGTAAATTATGTACAAGGACGTCAAACATGAATAAAAAAAAGATTCTTTAAAAAAAAAAATAAATTTTAGATATAGGATTCCTATTCCATTTTAAAAACCTTTGTTTATTTGACATGTTGTTGAATTATTAAAATTAAAGGCAATTTTCTTTTGGTCATAAGCACATTTTTGTACTTTTTAAAGTCCCTGTTCAAAAAAAAAAAAAAACAGTACATGATTTTCTTAGATATTTAAATTTTTGGACCATTTTTGCTATTGTAAAGTCCATCCGTGGACATACTGTAAATTTACAAAAAAACCTTTTTAAAATAGCTATTTACCAAAAATATATTTTGTCAGTAAATAGATAAGTGCAACCAAAAAACAAAAATTAATTTAAATTAATTGCATAGTAAACAAAAAACTTAATTTTATTTAAATACAAACAACTAATATAAATAAATCAAGTGGCAGTAACATTTTCAGTTAATAAATTATTGTTTATATAAATTTTTACTTTATTTATTTAATTAATATATGATACAATGGCATTTATAATCAATCATAGTAAAATTAATTTTGTGTTTTTACTTGAAATATTTAATACAGGTTTAGCTATTTCAAAAGTACATAGGCAACTAAAGCAACAACAAAGCGGGATCGATGCCTCACCGTGTTTAAATACCAGATTTCTTTGCCTAATCTCTGCTTTCTAATGATTAACACTTGTTAGCTCGTCTTCTTTCCACGCATTGCCTATTAGCCGTTTTTGATAAAAACTGTTTCGCAAAATTTTGGTTTAATTCGGATAATTACAAACGGCTGCAAATTTTTAAATTTTTAAAACGGAATATTGTTAAGCATAAAAATGTGCAATTGGCCCCAATTTAACTAACCCAGTGTATCTTTTACCGTTTTCGAGATCCTTATGGTGTTCCTCGAATTTCTAACACCCTATATATATATATATATATATATATATATATATATATATATATATATATATATATATATATATATATAGGGTGAGAGGATTTTTTACATTTAAATTATTTTGGTACAAGAAATTCTTTAAAATTAAAAATATGATAAATAATGGACGTATTACACATCGTTTAACTCTAATTAATTTTTAATTATCAAATATTGCTGTAATCCATATCATGTATATATTGCAACATATTTTATAATTACAAAATACACATTTTTCATTCCCCAGGGCCTTAGTGTGGATAATTAATCAAAATTAAAATTAATTTATTGATTAAATTGCGTTTATAATGAGGAAGTTAAGCGTAGTCAATATATATACTTAATATTAATAAATTTTTATTAAGCTTAACTTGTGCTTTACCCTATAAAAGTTCAATTAACAAAGAAAATTTAAAGCTAGTTATTAAAAAGTTTATTTAATAATTAAAATGCAGTATTTAATGTTTAAATGTTAGAATAACAATATCTTACAACGTTTATATTATTTTATTTTTATCTTAAAGAATTTTTTTAGTAAGATTGCTAAGATATTTAATTAAGGTAAATAATATTTACTTTTACTTAAAAATGGTACTGGGTGTCAAGTCATGAAATCTACACTCTACTAACTTTGTTATTTCTTATTATATAAAATAAAAAAAAACCTCAATGTTTTGCCCTAATTTTTGTACTTTTTAAATCGGAATCAGTTTTTATTATCTCTAAAGATGTACAGGATTCGACAAAAAAATTAGATTTTTTAAAATAAAAAAATTCTGTTTTTTAAATGACCATTAAAAACACATTTTTAAACCCGTATTTTTAATGCTTTTGGAAATATGGCCATAAAAAAAAAATAGGCAATTACTGCCGTAAGATACAAAACTGAAATTTATTTCTATTCTTTAAATTTGGACAGCCATATTTTCGAAAATTATCAAGATAGATACATTAAAAGTAGTATTTTTTAAAGCTTTTTACGACATTTTTGTATTAGTGGGAAGGTCTATTTAAAAAAATCATATTTCTTGTTCCTGTACATCTTAAGAGACAAAAAAATCTGATTAACCCAACAATCTGATATTATTATTTATTTTGTACAATAATAAAATAAGGAGGGATTAAATTTATCAACCCCTATTGACACTAAATAACTTTCAAAAGGAACAAAAATAAAACTGTAAAAATTGTAAAATATCAATTATAAAGTTCTAGGGATAAGATCATTTATTGCTGGTACCGCCTGCGGATAGAATGATAAAGCCCAAGTTTAACGTTAAGCTTTTAGGTATCAGTATTGATTTTAGTTAAATATTTAGCATTAAGGTACCAGGTTAATCTAAAATAATACTGTTTATTTTAATTTAATGTATATCATACCTTTAAAAATTATGAAAAACATTTAAAGTGTATTTTGGTTATAATTTAATCACATATATGATTACTACCTTTCAACAACATCATACGGGCGGTTTAAAATGATTACCTTTTTTTTAATTCCTAATTACCCTGTAGGATGTCTTGTTAACAGCAAATAATAACGGTTACGCCAAAGTTATGGCTTGTACTTTTCTTATCATTTTCTTTTTTTTTAATTGGAATAACAATTACGGCTTTTAATGAGTATACCATAATATTGCGGAACCAAGAATATATTATTACTTTATATTTAATTAATCATTATTATTAGTCCCTATAATTGTACTTTTTGGCCTTATTTTTAACAATTAGTTATCTCTCTAAATAAACACAATTTAGTTACTTTTTTTAGTCAGTCCTGAGCAATAATTTCCCAAGTTTATGAGTAAAGGAAAGTTGCTTAATATCGGATTCCTAATTAAAGGCAGTGCCTTGTTAGTTAAATTTCTGCTACTTTCTACTGCATAGTAGTCACAATACACTGGCACTAATACCAAATAAAACCTGTAAAAATCTCAGTGCCTAGTGAAGTAAATTTTGGTGTATAAAACCATAGGGCCGAGTTTTTAAAAGATTGTCATAAATTATTTAATTTTTAGGTAAAAGATATCTATTTGGTTCATGACGATTATGTAAGAATTTTTAAAATTACTGCCATTGTTTAAATATTAAAATTTTGATACTGAAATGATAAAATTTTAAGATAAGGTCTCCCAATATCGGTCTTGTGCTCCAAATTGTTTTCTGAAGATATTGCTGGTTCCTAATGGGTTTGTTTTATGAAGCGTCAACGTTGGTGTCACGAAGATTAGGCAGATGTAGAAAGAAGAAATTTTTTATTTGCCCGATAAAGTTTAGATGGTTAAAATTAAGCCTATTGCATATTGCTTTTCTAGGTTGGTTTAATTACAAAAAGAATGTTTGCTTTATGGCTACTTCATTATTTCCAGTTTGCTGTGTGTTTTTTTAATGTTAAACCAATGCGGCAAAGTAAAATTGCTTTTTGGCAATTATTTATACCTAACCTTTTCTAATTTTAGAAAAAATACCTTTTTAACTTTTTTTTAATTTATATTAAAAATCCGGGACTTTTATAGCTATTTGTGCACCAAAACTATGTATATTATTTAATTAGATTATCAAGTAATTAATTTTAATGGTAAAATCTAGGGTTTTGTAACCAATGTTTAAAAAGTAGGGCAAATTAGCCTAAAATAACATATTTGGGTAAATGACACTAAAAAATTTAAAATTTCGCGCTTTGGCAGTGACCTCCTAAACGTGTTGAAGTGTGTTATATGATCACTGCAGTAAGTATTAAAATTACTGTACAGAAGAAGCTTCTTTTTTTGCACCACATTAAGAAATTCACAAACCGCCAAAATAATTCTAATCAATTTAAAATTTGTGTATTTTTGCAAAATTACATAGTTTTGTTACAAATTTTGTAATTTTTATAATAAAACACAATTATTTGACCATGTTTATATATAAAAATGATTATTATACGCATATTAATACTCTTAAAATTTAAGCATGTTTGTTAAATTGTCGTTTTTGGGTAAAATAACATACATGTAATTAGTGTAAAATGACATAATATGTCAACGTGTTCGTTAACGCCAAAACTTTTTTTTTTTTTTGATGATGGGTTAATATAAATCTACACGGTAAGGTTGTTCAAAGTTAACTCGTGCTGAATGCGCTTAAATCTACCCTAGAACAAAGACATTTAAACAACATGAACTTTGTTGTTAAGTTAAAAAACAGTCATGTTTATTTACATACACTACCCTTTTATAAATGTTAAATGATTTAAGTACAAATAAGCCTTAAATTCATTAAATTTATCTATTTTTACTTTATAAAATCCATAAAATCGTCTGTTAAAGGTATATTCCATTTTAGTCTAATTCATTTTATTCGAAACCATATCTAAAATGCTTTAAAAAATTATGAAAAATAGTCGTTCTATTTTTTTGCTATGTTGGATAGGTTAACCTTGGCTTAAGTAATGACTAAGAATATGTAATGAAGGCACTTTACAATTTGTTATAATAAATCGCATCATAATTTTTTTAAATATAGGCAAAACTTTATAAATTTGTCTTTTTAGGCCATTTTACCCTAACCGGTATTAGGCTACTTTCCTCTAAAACAAGTATAAATTAAGGTAAATTTTAATAGCCATACATTATTGTAATCTATTGTTGGGTAAACTGTGGTCAGCCCAAAATATGGAGTTAATAATATACACCGGTGTTGACTGTAAATTATCACAATTTTATCAGATGGTGCACGCCATGCGACATTGTTTAATACCATTCTAATTCTGAACAATCTGACACTGTTGTAGTATGTGATTCGTGTACAACATGCGGGTTTACAAACTGTATAGGAACAGAATGGCATATATACATTATTTACTTCTATTGTAGTGCAAATACTACCATGCATATATATCGGCCTAAAGTAGCTCGAAGTCTACTTAAGTTGCGTCTCAGTTACCAAGATTTCAGCAGCTGACAAAAACATACTCATGAAACATTTGCTGCATAACAAATGTTTGTTATAGGGGGAAATGAAAAGACAAAATTACTGTGATTGGTGTGACTTATTTATCTAATATACAGGATGATTCTTAATCTATACGAATTAACTTAGGAAATAACTGATTTAAAAAAACAATGGCGGCTAATAATGAAACAGAAGTTAGTAAAATATGTTTAACTAGAGAGATAATTAACCATTTTAAATAAAAAAGGAACCCCAAGTTTAAAGACTTACAACGGAAAAGAAGGTACTTACCTATTTTTTGCATCCAAAAACTCGGGTTTAATAATTAAAGGAAAATAGCCTAATACCGGACACTTGTTAACAATTGGTCCCAAAACTTTACATTTTACTATCCAAATTTATTTAGTTTTTAATCTAATTAAATATTATTTATAGCTTTGAGCATAAAAAAGCTTGAATTTCTCTCCCCAAAAATATTTTTCCCCTTTTAATTTATACACTTTGTATGTGTTCCAATCCGACCTTTCTTGGAATATTGCTCTAATATCTAAGAAATGACGTTCCTCACAACCCGTAGCATTCTTGATTCCATTTAAAGAAGACCTGTTCGCCTTATTAATGATCCTTTACTTACAGAAAGGCTTCCTCTTTTGTCCATCGTCGGGCTGTGGAGAATTTATCCCTTTTTATAGGTACTTTCATGGCTTCTGCTCTGAAGAAATGTTTAGTATAATTTCTTTACTCACGGTTCACAACAAAGAAACTACAGTATGCATCCCTATATGGACCAACTGGCCCTGAACTTTCTGCCAGCGGAGGTCTTTCATTCCTCCTAAATCTTCAAGTATTTAAGTACCGTGTCAACAAACTCCCTCTTACCTCGCTTAAGTCACCCACGGGACGTTAGTATTTAGGCTTTTACCCTACATTATTGCCCAGAAATAAAAAGTTGGGACACCCTGTACATCTGGTCTTCTATGTAGGAGTCTTTATTGTCTTCGGTATTTTTTATTAGATTAACTACAGTATCAGGTTAAAAAAACGTATGTATTTCCAAACCATCTGGCTTTTAAAAAGTGATAATTAAATTACATGTTACGCCAAAGTAATTTTAAATTTACAAAAGAAATTCGCTTATGACAAAGCTATTGTGATTTATCGATAGAGGTGTAATTGCTGCATTATAACATGAACGATTACATATCATAAGGACAAAAGCTGTGGAACTATGATTGATTTGTGGAATTATGCAGTGTTTAGTAACTACAGCAAATTTCAGCGAATATAATAAATCGGTTTAAATTGCGTTATGCAGTTAAACATTTTCAGTAAGCATCGATGTTGTTAGTGTCTTAAAAAAAAGGCACTGGGTAAACGATTGCCGGCGGTTTTGCCTAATTACAGAAATAAAACAACTGCTATGCTTATAAAACTATTTAAAACCGCCGAAAAATTGTTAAATTTAATCTAACCTTAATAATCATTTATTTTGCGTGCCATAAGCGTTTAGTTTTTTGTAGTTTTTTTTTTGTTTAGTATTTTAGTTTATTTACTAGCACCCTTTGGAAAAACAAGACAAGAAAAACAACGAAGAAATAAGTTATCAGGACGTCATCGTAAGCATTAAAGTCATCAATTAGCTACATATAATTTAAAATATATATTCCTTAAAAGTAAAAAATTATTAGTCCGAAAATTAAATTATAAAAAATTGTAATAAAAACTATCAAGAAAAAATATAAAAAGAAGAAAAAAGTTATTATTTATCTATCCGGAATCCAACTCGAGACCTGTCGCTTACGGGTCAACACTCGTAAGCCTGTAGCTATGGGAGAACCTAAATACATTTTTTAAACTTTGATAAAAAGAAATAAGCCGTAAATTATTTACCTTTTAAGTTTTTTCCTTTTCCTAAGAATTTTAAAGTTTGTTTTACCCTTAATACATGCACACTTTAATTGGTATTACTTTATTTTAAGTTCTATGAAACGATCAGTTTTTTTCGTGCTGCTTAAATACTTTTGGCTTTTCATTTCCTAAAAGATGTATACATACATATTTTTAACTTATGAAGAGTTTTGACAAAACGTAAGTAGGTGTCAAACAATGTCCAATTTGTTAATCAATATTAAATATTATTAAACAATAAAACAAATAATTATTAAAAATTATCTTAAATTTAACTATTATTGTCATTTAAACAAGGTAGCTTTTATTGACCAAAATAGTAAGCATAGAAGCAATAACAAATTGGTATGTTTCGGCGTTTTCATATACCCGTAGATATAAAAAACCGCCGGACGGCCATATTATGCCGGCAACGGCTCATTGCTCCAGTATACTAAATAGTACGTCATAAAAAGTGCATTACGAAACAGTAACAATGACAGTTGTCCTCGGGGTTGTCCCCGAGTAATGAGCCAACATTAACTGAAGCATTGTGAAAGTAAAATACAGCGATTTTACGCTGCCTCAGCTACAAGGACCCATTAAAACTGGTGTCAGAAATTTGTAAATTTTGATAAATATATTGATAATATTTGATAAATGATGCTTGGTATTTGAGTTTTTACATAAGCTATTAATATATACAGTAATCACGAAGGGACTTTAATAGGACAATTTGAACAATGGACCAAAGAATTTAAAAGTTTAAGAAAAGTTGTGTATGGCAACTGCTTTTTGCTTTTTAAGTAAGATTCGCGTTGACAAATTCGTTTTGTTTACCTGTACAGAACTTTCAAAAAACCATGAAATGACAGACGAAACTACGTTTATTTTATTATTTAACAAAAATGTCAAGAAGCAAAAAGGTTTTAAGGTAAATGAAGATTCCATATCTGAAATTTCACATAAAATAAATATTTTCTTTGTATCATAATATTTTAATTATTTTTTACACCGTTACAAGTAATTTACCTGGTTGTCTTATATTTAAATAATTTGACAAGCACACAGCATTAGTATTGTGTTGCGACGCTGGTAGAACTCGTATGCAAAACAAGGAAAATAATTTAAAAAATATTACCTAAAAATAAAATTTTGTTTATTTATCAAATTTTAATGCAATATCTTGTTTTAAGCAAAAGCACTTGCCATACACAACTTATTTGAACATTTAAATTTTTGTCCATCCGTGGACATACTGTATAATATTGATTTTTAGGTGTTAGCTAAAGGAAGCTAGCTACATAAGTTTAATTTGCTTTAAATCGTTTTAACTTTTTGTGGGCCACTGTATGTACCATTTAAGTTAACCAGTAAACCCTCCCATGCTTTCTACATAAAAAATCGCTCTGAGCAACCGTTTTCTAGATATTCGCGTTTAAGTTATATAGTGCACCCAAAAATGCCCTTAAAAACAACAACTATAACTGCCTCATTATAAATGAACCATTTTATGTACTTTTTGGTTGCACTTAAGCCACTTTAATGCAAATATCTTGAAAGCGGTGGCTTTAGTAATTAGGTAAATTTAGTTAAATCGCAACATTTTAACTTCACAATTTTCCAGTTGAATTTTGGCTCATTACTTAGGGGCCACCCTGTACATACTTTTAGCTGGAAGCTCGCATTTGTTTATCATAGTTTTCTTTCATTTACCTACATACGTAAAATAATTGTGATTTGTTAAATTTAATATGAACGTATTAATAAAACCCGATTAAAAAGTTCTTAGGGTAAAATATAAATAGAATATAGTTATTTTACTGTATGAGGGAGAAAAATGCCATTTTTTTAAGGAAGCCCAGTCAAAATATGACATTTGAAATGGTCGCTAAGCGTTGTTTTTTTATAATAAATCTGACTATATTTAAAAGTTTTATTTGGTCGAAGAAAAATTATTATTCCAAAACAAAATGGAGTACGAAGACGACGACAATATCCAGTATCCAGTATCATTCATCTTTTGCCAAAAAAGTCTGGCAAATAATGAGAAAAAGAATACCATCAGATACTGATGTGGTTTTATTAAGCCCACCAATAAAGTCTACTCTTTTAATTAAAAAATTTCTTTAAAAACCGATATATAATTGACGGAGTAATCGGTGAATATACATTTTAAAAAACACGTAGGTATTTTTGTTTTTTTCTCGATTTTCCCAGAATCCTATCATCAGATCCTGACATAATTCTAATGAGGCGACCGCGACAATGTAGTAATAAAATACAAATATCGGTCCACAATTGACAAAGTCATCGGTGTACATACATAAAAAACACTCCGTATATTAGAAGTAAAGGGAGTACCAGTAAACAATTTAAAAGTTAATAATTTATAATATTTCACAACTCTAGCCGCAAAAATAGAAAAATATATAAATGTTGAAGTTTTTAAAATTATTGTTTTGTTTCTTTAGAGACATATATCAAATGAAACACATAAATCTTATATTAAAGCAATAAATATCCTGTTAAATAAATACCATGTTTCTACACTGATATCGGTAATAAAAACAAGGAAGTAGAGAGCAAGAGGACACGAAAAATTTGCAATAAAAACGTATTAGACGATTTAGGAATTAGACAATTACTTTTAAAATCAATAATAAATAAAATAAAACATTCCTAAGTAACAAGACGCGTTAATAAATACCATGCTAAAATGTAAGAGTTTTTTTACAACAAAATTACTTTTCTTTATAAATTAAAAAAAACAATTTTTTGATAATTACTTTTTACTTGAAAAAATTAGATTTGTATATACAAATAACGTACTTATTACCATAAGGATTTCTACGAATTTCAGGTATTGCTGCAGTTTCTTACAATATGCCTGAAATTATTTTAAAGGTGAAACACATTGGGCGTATCCTTTTTTCTCTTAATACCAAAAACTGGACTGAATGGGATACCAGTAGTCCAGTGTGCTTCAGAACTTGCCCTCATTTTAACTTGGCTCTTTATAATTTCTTATGACACAGGTATTTTTCCGGAGAAGGAATATCTAAATCTTTTTCATCTAACTATAGACCTTTTTCAGTTCTCTTAGTTCATTGTTAGGTTATAAAGAAATTAATTAATTCACAAATCCTTGGAGATATGAAAATAAAAACACAAAACTTTGCATAACGGGCCGTATTGATTTTGTCAAAAAAGGTCTACAGCAGATCTCTTTTCTTCGTTTCAAACAACTGGAACAAGTCTTTTAAGTTTCTAGGTGAAACCCAGATCGATGCTTTTTATATATCCAAAGCTTTTGACCAGGTCTGGGATGACTTCTTCAATAACTTTCCCATCTATGGTCCTTTAACTAAAGTCTGTTTTTTTGTGCGTATAGGTTACTAATCATCCTATATATAATAACTCTATTTGTCTTTGCCAAAACAAAAAATCCGAAATAGTTTACAGCACATACAATTAAAGACATACTATTATATCAATACATACCTTTGAATATCGTAAATAGTTCCTGCATATGTTTCTAGTAGCGTGGACCTGTCTGTATAATTTTATTGTATTTATCGTTGGGAAGAACTTAAATCTATGTATAAATTTTACATCTACCGGTACCTGGCTACGTCCATGGAGTTTAACCAGCACTGTACTCACCAGACTGCTTTGGTAAGTGCAGCAATCTCATAAGTAAAAAAAGACACTTTATGCATTTGTTACACACTTTATTTTTTTTTGATTGTATAAATTTTTAATTTTAATTTTTAAGTCATTTCAATTATTAATTACTAATAGTTTTCGGCAATTTATATTAAACCTATAACTTTATAATTTGATAAAACCAACCAAAACTAAAAAATGTAATGGCGAAATTTATGGTAACATGATCTTTTGGTTCGCATTTCTGGTACATTGCATAAACTCTACTTGGCACTAAAACAAAACCCATTTTTTTTTAAATAAAATCTATATTTTTTTATGCAAGTAAAACATGTTTTTAATAAAAAGAATAAAATGTATATTGTTTAAATTTTATAAACGGCTGTTGATAATTTAATTGAAAAGGGTCCTTGTGGTCTCCGTTTTTTCACCTAATATGTAATTTTTTGGATGCAAAAAAAATGGAAAATTATTTATATTTTTAAATTAAAATAATAAACAGTGAACCTGTTAATAATTTACATGAACCTTCTTACAATTTTATAAAGCAGTTTTATTGGGAAAGTTTAGGGATAAACATGGTAAATAATAATAAGTTTAAAAATTATTGTTTTTTTATAATAACTTTTATACCAATTCATATATTTTTAAAAAATTTTGAAGATCTTTTCTATGCACCTATAGATTTTTTTTTGCATACAAGAAAAATAATAATTTTGTCCAGTGTCGTCTATGAGAGGTTTAGCTTAAATATGTTTTAAAATAAAAAAAATCTTAAATTCCTATTGGGTTTGGAACAAATTTGATTTCTTGTCTTTATTTGATGTACGGTTTTTGCGTAAATAATTAAAAAAAAAACATTTCTCGGCATAGTCATTTTGTATCATTGTTATCAAATTCTACAGAAAAACTCACCTTTGTTATTTGTTCTGTAATTGGATAGGGATTTTACCATGCCGATTAATGGTTACTATTTATTTACCCGCAAACCGTGCATCAAATAAAAAAGTCAAGAGATCAAATTTGTGTCAAACTAAATGGAAATTTTTAAAAATATCTTTATTTTAAAAAATGCAGTAGCGTACCTTTTTTGTAAAAATATTTACCTCAAACCCCTTATGAATGACACTGATAAAATTTTCTAATATGCCAAGAAATGTTTTCTGGTCATAGGAGGCGTCCAACAAAGTTTTAAAAAATATGTAAATTGGTATAAAAGTTTTTATAAAAAAAATAAAATAATTTTTAAAATTTTTAACTCTTTGTAGTTTAAAAACTAAGACGTATGTTCATATCATTTTTATTGTAGAACTAGTCCTTAAAGTTTGTCGGACAAGTTGTGAAATACCCTGTATAGACCTATTATTTTTAACATCATATTTTATATTTATACTTCAGACTGGTACATGTGGATAACAAAAAAATGAAAGATTCGTGCTATTAATCCTCTAAAAAATTCTAAAGCGTTTTCCAATATACCGTCTAATAATTCGGGTCACTTTTTGTAAGAAAATGAGAAAAATACCAACCTGAACTTTCATAAAAGAATGCGATAAAAAAGGGTGTATTCTCTTACCCTTTGTTATTTTAATTTAAAGTAATCTATTATTTTTTATGTATAAGCAACTTTTAAGGTCTTCTGTTGTATCTAATGATTTCTTTTAGATTTATACAAGTAGCTATTAAAATGCCGGCTGCTTTATTTAATTAAATTAGGGTTTTGAGCTTTGACAATAATAAATGATTTATTAGGCCTGATTTATTCTGTTCTTTATTATTTAAACATAAGAGATGTTTAGTTAAATACTATAAGACAAAAACAATCAAAAGTGATATAAATTTAAAATACATTATACAACTTATTTGGCAAAATACACAAAAAAAGAAACCATGAATACGGCAGTGTGCGTGACATCGGAAAATTCATTATATCGCCAAGTTTCCGAAATAATGAGGTGACAAAAAACGTTTTTGAACAATGCATGGAAAAAAGTTTTATATAAAATTGAGAAAGATTATTTTTTCTTGGAATTCCCTTACAATAAAGAAAGGCGACTACCGTTCTCGACGTTCATGTTTGGAATTAATTAGACGAGAAAAATAACTTACCCCAAAGCCTTCATTTAGGCTTTTATTAAATGAAAGTATATTACCGAGTATACTAAGGGGCATGTGTCAACTAAATAATTGGTATTTAAAGGTTAATTTATTTTTAAAGTAATTTGGATTAGGTAGTCAATTTTTACAAAATTCTAAAATATTTAATTTAAAAGAATTTGGCAAGTTATAATTTTTTGATGTATGATTCCCTTTATAAATATTCATTTTATAATAGCAAACAAGCAAAGAGGCGATTATTAACTATATAATAAGTATTAAAAGGTAAGTTTAAAAGTTTTTTTAATAGGTGGGTAATTTTTACGTAATTCTGTATTAAATATTTAATTTACAATACAATTTAACAAAGAGTAATAATGTTTTGATGTATGATTCAACGTTTTTTTAATATAAAGGTTTAATAGCGAACAAGCAAAGAGGCCTTTATCAACGGTTTATTAAGTGTTTTGGTATTAGAACGTAGGTCTTTGTTTGATGACAAGGTATGTAAACCATGCATAACCCTTCCGCGGAATGTGAAAATCAGCAATCACTAATAGTCTCAAGATCTGAATAGGAACCGACCTTCACCCATCTGTTTACCGGATAAAAACTATTTTATATTAAAGATAGCAACCCTATGGCGATACCCTTTTTTAAATACTATCTTTAATATAAAACAGTTTTTATCCGGTAAACAGATGGGTGAAGGTCGCCTCCCATTCGGATCTCGTACTATAACGAGCTAAGAAGATGAGAAACATGAAAGTGATACAAAGGCATCGCCACATTTGGTCAAATTCGCTGAAGAGTTTAGGTGACGATAAGCGAAACACGAAAACGAGGTCGGTAAAAAACGAATAGATTACTCTGTAGAGCCCTCTTCGAGTAATTATAGGTATCTGCCACCTCGAGACTTACAACCGGATCGTCAGAAATGAAATATTGTCTTCTCCCCCAGACAGACCGTGAAGCACTTGCCGGAACAAAGCTTACTCTGTAGTTTGTGCTACTCTGTGCATTGTAATTGTACTCTGTGTGAAAATATTATTTATACAGAGAGACAATCGTAAATGTTCTTTTGTTTTGTTGACGTGATTTATTTTTATGTTTATGTATTTGTATACCTAAATATGATCAGAAATAAAGGGTTTTTCTATTCTATTCTGAAATAACGTGTTATCTTAACAATTCGCTGCGTCAGGCGATGGTTGCGAAAGTATCAGAACAGGCTGGTATGTACAGAGTAGCACTAACCAGAACAAGCTAGTTTTACAAAGTAGCACATACAGACTATGTCTTTTATGTTTTAAATTTTGTAACTTACAATTGTACTCTGTGGGGAAAATAACGTTTAATCTTGACAATTCGCTGCGTCAGGCGATGGTTTTGAAAGATTCAGAACAGCCTGTTATGCACAGAGTAGCACTAACCAGAACAAGCTGGTTTGTACAAAGTAGCACATACAGAGTATATCTTTTTTGTTTTGAATTTTATAACTTACTAAAAAAATTATTATTGACAATTGGGTTTTTACTACTTCTATTGGAAATTACAGTCTCTACAAAATTATTTAATATACAGGGTGGCCATTTGAAAACGAAACGGAGCTTGTTTTGGACACTTCACGTCATTTAAGGAAAAACGTTCGGACTCCTCAATTTTTAATTTTAGAAGGAAACATTTTTTTGCTACTTTTACCCCCAGAACTGCCTAGCAGGAGGAGATTTACCCCCAAATCTTAAATGGAGAGAGGGGTCAAGTGATTTCTTATTTTGAAGCTCTGTTGACTCTGATTAGAACTGAGTCTCTGCTATTATTTTCGTTTATATGACAGCTTGTCAAAATTTTGATTTTGATTTTTTTATTGTATAATACTAAAATACCTGTAGGAACCAGCTACTTTAAACTCAGGGGATATAATTAAAGTTAAACAATCTTCAAAATGTGATTTATCCTTAAATTTTAGAGGTGAGTCACACTTTCGACTAATATATCATATATTTGAAGATTGTTTAACCCTCCTTATAGTCCCTTGGTTTAAAGAAGTTTGCTCTTACAGGTAAGTTTTCCGGTGATGGCTTAGTGTGTAAGTCGTTAAGTGCACAACAGATGTGAGGTGGGTTCGAATCCTGCTGAGGCCAAATACCTATTTATAAGTTAGTCGAGAATTTAGTGGTTAGCTAAACAACAGACGGACTTGACTGCTCTTTTCAGTTAAGATTTTGAAAATGAGTCTCACCCTTGCTAAAGACTTGCAGTGAATGGGGTAAAAATTGCAAAAAATGTTTCCCCTAAGATCAAAAATTGACGGGTCCGAGCCTCTTTTTCTTAAATGACCTGGAGCATCCAAAATAAGCATTTTCGTTTTCAAATGACCACCCTGTATAATATTAGGTATCGTAGCCGAGCATTCTTTAGCGGTACCTAAGAAACAATTTTTAGTGTCAGAAGTCAAAATAAAAATATTTTCTAACCCACCCCAATACTTATAACATTAATTAATTAAAAATATTTTTCGTAATACATAATAATATCAAAATCATAAAGTAAACACCTAATTGGATCTAAAACTGTCTGTAAAGCAAAAAATTCAGTTCTTCTTTTTCTCTTTTCACATTTTAGGAAGTCGGTGATTAGTATACAAAAAGTATAAACTGAAAACGACGTAATTTGTTAAATCTAATCGTAAGAATAACGCCTTCCATAAATCTTTTTTTCTTCTGAGAGGGAGTTCAATTTAGTAGGTTTTATTTGCTATACTTATTTTTTCTGGATTAGGTTATTAGTTGTAATTTAAAAATATTTGTTACCGTGTTTTATAATTTATGTAAAATAACGTATAAGTTAATAATTGTGTTTATTCCTCATTAGATAAATATACGAGGGTAAATCAAATATATACGGTAATTTTAAAAATATATATATTGATTAATGTTACATTGTAAAGAAACATTTAACTTGTTTTCTTCATGATCCACACACTTTTGCCACCGCTGGAAATTCGTTAGCCAACTGTGCACGTATTTTTCAAATTCCTGATTGCTTTCGAAAATATTTTTCTCCAAGAGGTTCTTTCATAGGCCCGAATAAAAAATAGTCACAGGAGACAAATCTGGAGTAAAAGGAGGAAGTTTAAGGGTTTCCTTACCCATTTCATCATAAGGTCTGGCGTTGTCGTGAAGCACGATGACCTCTCTAATAAGCATGTCTCGTTCTTTGCTCCGATAAGTATTTTTTGTCGACAGTAGCAACTGACAATAGTAAGTAGACTTTAATGTTTGTTGACCGTGAAGAAAATCAATCAGCAAAATACCTCTTGAGTCGTTAGAAACTGTCGCAAAACCTTTTTTAGCTGAGAAACGTGTTTTGGCCAATGGTTTGACTCCTTCATTAGTTAAAAACTTGATGACTCAACCTACGGATGTACTTGCTGCTCGGTCATGGCTGTACTAAAGTTAAAATCACACGCAGCCGTTAAACAACGCGGTTCCCCACTCATCATAAACAAAAATTATTGGCGCATTGGCTCGCCTCGTTTAGAATTACGTGCTAAGCGAAATAATAAAATTTACCGTTTAACTGGGTGTCAACGAATTTATTAGACAAGCAATAGCTCCTAGAGTATTAGACATGTCAAAATAAGACTTAATATAGGTAAATGGTATGAGCAGAGGAAAGTTTATGCATATTTTTTGCTTTCCAGTCACTTCCGGTTCGACCGGAAATGGCTTTAATTTTGAATTTTTAAATATAATATATTTTAAAATGTAAATGTGACATTTTAAAAAGTTTAGGGACCAGTATGGAAGATAGGAATAAAACAATTTGGCAAATTGACATTTCCGTGTCAAACTATTATTTTTCAAATGGCAACCCTTTTTAGACAAGCACTTTTCGAATAAAGTATTTTTTTTAACAAATTTAACAATACCAATTTATTTACAATCGGATTAAAAATAAAGTCATAAATAAAGGATCATGGTAACCTAGATGCAATACTATAAATGGCGCTTAAAAAATCAAGTAGGAGTAAAAACTTTTTAAAATGGTACATTACCATTTAGAATTGTTCCAGGAATCCGAAAATGTTAAAATAAACAGGATGTCCTATTTAAAAATTTAAAAATGGAGTCAATTCCGGTTAAACCGGAAGTAACCAAAAAGTAAAAAAGATAAAAAGTCCTATTTTGATATGTTTAATACTCAAGAAGTTATAGCTTGTCTAATACATTTGTTGAAACCCGGTATTTGATTCACCCCGTAAAATAAGTTCACACCTGTCGGATTAATTATAGGGTTTACACTAAATCTAACTATTAAACACTGCAAAAAAAAATAACTTTCTGGTCTTCTTTTCTAAAAATAATTTAATAAAACGATTTTAAATGAAAATAAAATTGGGTACGCCAATCGCGATTTTTATCCTGCATGCACTTTATTTGATCTTACATTTTCAGATAGCCAACATTTCCATATTTTTATTTTTTACAGGTCCATTGAATTAAACAAAAGCTAATAGAATTCCATTGAATATCTTAAAATGAAATAGGGAATAGGAAATTAAAAACAGAATTTTCGCCTTTTCAGTTATTGATCAGTTTTTCATTTTGATCCAATTTATTGTTTCTTGTATTTGCTTGTAGAACAAAAATTCTAATAAGAAAAGAGTTTGATTTAATTGAAATTTTGTTGTCGCAATATTGATCTAAATCGATAAACAAATAAATAAATAATGTGGTCTGATTAATTTAAATAAAGGGAAGTGCTGCGATCGATTTTTGGAAACTGGGCTTTTAAAAATTGGTAACAATATAAAGTCTGGGGAGACATACAACCAAAATATTTTGACAGTTTTATTACTTCCGGTTATACCGGAAGCTAATGTCAACTTCCTTGTTTTTAAATGGAACAGCCTAAATTCTGCACAAAATTCTAAACATAATTTGTGTATAATGTTCTATACCCAAGTTCAACTTTTTTTGACTTATTTTAAATTTCATGTCAAAAATGGCATTTGCAAGCCTAAATGAAAACCACTATCTTTTTTACCTTATCCTATTAAGCATTAAAAATAAGGAAAAGTTTGTATAGAGATGTCCATTCCATAAATTTATAGTTTTTAAAATATTAACAATTTATTAATTATCTATTTTAACAATGCTTTTAAGCATGGGTAGGTACGGTGTAGTTGGCTATGGCGCCGCATTTCGTGGTCAGAGCCAACTAGAAGCTAAACTAAGCCGTACCTAAAACCGTTGTCAAAATAGATAAATATTAAATTGTTAATATTTTAAAAACATACAAATTTACCCTTATATTTGACGCTAATTAGTATAAGGTAAAAAAATGATAAGGGTTTCCATTTAAAAAATTGACTTTAAAGTTTTTCTTTTATGGTTATTGTCGATATAATTTTTAACGAAAAGTAAAAAGTAAATAATATATAACATTTAATTGTATGTCCCCCACTGACTTTATAATTTTACCAAATTTACAAAATTTTATAAAGTCTTTTTTCCGAGAAATCGATCGCAGCACACACTGGCGTAGATAATTCAGGTAAAAACGAAATTTATTTTGTTAAAATGTTACCTACCCTACAAAAAATAACAAAAAGGACTTCAGCAAAGCATTGTGGGAGGGGTAATTACCCCCTTTAGCCCTCCCCCTTATCTACGCCAGTGTCGCAGCAGTTCACGGTGGGACACCCTGTATATATTTTTAAAATTTTTAAACTAAGTAAATAAGAGTGCTTAAATCTGGCGACTCGCTTTTATATCATATTATTTGTGTAATGACTTTATATTTTTAAACTAAACATTTTTAAAATTATTTAATACTTTCTATTGCATTTACATAAAAGCTTTAAAAATATATAATTTTTTACTCATAATTTATTTATCTTTATAATAAAGCTTACTAAGGTGGGTCGAAAAAACCGACAATATTTATTTTGACCTCTGACACTGAAAAATTGGTTCCTAAACAACGATGTGCTTGTTAATTTTAACAGGAAGATTCGCATCATTATAGTTTTGCATATTTTATTCTGTCCCTTACAAAAAGTTTATATCTCATCATTTGTTAGTTACCAAAACCCCAAAACAGTTTTTATATGAAAAATTAACCGCTCTACAAAAAATGTTTGTTATATTTTTTTTTATAAAGTCAACCATTAACAAATGTGTTAAAGTCAAAGATTAAAAGATTTAATAAAAATACCTTTTTTGTTTTGAATTTCTAACATAGTGAAAAATTATTGTTAACGTCGTTGTAGATTTTGAATCCTTGACGTTTGGCCAGTGCGAGTGGTGGCATCCTCAGAAGGTTCCTAGTAGACTACTTGTCTACTAGAAACCTAAAAACCTTCCAAGGATGCCAACCACTCGCGCTGGCGAAACGTCAAGGATACAAAATCTACAACGACGGCCGAATAGCATTAACAAGCACATCGTTGTCTAGGAACCAATTTTTCAGTGTCATAGATCAAAATAAATATTGTCGGTTTTTTCGACCCACCTTGGTAAGCTTTATTATAAAGATAACAATAAATAAATTATAGCCCAGAAAACTTAAACCTATCAAAGTTGTGCTGTGTAATCAACGAATGGTGAGATATGATTTTATTTTTCGTATGGGACTGAAAAAGAATGGAAACTTGTAATGAGGCGAAATTTCCTATAAAAAGTAAAAGCTCATCGTTGCCAAGCTTTTTTAGTGCCAAAAGTCAAATAAAAATAGTCGATTTTGACTCACCCTACAAACAAATTTATTTATTTATTAATTTTTTTGATATAGTATCCTTTTTATCGACTTGAGGAAATGTTTTTCTGTATCGATATTTTTTCATATTGACTTAAGAAAATGATTATTTTTTAAAAACCTATAATTTGATAAGTCTAATATTACTTAATAGTTGGAAACAGGGTGGCTCATAAAAGTTATTTCGTTTTTAATTTATGCAAGATACCGCAAGTGGCGCCCTATAAAGTTTATAACAAAATTAATGGCAGATTCTAATTTTATACCTTTTAAAACCCCTTTGTTGAATATTGTGATAATACACCTATTTTTAACAAAACTGCTTATATATAAAAAAACGGAATACATTTTTGACACCTGGTATCTCCGAAACCATTCACTTCTGGACAAGGTAAGTTGGGTAAATGTTTATAGTTTAGCCTCAGAATAAGTTGCTAGTTTTTAAAAGTGTAAATCCTTAGATGATTTAAACAAGAAAAGTTCGAATAAACCTATGTCCTAAGTGGCTTAACTTTTGAGATACAAAGTAGTGAAAAAGCTTTTTTTAACTTTACCAGCCTGTTCCTGAAAAGTTAAGCCATTTAGGACGTAGTTAAAAAAATGAAATCACCTAAGGATCTACACGTTTAAAGATTTACAACTTATTCTGAAACACCCGGTATAGCTTATTAAACTTTGCTATACAGGAATTGTTTTTTTTAATCCAAATAGGTATGTTAAAAATGGCTGCTTAAATTACCTTTTACAAAGTATACCTTTTTTATGTAAAATAGGTTGAAGAATAAGAATTTTTATCTAAAATATACGTACAGGGTAACTCGAGAAAGTTATTTTGTTTTAAATTTAAGCAAGATACCTTAGGTGGCGCCATTAAGAGTTTACCACAAAATTGATGGCATTTTCTAATTTCTCACATCTTAAAACCACTTTTTTGCCAAAAATTGTAACAATACGCTTATTATTAACAAAACTATTTATAAAAAACTAAATCCAGAAAATGTTTTTGACACCTTGTGTCTCTGAAACCATCCACTTTAGGACTAAGGTAAGTTGAGCTAAATCGTCATATTTTAGCTTTAGGAATTATGGTATTATTTTTACGCACCTTTCAGAGACCTCCTTTATTAATGCTTTAATTAAAAATAACATTGCCGCCTAAACCCAGTGTTTTCAATTCAAATAAACTTTTTCACCACCTGATTAATATTCATCAATGGTTCTAGGCTTAAGCCTATTGGTAAATAATAAGCGTGTTGGAATTTAAGTTAAACTAACGTTAAAAGGATATAATAATGGCATATTTTAAATTGTTCATTTGTATTTCAACCATAAATTTATACAGGGGACTTTGGTTTGTTAATATCTAGTTAGTGCATCCAAAACACAATCATGTTCCTTGTCGCGAGAAGAGTCATCAAATACTCATTGTCTACTTATGAGCGGCCAAGTTCTACAGAGCAAAGACACCTTCAATCTTGTGGGCGTCACATTTTAAAGTAACCTTAACTAGCTGACTTCTCCATGCATAAGTAGTGGAAACGTCAAATAAAGAAAAACAAAACTCCTGGTTATTATTTTTTTTTTGAACTGCAGCGTATGAAAAAAAAACATACTATTTATTTCAGCTCATATTGCAATTTAAAAGTTTTTAAAAAATTAGGAGTTTTTGCATTTTTGTCGTTTTTTAATTGTAAAAACCGAATTTATTGTAACACAAAAGGGCATTATATTTACTAACAATAATATACCTACATAAATTTTAATTAAATATTTGAAACTAATTATTAAATTTTAAATATTTAAATTGACCTAATTTGAGTAATATTATAAAAAATTATAATTAATTTATTCTCTATGCATTATCGCTTTATAGTGGTTATTATAATGCAATATTTATTACTAATTATAAATATTTTAATTTTATAACTTAAACATTTATCTTAATTATTTGCACGGCAAAAGAATTACATTACTGTATAAATAATTTAACAACATATTTAAAATAATTTTATTATTATGGGTTATTTACGTCGGTCAAAGGAAAATAAAAAATGTACAAGTAAATTATTTTTAACATAACTTAGGTTTAAAAGATAATATTTTTGAGGTACAATGAAAGGCATAAAGTTTGGTTATTGTTACAAAACAGTGAACAAATTATACATCTTAGTTCAAAATTTATTTTGTATATAATTACCAACACACATAATCCTTTATGTTTCCTGTATAAAGTTATAAAATTTATATGGTACCACTCTCCACGAAACACATATAAGTATGATAAAACTATGCATGTAGCAGATGTCATAGAGCTGGTATATCCATATATTTAAAGTTTAAGAAAAAAAAATATCTCTCAAATTAATAATAATAATATTTTATTCGGATGACTTAGAAATAAAAAAGTATATAAAGTTATATGGTGGCCCGGAAAAACAAGGAATTTTACAGTTGCACAGATTGTTTTTCTTTTGCTCATGGTTTTGCAAGCAGCCTAACGGCTCAAACTACTTATTTGAAAAAAGTGTCACTTTATTTATTTACATAAATAAATATTTTTAGGTGTCAGAAAATCCAAAGCTACCAAATAATTTTTAAATATTAAAAAATAAGTATTTAAAACATTTACAATGCTACGAACATCACAAAGTGTGTATCGTATATTTTTACTGTTGTGCATTACAAAGCATGGGGTTGAAGGGCCACTGGCTTAAATTACTTTTAAAAACTTTAATAAAAAGGAAATAAAGCACCAAATTAAAACAATGGAAGAAGCAGCATGGTCTGTTTAATCGAGCTCTCAAAGGACGAGCTCTGTATTTTAGCCATATTCGTTATTTCTGTTAAACATACATAATATTTTTTCACACGATCTACGCTTTTTAACAACAAAGGAATACGATTTTACAAGTTACTGTATGTTGATTTATTTTTAATCATCATAAGTTAAATATAAAAGCTATTTTCATTTACTCATAGAAATGTATGTACATATTAACGAAAATAAATATAAAAGTTTTTTAAAGTGTTAAATAGATAATAACCCCCTTTTAAAATTTATTGTGAGAAAACGATTGATGCATGTTTAATTTTTACCGAGAAAACACATATTTTCAAAACAAAGTTCATTTTGGAAAAACCATGATGATTTTAAATCTTTATGTAGAATAAAAATATTGACAATAAATACTGTAATTTTTAAAATAAATTTAATTTAAAAATAAAAAATTAAATTGTTAAACACATAACAATACTTTTATTGTATACCTGAATTTAGTCGATGATGCAATATTTTAGATATATGGTTGTTTTTATTTGTAATTATTATTTAAATTCCAAAATGTCACATAGACACTTACCATATAACAGGGTTTTTAATTTTTTTAAAAACGCTTTTATTTAAATAGAAAATTTATATGGAGTAAGAATTAAAACATATTTATTGGTATTTTTAAGAAATGTTGTTGCATAAGTTGTATATATAGATAAGCTAGGTTGTTCCGGCTTAAAAACCAAGAAGCTGCGTTATATAATTTAAAAGTTTACTTATAAAGCATTGGTATGCTCCTTCAATTTCATTATTAGAATATACCTCCTGCCACGTCTCCCTCTCTAATAATTCATTTAGATAAGTGTAATTAATAATTTTTTTATATTGAGTCTTTGGAGCAGTAGAGTTTTTGCAGTATTTTGCAAGGACAGCGCTATTGTGTAATGGTCGGTTAACGAAGTTTTAACAACTAATGGTTTAATATATTCTTTGACATTATCAAAATTTTTTATTTTAAGAAATATATGATCAATTAAACTAGACGTTGTCTCTGTTTCCCTTGTCGGTTTGTTTATGCATGAGAAATAACCCTTCTGAGCTAGAATATTTAAATATGTATTTGTTTCGTTATCCTGTTCATCAAGTATATTTATATTAAAATCCCCTATAAAAATTTCGGTACAACTCATTTTTAAATTTGTAAAAAATGTTTCAAGATCCTCCAAAAATAGAGCTTTGTTAGTCGCAGGTGGTCTATAAGAGGCTGTTAGCCCGTAATTTATGTCACAAATTTTAAAGTTACATCTAATCAGATTAATTTGACTAAGTTTAATAATTTCGTATGTTACTGGTATATTATGTTTTATATAGATAAAATAACCCAGTATTTGTAGTACATTTTTAATACACTGTATTTTGTACGCCTATATTTTAAAATAATTATGGTGCAAGCTAGTTTCGCTGTATTTTTATTTTCAACAAAACCAAGCTTTGCACTGACTAAGTCGTTTTTAATTGTACGTTATAATTTAGTATTTTATTAACTTCTGCGGTAGTGTTTTTAAAGTTATATCCACAGCCGCGTTTTTGGCCCTCTGCTTTTACGATGCACAACTATAAAACATGAGATACCCGCTGTGCGACGGTTCCTAACGCTTATGACATTATGACCCTTTTATGTTTACCAGAATTATAACTACATTAAGTTTTAAAACTCTTTGTGAGTCTGCTTTATTCTGTTTAAAGAAAATATATTTTATTGTTAAGTTTGCTCTACAGGGTATTTCCTAACTACGGTACAAAACTTTAAAGCACGATTCCTTATGTTATTAAAAAAAAACACCAGATGTTTGGAGTAGCTCCATTAGGAAATTTTATAAATATTCCTAATACCCTAAAGCCGAAGAAAATTAGGTAGAGTAAACATCAATAGTAAAAAGTCAGGGGTCATCAGTTCTGTCTCGCTTTTAATTATTCCCCTTTTTGTTGCTCGCACACAATTTAAACGACGCGTTTAGACAGAAATAGTTGATTGCCGTCCTTATTTGTATGACGCTTGTGGCTTTTTACTATTGATGTTTATTTTTAAGTTGTTGGCAGTAATAGGATTTTTGTTTATATCTAACTAGATTGAAATTATAAAGTCCAGTGACGTCTCAGTGACTTTTTTATTTTTAGATTTTTTTTTTTTTGATTAATATTTTAAAATACTACTTTTTAGTCTCATGTTTTTTCTTTGTACTTATCTTTACATTCTAGAAATAAAAATCAAATTTACTTCAACTTAATCTAAAAAGTATTCATCAAGTATAATATAAAGAAAATAACAATTCTAACTTAAAAATAAACAAAAAAATGACCACCTTTCGATAAAATTCACGACTGCTGGTCCAATTTTATAAAATTTTTGGTTTTTAATCTTCTTTGCTCTTTTAGGATGACTTAAAATGACTTTATTATTTCTTTCTTTAAAAATAAAGCTAGACGTAAAAAAACACAAAAACTGCAAAGAAGTCGGTGGCACACTTATTTTTTCAATAATAATGACTCGTTCCTACTGAGGCGCCATTGAACCCAATAATTTTAATCTAGTTACGGCCTTATAGAAGCCTTATTTAAAATGTCTATTTTTTAGCTTTACCACCCAGTATCTCAAAAATAAAGCAACTCTGGACTGACTTTTTTCATAGAAACCCATAAAGAGTTACCTTTTAAATTTTTGTATCCTAGTTAGGAAACACCCTTTATATTAAAGCGATTCAAGGATTTTCAGATGCGCAGTTGCTGGAAGCATTTTTGGGATTTTTACGATCTCGCGCAGTCAATAAATCTACGAACATGCGTACTTAAAGGCCATGGCAGAATAAGGGTGTTCGTGGAAAAGCTTTGAGATATACGTGCCATTTATTGGATTTTTTTAAAAATACTTCCACCCTCAACATTGAATAGTTTTCACTTTTCCATCTCTAACAAACCAGTCACTGAAAATAGCGCTTTCCCCAACTTTTCATTTGTAAATTTCAGCTGCGCTATTTCTTATCCCAGGCCTTCCAGTAGCGCGTCTTCAGTTTTTTTAAACTTCTTTGTCCTTCCAGTCTGGGTCTCCTTGACAAAAAGGAAAAACAACCCAAAGTCACACGGCGTACGGGGTCTTCAATGGGGGGCTTATAAGGCGGATGTTCCAAAAGTCTCCAAGCCTGCATCTAAGTCGTACACTGACTGGTAGGTTCAGCCTGATCGAGGTGGGGGCATTGTCATGATGAAGGCACCAGCCAGAGAGTTGCGAGCTTGGGCGAATTCTCATCACTCTTAACTTTTCTCATAAGTTTTGGAAGCGCATACTGTAGTACCAGAAGAGCATTAACGGTCTTCTGTTCTCGGAGCACAACACGTTCAATTATTCCTCTTGAACCAAAGAAAACAACTATCATTATTTTTTTTTCCAGATCTTCATTTGCGAACTTCGGTCGGAGTTTCTTCACCTTCGAGAACCACATATCTTATCTCTGTTGTTTAGTTGGGACGTCGTAATAATAAAGATAAGTTTCATCTCCCGTGACGATCGACACCTATGTCTTTAGATTTAGCCCTCCTGGACTTGGACATCACTTTTTTACACCAATTCACTCCTTTGTGTCTGCAGTGCTCGGGAGAGTTGAACTCTTGTAGTGTGAACCCAAAGAGTGGGCAATTTTTCCAAAACCCAAGTGCTCATGTACGATCGTGTGTAATGTTGCTAAACTAATGTTCAATGTCTCTTCTAACCGTCGATAGGTAATTCGTCGGTTTGTTTCTATAGCTTTTTGGACTGCAGATATGTTTTCTGGGGTAACTACTTCACATGATCGACCTTGAGCGTGAGACGTCTTCAAGCGAAAACGAGTCCCGCTGAAATTGTTTGTACCATCTGTATAGGGTCGCACGAGATGGACAGTCATCACCAAATATATGGCTTCATTTCTTCTAAACACTGTTCTTGAGATAACCCACGTGAAAAGTTGTATTTCAAAATTGCACGGCACTCGATAGTCGTCCACGACGCCATTGCGCTAAAATCGCTGGAGACGAACTGGCGCAAAACTGATAGTTTACTAATAACTATGTAGGACTACGACATGTCATGACATGTACAAACAAAAAACATCAATGTTACTTTCCTGCACCGTTTAGTTACAAAGTATCTCAAAACTTAATTTTGACACACTTTATTATTTTTTTCGTATGTTGAGCCGTCTTTCTGAAAAACCCACGAATCGCCACTGGTAGGTACTTCTATTAAAAAAAAAAATTGAAAAATATAATCTGATTTATATTCTGGTCTAGTTACCGCGAAAAGTTTTATTTGAAACGGTTTAAAGTAGGTCACCTAAATTTTCTTGTTTTGAGCTTATAAGTTGAAAATTAATATTTTGCTAGAACAAACAATTGTTTAGCTCGTTAGAGACATTGACTTGTCAAGAGCCTATTTAGTAAAATATACATTCAATGTAATTTCAGGCTTATGGATACGATCTAAATTTCTAGGAAAATTTACGCCTCCATGAATTCCATTGCTTATTCACTATAATTTAAACCTTTTTAATTTAAAAACAAGATTTTCCCACATTTACTCAGTTTTAATTGAGTAAGGGTATAGTTTTGTTTATCTTAAATACAGGATGTTTCCTAACTACGGTACAAAACATAAAGGGTGATTTTTTTATGCTATTTTATAAAAAAATCCATAAAAATATGATTGAACTTGCTTCATTTCTGAGGTACAGGGCGTTGAAGTTTTTAACTAGAGTCAGTGTTTTTAAATATTTTAAGCACCCTATAGTAAATTTGAATTAAATTAAATACACTTATTTGTTGTAATAAGACGCTTGTAAAGCTCTACCTAGATTAAGATTATTGGGTCCAGTGGCGTCTCAGTAGGAACTACAGCCAATTATATTGAGGAAAAAAAGTACGCCACTGACTTTTTATAAAATTTTTATATTTTTACATAAGAAATCATCCTTTTAAGTTTTTACCGTAGTTAGGAAACAAAAAGTTTTGTAATAAGGTTACTAACTACAATGAGCATCGTTATTTATATTTATATTTTTGTCGAGTCAAAACTAAATGGGCAAAGAGGGTGTGCCAAAAAAGTAAAAAAATTATCCTAAAATATCTCAAAAAATACCCAAACAAAGCTTCCGAGCAGCCCATAATTTTAAGAGCTTCTTCACTGGTCTGTAGGTTTTTCCGCCTGAATAACATGAAAAACCGGGTTTTATCACTTTTTGCTCTGCAAGCTTAAAATCTTTTTAACACAAAATAGATAAATAAATCCGATAAGGCAATATATTTGGTACAAAAAATGTTAATAAGTCAAATTTGTATCTTCAGTAATTAATACTTTGCAGAGCTTTGAATTTAAACTATCAGGTTTTTGCATTTTTATGCAAAACTATTAGTCTTGGAGAAAAAAGGTAAATAGAAAATTTGTATTACGTCTACAATCCAATAAAAAAGTTTTTATTTACTATTTCGTATTATCAATCACAACAACGTGACAGGCTTTTGAATACCTATTTTTTCTAATTCTTGCTTCTATTAACATTAACATTAACAGTGTTAATAAGAGCAAAAACTTGAAAAATAATAATTTAAGAACCTGTAACTTTGTTGTGGTTGATAAAACTGTTCGTCGATAGGGACTTCTTTATAGGATTTTAGAGGCACTATAAATTTGCCATTTAACTTTTTCTCTTAGACTAACAGTTTCGCTAAAAAGTGCACCAACCAAAAATTTAAAATTAAACCTTTGTAAAAGTTAAATACTGAAGATAAAAATTTGACTCCATAAAACTTTTTGTACCAAATTTATTGCCTAATAAGATTCATTTGTTTATGTTACCAAAAATAAAAAATACGTAAAAATATTAAAACTTTTAAATTATTTCCACAATAAGTTTTAGAATCACATTATAAAAATTTCCAAAGCTATTTCTGTTCCCAAACTTATACTTTGTATTTGCTTATTTCGTTAAAATAAAATACAATTGCATCTTTATCCGCAGTATATAAAGCAAATTAGAATTCCGCAGAGTGCACTTACAGATCGTCTCTATCTTTGTTTCCCGAATGATATTGATTAAATATATTGGACACAATAATTTTCTTCTTACCCGTTCTTACAAACAAACTTGGCGAAAAAGGCAAAACCGAAGTTCATTATGTCTTTATTCTTTTAAATTGAAATTTGACTTGTATATTACTTAAACCAAAATTGGCATAGCTCTTTTACTTTTGTTTTATTCTGGGACAATAATAACATGTTTTTACAGGTACAAAAACAGTTTTTAGTAAATATAATGGTTGGGTGATGGCCTTGTGTGTAAAAGCGCTGGGTTGTTGGTGTTCTGAATTGTTAAATAGAATAGAACCATTAAAAGCAGCCAAATTTGGATTTATACAAATAAAACTACACCTTTAACTTTTAAAGTACATAGAAAGAGATTGCCATTACTATCATTTCGCGTCCTTCTATTTTTATAGGACTAACACCAGCCCCCAGTTGAAGGATCTTTCCGAAAACCTGTCCTTAAAGAAAATGACCATCCATATACTGAAAAAAGGTTCTGTATATACATTGTAAATAGTTTAACATGTAAAGATCATTAATTGCAGACCGGTTCTTTAAGAAGTAGCAATATCAAAAAACGTTGTAGCTCTGTGCGCTGACAGTATAAAAACCTAAGAGAACCTAGGTCCGTAAAACCAGTATTTATCTTAACTTTTCAGTGTGGGCCAAATTAAACTTGCACATATTTTAACTAATAATACTTTTTTATCTATTGCGCCCTTCTTTTTCATTTTTGAGGGGATAATATAGATATGTTTTCTCTAGGTTTGCCAATTTTGGTCAAATAGATATAAACAGGACTGAACTTACGGGAGTTTTTCCAAAATAGGGCATTAAAGTTCGTTGCAAAAAAAAAATCATCTACAATTAGGCAAATACGTTTATTTTTCATAAATTTATTGTTAAGTAAAACATAACCTAGTAACCATGGTAAACTCACATTTTTAATATTCAAAGAACACTAAAAAAAGTTCTTCTTTGAAATTGAGACAAAAGCATGCTTTATGAGGAGCATTATTTATCAAAAATAGTTATGATTCCTAAATTTTTAAATTGTTGACAGACTCGCTTTTACTAAATCATTTCCCATAGTTTATCTACAAGAAAAACGTATTAGCTTAATTTTAGCTAAATCAGATTTCTTTTGCAACGAAGTTAAATACAGTATCTTAGAAAAAGTCCCGTAAGTCCAGTCCTGTCTTAATCTATTTAACCAAAACTGGCAATCATAGAGAAAAACATATCTACCTATTAGCCCTTTAAAAATAAAAAAAGGCGCATCAGATAAAAAGTTATTATTAGCTAAAAGTATGCAAGTTTAATTTGGCTCCACCCTGTATAAACTTTGTTAATAATTATCAATGCCTACAATATGATAGTAATCATTGCTACAAGGTATATTTAAAGCCGCGTCTAGACTTGCAACAATTCGCCGTGCCGTTCCACGCCGCATACCCCGCCACATAGCGCGGAAGTGTACGTGGACGGAATCAAAGTCGTTTTAAGGACTTGGCAAATGATTCGCCGGTGAATCAGAACTTGTCGGTTTTTTGACGTCAAAGAGCGCGCAAAAAGGTTGGTTAGTTTAGACGGATGTTTGGCGAATTATTGCAAGTCTGGACGCGGCTTTACAGTATTGTCCAAATTGGTCTACAGCAACAAACCGTCAGTATCCTTTACTATAATATACAAGGTGGTCCCTAAGTAATGGGCCAAAATTCAACTGAAGAATTGTGACGTTAAAATAATGCGATTTAACTAAACTCACCTTAGTACAAAAGTTGATATTAATTGAGATACAGGGTGTCAAAGTTCAAAAATATTTTTAAACTTTTTTGAAAATAATAAATACGTTTTGAGTATTGTAATAAAACTTGGTATTTAGGGGTTTTCTGATATGAGCTATTTCATTTCTGATGTTAATTTTTAGGTGCTAACCAAAGAAGGTTACCTACACTAATGAAATTTCCCTAAAACGTCGCAACTTGTTTGTGCTTCCCTGTATGTATCATCCGAGTAAAATATTGAACTCTCCAATGCCTTTTACCAAAAAAGGTATACCTTGTAAGAATCGCTCTGGGCAACCGTTTTTCCAATATTCGGCGTTAAGTAATTTGGTGCTACCCAAAAATGCTTTTAAAAACAGCGTATTAGCCACAACTACTACTGCCCCATTATAAACAAATAAATTAATGTATTTATCCATATACTTTTTGGTTGCACTAAACCACTTAAATGCAAATATCTTGAAAACGGTGGCTCAGATCCATTTTTACAAAGTACACCTTTTTTGTGTAGAAAACCTAAGAAGAATTCACTGGTTTACTTAAATAGTACCTACAGAGCAGCACAAAAAGTTAGAACGTTTTAGGAAAATTAAAAGTAGTGTAGGTGGCGTCCTCTAGTTAAGACCTAAAAATTAACATTAGATATAAATAGCTCATGTGAGAAAACCCCTAATACCGAGTTTTATTACAATACTTAAAACGTATTCAATATTATCGAAACTTTTAAAAATATTTTGTGAACTTTGACACCCCTGTATCTCAGTTAATATCAACTTCTGTACAGAGGTAAGTGAGGTAAGTAATCGCAATTCTCAGTTGAATTTTGGCCCATTACTTAGGGACCACCCTGTATGTGCCACAGTAATGGAGCACCTTTTCTTCTTTGATATATTACACACTGCTACACAAAAAGCTTTCTAAAATGGTGTAGAATCAACCAGCTTCATAGATGGTACTTCTTTAAACAACCTGGTAAATAAAACTACAATCGTTGTGCTACAATTTTTCACTATAAATTGCTCACACAATTTTCTTCGTGTAAAATAGTTAATATTTTTTCCCTCCTTACGATGCCGTTAATATTGGTTTTAGGTATTTTTAGTTGCCTATACGATATTATTTTATACAATAATAATACTTTATAAACAAACGATCGTAGAAAAAAAACGACTTTATGAAAACTTATATATCATTCAAGTAAAAAAATCCATTGGGGCGTATATATATCCTGGCTAGTCCCAATATAAATCAAAAAGTTCTCTAGGGCACAGTTATGTTTGCAGGTTTAATCGATCTTTTAAAATATGCGAAAGCTTGGACGAAAAATTAAAATGATTCCTAATATAAAGAAACGGAAATTCTTTGTTGACAGCAGAACAGGGCTTAGTTAAAGATTATTTTTTTATTTTGCTTGACGACCGGAAATTTTTTAAAGGGTAGACGTTTTTGGGTCATGAAATTATAATTTAAATATTTGCTTTATTAATTTATATCAGCAAAATTAAAAAGACCCTTTAAAATCCTTGCTTTTAAGTTATAAAACTATTAATTCATAAATTTTATGCAAATTACGTGTCAGTGCAGTGCAGTCTCAGGCAAATGGTGATTTCAGGCAAATGGCTTCTGCCTAGGGAAATGCCTTCTGCCTGGACAATTGGTATATTTTCATTTTCAAATGTTCTTTGCCTAGTAAAATAGCATTTTATTCTATTTGCCTAAGCAGTTTTTAGGCAAATGGAAATAGCAAAACTGTCACATTTGGGGTCATGGTTGGTTCTGGTTAGTTAATTTTTTTAATAAGGCAAATTAAAAAAAAAAAGGGTTAACTAACCAAAACTAACCATGAACGCCCCAATATGACAATTTAGACGGTTATCTATAGCGTTTTAAACTAATCAAATTACACGTGCTTTTGCTTTTTACTGTAGTCTGCAAAACACAATGTATGCCTAATATGTTATTAAATATATCATTTGCCTAACGAGGACAACGGCAAATACATTTACCCAGGCAAATGGCTTTGGAATAAAAATTATTTCATAGGTCGTTTGCCTAGGCAGAAGCCATTTGCCTAGACAGAAGCCACTTGCCCAAAATAACCATTGGCCTTAACAAATCCTTAACTAATAATTGTTGTTATTATTTCTGTAATTTATTGCTTTTTATTAGTTCTTTGGGTAATTTTAAGTGACGTGTTTTATAAAGTTAGTCCCCATGCAACATTAGTATAAATTACTTCATATTACTTAAAAACGCTTCTATTTAAATCACTCTTGGTAGTGACACAGCTTTTTGATCCTGGTGTTGTGGGGTGAAATTATGTGCACGAAACGTACCTAATTTGGATTTTTGTGATTTTAACGATAAAATTTTAAAAATTGAAAAACATTTTAAAGTATTCTGCATATTGCAGATTACAATTAAAAAAGTAATTACCTATTATTTAAAATAAATAAATAGTCAAAAAATAGTTCATTAAAAAAAAACTTTAAAATATGAGGAAAAAAAGTAATTGACCCATATATAAATTAGGAAAATTATTCGGGTGGCAATGCAAACAAAAAAGCAACAAAAATTACTTATTGAATTCTACTTTAATAACGACATCTTAAAAAAGGTGTATATCATTCCGACATGTATTGTGAGTAGGACGCTCATAATATGATTATTTTAGAAGTTCTGTTAAAAAATTACATATATCGTACTTAATATACATTATTTCTAATTATAAGCTTTAATCATACACCTAGGTGTTTATCGTACCGGTATATATTGTAAAATAAAAAATTGGATAAATTATTATTAGACTTTTAAAAATGTTGTTATTTTAGTCATAAGGTAAGGAAAACAATTTTTGTGTTTTTTTCCCACAAAAAATAATTTTTACGTGCCATAACCCGGGTATTTTCTTTTTATTTGTTTTAGAGTACTAATAAGTTCTTTAAATGTTTTTACTTAAAATGTCCATCACTCAAAAGCGTTTTTTAGTTAAAGCAAAGCAAGAGCAAAGCGTTCCCAAATTAAAACCTTTACTTTGACATTTAAAGACAAGAATAAATATTTTACCTTTTACTTAATTAACAATTTAAGGCCTTTAAAAACATATTTAACAAATATTTTTAAAACATAATGCTGTAGTACATTTGGAAATTTTAAATTATAAAGTTTTTTTATTGAAAATTTCTTCTTACCAACTTTATGCATTACCTTTTTGTCAAACTTTAGTTTTCTACTAACTCCCTAAAAAGTAAATCATTATAGTCTCGTTAGGATACCCGTCGGACAGAATCATTTTGCTATGAATTATTTTTCTTTTACAAACTAACTTAAATAGTGTTCAAAATTTTTATTGCTTTTCTGTCTCCTTAAAACTCTTTGGTCCAATTAAAATCTCCTTAAATTAAATTATTTCCCATCGCGTATTTTTTTAGATGTTTATTTTTAATTATATTTAATTAGGTGACAAACAAGGATTTTTAAAAATCTGTGTTGATTGGGTAATTTGGCCCGGGGTTTGAGAAAAAAGTTTTGTTATCTAAGATTTGATAACAATAAACACGTTGTTAATTAAAAATCATTCGATCTAACTTTTTAACCAAGGACCATCTTGATTAGCACAAACATACAGGTTGTCCCAACTCTATTTATACACGAAATAACTTCGCCCCTGTACAAAATACAAAAATATTCTTTAAATAAAAAATGTTACTTTGATACACCCTTTTACTAACAGTACCATAAAGTATAAAAGGTGTCTTAAAAACGGAATTTCCAATGTCAAGTAAGTTTTTTTAAAACCCTGTATATTTTTGCAAGACTTTGTATTAAATTCTACATCAAAAATGTATAACACACTATACGTCAATTATTCCTGGTTTTTAACCATCATTAAAAGTGAATTTGGACCATGAGACCGGTGGACCATCAAAACTAACTTTGCATTTTTTTTTTAAACCAACTTAACTTATTTGACTCACTAAATTTAGTACGGGCATATCCCTAGGGATAGCCCGTACGGGGCTTAACTAAAACTTTATCTTTATGCTTGACTTTACTGACTACTTCTTCTCTGATAAACAATCCCCCTTTATTTCTTTCTTTCTTCTTTAAATATCAAATTTTCCAGTGTTTGTTTTGCATTTCTACGCTACCCAGTTTGTTTAATGTTTTTATTTTATTATTATAAGAGTAACCTAGAAAATTGTTTGATTTATACTTTTTAAACCTTGACACCTCACGTATATTTTTATGTACCAAATTTCCCAATGTTAAGTAACCCAATTAAAATTTAAATTTCCCAAAAATGTATATTTTTAAAATTCCCAAAATGTATACTCTTTTTTTATACTAGGTGTTCACAATATAGTTGGGACACCCTGTATAGTTGGAGTTCAATTCAAGTAACAAGGTTTTGTGTCTTTAGTAGTCTATACTATAACTCTTAACTTACAGAAAAGCACAGAATATTCGGATCTACTGATATTTTATAGCAAACTCAGTGGCCCAAGCGAAATCATCGCTATCCACAAAAAAATCTTCCAGTGACTTTCTAAATACCGTATGGCAGAGGTGCAGCTGGGATTTTCAAATTATTTTATCCAAAAACTGAGACATGGGACCCACACCAAATTTATACCAGATGCTCTTAAAGGTAAACGGGACAGTTTAGTAGAAAAAATTGTATCTATGAATTTGCGAAAAAAATAGTTTTTTGGTTAGCTCCCCAGAGAAAATCAAAAGTTTTAAAAGCAAATTCTTTATTTGTAGTTTTCTTTGCAAATTTAATTAAATTTGATCAACAAATCTAAAATTTCGCAAAAATATCTCCTTTTTTTTGTAAATATTTAAAAATCTCGCAAAAAATGTAAAGTAAAAAAATTATATTTAAAAAAAATAGATAATCCTTAAAAATTTGATATTTGTCGATACAATTTAATCAAATTTACGAAAAAATACAAATGAAGAATTTGCCTTTAAAAGTTTTGATTTTCTCTGGGGCGGCTAAGCAAAATAAATAACGTTTTTTCACAAACTCCTAAATAATTTTATTTTACCAAAGTGTTTCTTTTTAGGCCCCTATTATTTGGTTTGTTTTTTTATTGTTATTAGTCTCGTGCCTCATTTTTAGATAAAACGAAAATTAAAATCTTAGTTACGCGCCTGCCATATGGGGTGAAATCAGTACTTTTTATTTTTTAAATGGTCCTGGTAAAAAAAAATATTGCAAGATGCCCAGTTTTCCCGATGGTGGACAGCAATTTTATTTAAACAGGAAAACATTATTGCTTAATATACTTCTTAACAAAAAATGCAAAATATCTCAATCTTTTAGCAACTTTTCGAAACGCATATAACGCAATATAAGGCAAATTCCTAAGTATTTATAACCTCTACACGATCTAGTTGTAAGATTTTTGCAATGGCCAGGTTTTCCCGACATTTGACAGCAATTTCATTCGCGCAGGAAAAATCATCGCTTAATATACGCCTTAACAAAAATTCAAAAATCTTAATCATTTAGTGACTTTTCTGAATGCATTGTGGGGCAAAATTTATAGAATTTTGTATTTTCCAAGTGATGTTGTAAACATTTATGTAAGGTGACCGATTTTTCTAAATGCATTATAGGTACGAAAGCGCGATGTTCATCGATGATATGAAAACATCGATGTTGGGTTGATCGGTGTTCGATGTTTTGCCGTCGATGGTCAGGTAAGGAAAACATCGGCATATTTGCAAACAATTAAAAAGGTATAATTTAAATGATTTAGCAAAAATTCCTATTTCTCTCACTATTAAACTTATTTATTATAATTAAAATTAAGTATACGCGTATAATTTTTATCAAAGTATTTCTATAATGCTATACATAACATTTAAAAACCTTAAATCTCATTTTACACTAGCCGAAAACGAATAGCCAGCCGGTGACGGACCGATGCTATCAAAGCGAATTGAGTCTTATTAGGTCTTACACACTTTAAGAATCCGGCTCAGCAAGTGTCAAACAAAGGTAACTGTGGAAAAATGTATGTTACTTTTACCTTGATATTTACCAGCTAATAGCAAAAGTTAAAATATAAAAAATATTTTCCAAAACAAAGAAGCCGTTTTACCAGTGATTTTTTGTGTGTAAATTCTCGACGTTTGAAAGATAACGTGTCGCTGCTATTGACGATGCCTTTGTTGTTTGGCCGAATACTACAGTAAAAAATGCAAAAACACCATTAAGGTTTTTTTTTGTTTTATTTGTTTCATTTTACCGCTGTCGGTAAGAGGTTAGGAAATTGTATTAAAAATCAAATTATACCTAGAGGGTAATTATAAAAATATTTAGTTTAAAGGATCATCGATGTTTAAGAAATATCAGTGTTTGGCTTCGATGTCGCATCCCTAGTTAAAGGGCAAAATCTTTAGTATTTTTTATTCTCTACATGATGTTCATGTAAGGTGCCAGGTTCTTCCAATATTCCACAGCAAATTCACATGCTTTAGCAAAAATCATCGCCCGATATACTTTTTAACAAAAATTGCAAAATATCTTATTCTTCCAGCGACTTTGATAAATGCGTTATGGCAAAATTTATGGTATTTTTATTCTCTACACGATGTTGTGGTAAACATTTATGTGCCCTGTTCTTCCGATATTCGACAGCAAATTCACATGCGCAGGAAAAAATCATCGCTTAATATACTTCTCAACAAAAATTGCAAAATATCCTAAACTCCCAGGGGCTTTTCTAAAAGCGGTATAGGGCACAATCTAGAGTATTTTTTATCCTTAACACCATGTTGATGTAAACATTTATGTGAGGTGCCCGGTTCTTCCGATATTCGACAAGTATATTTACTCTCTCTGGAAAAATCATCGCTTAATATACGTCTCAACAAAAATCATAAAGTATCCTAATCTTCCAGCGACTTTTCTAAAGCGTTATAAACCCATGTCTATAGTATTTTTCAACCTCTACCCGATGTTGATGTAAATATATATGTAAGGTGTTCGGTTCTTTTGATATTAGACAGCAAATTCACCAGCGCAGGAAAAAATGATAGCTTAATATACGTCTCAATAAGAAATGCTCAATTTTTGAGCGACTTTCCTTAATTTAATAAGGTTTTCAATCTACCAGGTGTTAATAAATCTATTAGATAAGCCATAACTTCAAGAGTATTAGACATATCAAAATGAGACTTGATATGGGTAAAGGTAAGGAAAAAGAATAGTTTTTGCATATTTTTTTCTTTTTTTTTTTTTGTTACTTCTGATTTAAGCGGAAATGACTACAATTTTAATATTTTAAAACACCCTATATATTTTAGCATTTTAAGACTTCTGAGACAAATATAAATAGTAATTTGACATTTTGACAAGTTTTGGACACAAAAATGTCAATTTGCCAAGTTGTTTTACTTTCTATTTAGTCACTGAAACTCTGCGATTGTGTTTTTCTAGGGTTACTAGATTAATTTGCTTCCAATTATGGCCACCTATATGCAGTATTAAAAATGGCTCTAAATAAATCTATTAGGCTTAAAAACTTTTTTAAAATATCACATTCTGACTTAAAATTGTCTCAAGAATCCGAAAATGTCAAAATAAACAGAGTGTATTGTTTAAAAATTTAGAATTTTTCCCGGTTAAACCGGAAGTGACTGAAAAATAAAAAATATGCGTAAACTCTCCTCTGATCATACCATTTACCTATACTAAATTTCATTTTATTATGTCTTATACTTTAGGAGTTATGATACATCTAATAAATTCGTTGACACTTAGTATAGTTTTTTCCGCTCTATGCAATGCTGTTGTAAGAATATCAAAATTTTTAGTTTAGAACAAATAATAGACATATAAAAATTAAAACAAATCAGTACAAAAAACACCATTGCTCAAAAATCGATTTGGGTTTTTATTTTAAACTCAAACGGGTGTGTTTCGATATTTTTATATGATCTACTCTATTTGCCAGATTCTATTTTTTCACCGCATCCAAATTGTAAAGCTCTGCATGTAAAAATTTAAAAGCAATTTTAAAAAAATATGACGGCGTCTGTGACTATTAAATTTTGGTCAAGTTAATTTACCAGCTAAATTTTATTTCATTTTGTATGAATTCCAGCCACAGAAATTGAAATGGGTTAATTAGTTTTGTTTTTGTTAATTATATAATTTTAGAGCTAAAAAACATCATTATGGTCTTCTACCGGGTGTTTCTTAGAGGCAGCTTCCACCATATGCCTTTCTTAGAGTTTATGATAGAAAATTTAAGTACATCGATATTTGATATGAATATGCATTGGTGGATTCATTTTTTTATTACTTTCCGGTTTAATCGGAAATGACTGCAACTTCCATTTATCTTATTATGGTAGGATATGAGATTCTAAATACAATGAATTTTTACCTGTAATTTTTGACACTCCTGCTTTTAAAAATTAAATTTTTAAATTTTAATATACATATATACATACTGGGTTAGTAAAAAGTACAGCAACTCTCAAATATCTTTAAAACCGCGTTAATGTAATAAATAATTTGGTATCTAAGATGTTTTGTACATGTGGAATGGAATAGTGATACCGGCACTATTGCCAGATTTCCCAGTTTTGAATGTTTTTATTTTCAAACTGGAATGCCCCATTTAATTTCATTAAAGTGCAGATTAAAAATGGTAAGTTTCTTAATTTTCAAAATTCATTCTCAATTGGGTGCCGAGATATGATACACTATATTTTTAGTAAAAAAGTATGTTCGCGCTTAAATACCTTTAAAACCGCAAAAGCTGTGTTTTACAAAATTTGAGTATGTATTTATGGGTGCTTAAGGCATCCCTAGTTGATCAGTAATATCAACATTGTTGTCAAATATCAATAAAATTGCGGTGTTGTCACTTTAATTTGTAACTGGTAAAGATTAAATTTTGAAAATTTGGAACTATTTAATTCTCGCCTGCGCAATTTATTATAATAAAAATAAATGGGGCATTTCTTAAAAAAACGATACGTGAAGCGCAAAACTGAAATCACAGCCAACTCTGCTTTGATATTCACTAGCTTTAACAGTTTTAAAAGATATTGAAAAAATTAAAGTACTTTTTTACTAACTAAGACGTTTAAAAATCAAAAGCCGACGGCTATCGAACTTTATTGTTTCTCCGTAGCCCGCAGTTGGTTACTGGAAGGCATTTATTAAAATGCGCCTATATATCGCGCGGTAAATAAAGGATCGCAAATCAAAGGATTGGACAAAGAAGAACTTATTGGCTTAGTGGCAAGTTTGCACGCATACATGTTATACTTGCCATAAACGTTTAATATTCTCGAATTTATTTATGTTTTGTCTGATTCTGTCTTTTTATTGAATATTGTGTGCTTTATTAAAGTAAAACTTTAACTTGATCAAGGCCAGTTCATAGATATTTAGTATGCTAGACACTTAAAATATTAATTTAAATTGTGAATACCTTAAGGTTTTCGACACTAGCAGCAACTGTTTTATTTTATTCACCTTATTATTTGCTTTCTTTTAATCATATTCACACTAATATATTTTATACATCCAAAGCTAAGCATTCTTTAACTGTATTACTATCAAATAATCCAATTATTTGATTTTGTCAATTACCCAGTTTAATATAATTTATTTTGCACAAATTGTGGTCCTGATGATTCACATGGGGTTAATTAAATTTCAATTATTCCACTTACCCTAACATTTCAATTGAACAATATGTTATAAATTATCTTTAATTTATTGTATATATGCTATTACTGCTCCTATAATTTCCCAAAATTAGATGCAAAAAGCTTTAGAAAAATAATTTTTTGTTTTTTAATTTAAGAATAAAGCAAAAATAATTTATTTAATCTTAGTATGTTAGTGTAACTCTTATAGCCTACGAGCTGTCAGCCATTTTGACTAACCCAAAACGTCTGCAAATTTCTTTTGCAAAGCAAATAAAATTAAATAATATTCGGGTCAATATAAATTTAAGTGTTGTATTAGTGACTTTTTATTAATTTTAATTAAAACCAATCCTTAACCCTAAACAATAATATTTGTTATTATTTCTTTATTTAAGGGCTTTTTAGTAGTTCTGCAATTGAATAAAATTAAGGTGTTATATAAGTTTACTTTTGGTCACCATGCGACAATAGTATCTATAACTTTATATTAGTTGAAAACGCTTCTATTTAAATAACTGTAAATTTAAAAATTAATATATGGTTACACAACTTGTTAAGAAAAAACATGCTATGTTTTTTAAAATTAATCAATTTTGCATTTTTTTAAATATATTTTCTTGGTAAATGATTACGACCATTCGTCTTTTTTATCATAACTGCGGCCTTAGTCGACCAAGTCTCGCAAAAAAAGTGGTTGCCTTTAATATGTGTCCGTCGGACAACCAGCAGAAATACGTAAGTAAATCACATTTTTTAATAAATTATGGTGTTTAAGACCGTATTTGATCTAAATATTACTGTGAGCATAATTAAAAATGCCAAAAATAAAATATGTGCTATTAGAGAGCTTAAGGTTTAAAAAATTCCAAAAATGCCCGTGGAAAACCAATTCATATTTTATGGAACACTTTAAAATTCAAAAATTTCAAAAATGTCCGTCGGACAACCAGTCGCTTAAAAAATCAGTCACTTGGAAAATTGAATTGTTGTCTGTAGGAAAATTTAATTTTTACCCTGCTTTTAATCCTGGTTGTTTTGGGTTTAAATTTTGTATACATAAGACGTACCTAATGTGGTTTTTTCTGGTTTTATTGTTGGAAACTAATTAAAACGCTCTGCTCATTGCAGATTATAATTAATAAAGTGATGACCTATTACATAACATAAATAAATATTACAAAAAAGTTAATTATTATTTATATTATAAAAATATAAACATTTTAAAGCTGGAACAAAAAAGTTGATTTACCTATTTATTGTGTAATGTGCGTAAAAATATTAGGTATGGGTCTACATACCGATGTAATGCACAGCAGGTAATACTGCCTTATTTTTCTTTTAATATGCCCCCCAAAACAATCCAATCAAATATTAAAAATGAATATATCATGGAATAAGTCAAACAAATAAACTTTTATGTGTTTTATTTTATATGTACAACCTTTTACTGCTCGAAAATAAAAACCAAATTTGATTGAGCAGCATATCTTCGAATTGTAAAACAAAATTTTGATGTAAAGGAAAAATGTGGAAAACGTTGTAGAAATTGTTTGTTTTTTTATAAAAGCTGATGTAGTAAGAATGAAAGTTTATGTTTTAAGCATTTTGGTAAATGTATCTTCCCAAGTTTAATTTGATGTATTATTCACTCACAAATACGGGAGCAAATTTACAATAAAGGTACAATCCTTGTAATTTCAATAACATTTCATGCTTTTCGTAACATCCTAACACATTCACACTAATTATGTATAATATACAGGGTGGTACTCCGGGGTATCCGAGAAACTTCGGATATAAATTTAACAATAAAATTAAAAAACAAACTTTATATAAACATATGTCCTAAACGTTTTAGTTTTAAACTGGACGACACGACTTGCATGCCTACAAATGTCTTTTGGTGCATAAAAGGCTTCCGCAAATTTTTGATGGATATCCTAAATTGGGTATTAAAGGTATTATAAAGAGAAACATTATTTTTAAATTTTACCATTCTCAGTACTTTAAAAACTAAGACGTTTAGGACATTGTTCATAAAAAGCTTTTTTCTAGTTTTCATTGTTGAGATTTCCATATCCAAAGTTTTCTCCTGGTTAGCTCGGCAGCCATTCTGGCAAATCTTTTAAATTACCAATAAATAAAATTTTTGCATTTAAAGCATCCCAAGCAAAATCGGCATTCCAGATAGTAAAAAGATACAATCAAGGCAGTAAATTTACAATAATAACACATTTAAGTGTAAATGTACTGTAATTTTTAGCGATCATCAAAGCAAATTGTCAATCATACGTCCTTGTTTTTAAGTGTAAAGGGTGTCGACGAAAAAACTTATGTCTATCATTACGCGGCCAAACGGCTTGTTGTAGTAATGCCTAGAAATTTTGTGTTTATTAAAATGCATTTTACTCCTCGAACGTAAATTTTACAAAGTAAATGTTATTAGTCGTTTTTTAAATTGTATTGTGATATTTTACTTAAAAATAAAAATGGTTCAGAGTGAAGATCGTGTTAATTATCGTACATGAAAAAAAAAATGTTTAAATTAATTAATTTCCTATAGTAAAGAAGTTTGTTATTGCCATTTCCCGAGATAAGTAATGAGCCAATCTTTAACTAAAGAATTGTTAAGTTAAAATTTTGCGATTTGTCCAAACTTACTTCAGTCTTCAGTACAAAAGTTGATATTATCGAGACACAGAGGTAGCAAATTTCCAAAAGTAATTTAAAAATATTTTAATATTGGATATGTTTTGAATATTGTGATAAAACTTGGTATCTAGAGTGTTTTCTAACATGAGCTATTTATATCTCATATTACTTTTTATGTGTTACTTTAAATTTCTCTTAAAGGTCTAAAAATCTCTTTTATTTTCTTGCATTCATACAGTGGTAACAGGAATAAAATAATTTTTAAAATATCCCTAGGGTGTCCGGGAAAATGTGGGAAATCTCTCGCACACGTATGGAACAGATGAAAATAACACGACAAGTTCCTATAAAATTTTTCCGTTTAAGCCCCCTGCGGAGATATGATCCCCTAAAGGGGCAGCTAGAAATCGATTTTCGTGAATAACTTTTAAAGCGCTCTGTATAATTTGATAATATTTTAGTACGATGCATACTAGTAAAGACCTCTTAAAATAGTGCCCTTGAAACTTATGTCGCTTCTTTAGTTTTGCCAGGGACGGACTAGTTTTCGCACATTATTGATAATATTTTTTACGCCCTGTATGGTGAAGACACAAAAATATGTTTTTGGGTAGTTTAAACCTTTTGCTAAAAAAGGTACTCCTGTTTGACATCGATAAAATGAGCCGTTTTCGAGTAAAAAATTATTTTAACAATAAGAGTTTATTTTGTTTAATAATACAATATTTTATTTTCGATGTAATTTGTAATTTTTGATTCAGTATTGAAGTCCTCTCGTAGCAGGTCAGGAATTTGTTGCAAATGTAGATAACTTTTTACTCGAAAACGGCTCATTTATCGATGTCAAACAAAAGTACCTTTTTTTAGCAAAGGTTTAAACTACCCAAAAACATATTTTTGTGTCTTCACCATACAGGGCGTAAAAAATATTATCAATAATGTGCGAAAACTAGTCCGTCCCTGGCAAACTAAAGAAGCGACATAAGTTTCAAGGGCACTATTTTAAGAGGTCTTTACTAGTATGCATCGTACTAAAATATTATCAAATTATACAGAGCGCTTTAAAAGTTATTCACGAAAAATCGATTTCTAGCTGCCCCTTTAGGGGATCATATCTCCGCAGGGGGCTTAAACGGAAAAATTTTATAGGAACTTGTCGTGTTATTTTCATCTGTTCCATACGTGTGCGAGAGATTTCCACATTTTCCCGGACACCCTGTAATTTTATCGAATCTGTATCTACAATAATAAAAAAGTAAGCAATAGTGCCGACTTAGGTTTGATCATCCTGTATACAACAAAAAAAATGTTTAGCAGATGTAAGCATAAACAACATAACGTATTCCCAACTAGTTGAAAGTTTTAAATGTAATTTAGGCAGGCAAATGCATTACTCAGGTGACATAAAGGATATTTGCATTTGCCTTTAAAGCTTGTATGTTGAAAATTAATAGTTCTGGTTAGGTAGTTAGCGCTAAAGGGCTATAAGCGTCTAAGACATTATAACTTGTAATATACAGGTTGAACCATACGGAAACCATTTATGAGCTCCAGCATTAAGTGGTTTTCGGATAACGAACATAGACCCTTCTATTTTGTGTGTTAGAAATGTAGTTTTACTGGGGATTACTCTGGTGGTATGAAAACACAGGGTTTAAATATTTGAAAAGGAGAAAAAGGAAGTATCTAAATCTCTTTCATCTTATTGTAGACCAACTTTTATTTATTTTTTGTAAAATAATGGAGAAATTAAGTTTTTTACAAATCCCTATATATTTAAATAAACACAAAATTTTGCATGTCAGGCAGTACGATTTCGCCGAAAAGATCTACAGCAGATCTTCTTTCTTTCGTATCATACAGCTGAAACGAATCTCTTAAGTTTTTAGGTGAGACCCAGATCGTTGCTCTTAATATATCCAAAGCTTTTTACCAGGTCTGACATGTCGCTCTCCTCAATAAACTTTTCTCTTGTGGTCTTTCAACTAAACTTTGTTCTTAGCTCTCTAGTTATCCTTCTGATCGAGTACCTCAGGGCTCAGTACTGGCACCAACATTGTTTCTTCTTCACATCAACGACCTTTTTTGTCTACAACAAATTCCATTCATAGTTTTGCAGACGATAGTACCCTTTAAACCAGTTTTTAGGTGTTTAGACCAATCTCTAAACCTGATTTAAAAGGCAAACGCAGAGTGATGCATATATCTTTTACACAGGACCTTAATTTAATATTGGATTGAGGCGCCAAAAATCTAGTCCATTTTAATGCATCCAAAACAGAATTATCTTTTTGTCGCGAAAAAGTTATCAAATACTCATCCTTTACTTTCGATTGGCCAAGTTTTGCGGAGCAAAGACACCTTCAAACTTGTGGGCGTCACATTAGAGAATAATCCTAACTGGCGTAAACATATTGTATCCATAGCCACAGCAGTTTAAAAAAGCTTGGATTTCTTTTTGAGCCAAAAATAATTATTCCTTTTTCAATTTATACACTTTGAATGCGTCCGAAATTCAAATCCTTTTGGAAAATTGTTTTCTGGGGCATGGCATCCCCCACAACCCTTAATTTTCTTGATCCGAATCAAGGAAGAACTGTTTGCCTCATAAATAATCCTTCACTTACAGAAAGCCTTCCTTTTCTTGCCCATCGTCGGGCTGTGGGAGATTTATTGCTTTTTTATAGGCACTTCCATGGCTGCTACTTTAAAGAATTGTCTAAAACCAATAGAGAGACACCGCCGCACGTATGCATCTCTATACAGTCCAAATAGACAGGCCCCAAACTTCTTTGTTCGATCTTTTATTTCTAGGGAGTTTAGAATGTGGAACCTGCTACTCGCAAAGGACTTTTCTTCCCACCAAATCCTAAATTATTTAAGACCACAAGTTTATACTACATTATTAGTTTTTTTATGATTTTAATATAAACTTAAAACAAATAAACATATTTCCCAAATTTCCTTACTTTAGAGATACAAAAGGGTACAATTTTTAAAAAAGTATTTTTGTTTTAAAATTACTGTGATACCTCGGTAAAGTAATTAATAAACTGGTGCTAGGCGCGGTAGTGCCCTGAAGCTCCTAAGCTCAGGGGTGGTCCCTTGAAGTTGGGAGGGGCCTCTGGGCTTAGTATAAAAGTTGTTTTTATTACATGAAGAACTTTTATTTGCTTCTCGACATTTGAAATTTTTGGGGTCATTTTAGTTGATTTACCCTAGGGCCCCCAGAACCTAGCTACTCCACTGTGGAGTAGGTGTGTCTTTCATCTTTAATCCAGAAAGCTTTCGTGGTGGCACCACTGCGTTATTTAAAAGGTGCTGTGCTTGAAAATATTTACTAAAACAGAGAAAAAGATAGATTAAACATCTAATAACCCGACACCCACGGTACTTGATTTTTAGGCGTAAGTATTCCTGGTATGTCACAAGGATAAAAAAATGTAATTTAGTACACAGCCTCTATGATTTAATGCGCATTGTCTAATACACAACTTTTTATTATTTCTTTCGGTGGCGTTCAAGTGGGATTTCAACTAAATATTTAAAAAAAAGTATGTTTTTTCACTGCTATTTCTTAAAAGAATAATTATTTTTAATTTTCATATACTTATGAGCAAATTTGAAGTATTTTCGTGCACAATCTATGGCCATGGCTATAAAGTAGTAATTAATAGAGATTTTTAAACTACCGCAATCTTTTATTATTGTAAGTCTAAAAACCGTAAAACTAATATAAAAGTTGTATACTTTATAGTTGTAACACTATACCATGCTGATATCCTTTGGCTCAAACTTTTCCTTAACTCTCTTACCAACCTTATTATGAAACCTACCTATTTTCCTAGAGTCCCAAATCATAGTTCAAATCCCCTAGATCTCTTTCTTACCACCAACCCCGAACTCTATTAAGTATCTGTCACAGCTCCCTAGGTCGCTCAGATCATGGCTTAGTTAGTATATCTTAACCTGCACATCCCGAGGTAAATAAATGCATGCCACCACGCACCGTATGGCACTACAACTCAGCCGACTGGGATGGCCTAAGGGACTTCTTCGCTACTTACCCCTGGAATTCCATCTGCTTTTCTTTTCGTGAAATTTGCAGTCAACTAACTAAATCAATTCAATTGGGCATTGAAACGTATATTCCACACACCATCAAGAACACCAAACAATCCAATAACAAACCCTGGGTTTCCAAATTTTGTGATAACGCTAGAATTTTTAAAAGTTCAGGCTTACAAGAAGTTTCTACAGGATCCTAGTCCAGAAAACCGACATGCCAGTATTGAACAAGAAACTACTACAATCAAACAATTTCTGAAGCCAAAGACTCCTTCGATAATCGTATAAATAACAAAGTTCTTTCTTGCTCAAATGGCAGCAAGCCTTTCTAGTCCTTTGCAAAAAAATAAGTAGAAATTTTTGTACCAGTTCTTTTTCACCACTAACTTTGAAAGATGAAATTATTTCTACCGCTAAAGGACAGTCCAAACTATTTGCTAAACAATTTGCTGCCAATTCAACCCTTGACCCTCCCGTAAATCATCCAATTCCAGCTATTACGCCAGTTCCTGATAAAATGCCCGATATTATTTTTAATGTGAAACACACTAAGCGTATCCTTTCTTTTCTTAACACCAAGAAATTGTCTGGGCTGGACGGCATACCAGCAATCGTTTTAAACAAATGTACCCAGAATTTGCACCAATCTTAACTCGGCTCTTTTGAATTTCTTACGACACAAGTATCTTTTCGGAGAGCTGGAAATCTGCACGTGCTCAACCTATTCCCAAGAAAGGATCTAAATCTCTTCCATCTAACTATAGACCAATTTCAAATCTGTCAGTTCTTTGTAAAGTATTGAAAAATTAATTAATTCACAAAAGTATTTACCAAAACACAAAAATTTGCATGACAGGCAGTAAGGATTTTGCCACAAAGGATCTACAACAGATCTTCTTTCCTTCGTATCCCACTGCTGAAATAAGTCTCTTTAGTTTCTAGGTGAGTCCCAGATCGTTGCTCTTAATATATCCAAAGCTTTTGACCAGGTCTGGCCTGCCGCACTTCTTAATAAATTTCAAAGTAAATGCTGCAGTGCCTCAGGGCTCAGTTCTGGCACCAACATTGTTTCTTCTTCACATCAACGACCTTCTCTCCTCCACAACTAATATCATTCATAGTTTAGCCGACGATAGTACCCTTCACTTCAGTGTTCAGGTTCCTAAACCCATTATTAGTGGCGGTTTTTCAACCGCAGAGCTGCAGGACGGGTTCAAATAAAATATTTTTGCCTCCAATAGTTTAATATAATCGGTCGCTATGCTTTGCGACTTATAATTTCGCAATTCTATTAATATATTTACATTTTCTTTGCCTCAAGCTCACTTCACATTACAACCCGCCATATGCTCTACATTAGTGTCACATGACATTTAACGTAAGATAATTGGCTAGATCATATGATTCCGATAGAAAAGTTTAATACGGAATCCACATGACGTCAGTCAGTCGTCGCAGAACGCAGATTTTCCTTTATTCCGAGCTGCAAATAATTTTGCATTGCCTGTGATGTATTACATGGGGAGTTGTAGCATTCATATTTACCTAGCGTGTTAGTTGCTGAATGCTACTTAGATGTTCGAATCCCACATATGGGTTCAAATAGTTTTAAATAAATATTTTGTTTATCTTTATATATTTAATATATAATAAGTTTAATAATAAGTTGATACCCACTTGTGTCAATTCCCGTATAAATAAGCAAAAGCAGATGGCCTAAGCTTATTGTTATTTTTCATTTAAGATTATTATGGTTTTTCAGGTTAAGTAAATTCAGTGTTTTGATACCATTGTTACGGCGTTGGCAATGCATCTGGATTACATGTTTAGTTAATACTTTCATGGATTAAGGCCCCAACATTTCTTTTCTAAAGTTTCATGACACTGATGTTAACAAATATATAAGTTGTCAATCTAAAAGTGAGGTTATCTTGTTCCTTCTTCTTCATATTTCTTTTGACTGGCAATGGTCCTGCATCACTGCCAAATGTCTGGCATCACTGGCAAAATGGGAAAACTGGCGAATTGTCTTAGTATCAGAACCATAAAACCAAGAATAGCGGCGCGGCGCTGGCAATTGCCTTGCAGCAATGCCATAAGGAATGTCAAATTTCAAGCTTTCAAACGAATTACATTTTTGACGTTCTAGATCACGTTTCACTTTTGTCGGGCTTTAAAGCAGTGACGTCACTGAGTCCTTTTCGTGTCTTTTTTGCCCTGAACCCCTAAGTGATTTGAAAAAGGGTTGGACATTTTTAGAAGGGTAATTCCAGTTTTTTATGGTAAGTCGATTTCTTTTCTTTCAAAAATCACCAGGGTTTGGAACCAAGTGTCTAATTTTTAGGATTTTGTAAGGATTGGAACAGATTGCGCCGTAAAATGCGTTTATCCTTTTTTACCAATGGGACAATCTGATGCCAATGGGGTATTTTAATTAAAAATTTTAATTATTTAACAAAATAAGTAATTCGGGCATTTTCTTCTTTTCAAGGTTTTTAAATGGAGTTTTTTTATCTTAAGTAAAGTTGTTTATTTTAAGTGAATAGTTTTTACTAGAAGATGGTTTTTTTGTCAACTCATGATTTTTTTGCCAACCAATGGGTTTTGGTTGCGGATGTTTTCTTCAGCCAATTTTTTATGTACGCTAATGGTTTATGGTTAAACTGATCTTTGCTGGTTTGGTCCAGAATTGCAAATAGGATGTATAAAGTTGTAAATAAGCAGAGATAAGATATCCAGGAAATCCACTTTAGTTTTTAAACTTCTTTTATTAATAAAAACAGAGAGACTCTCAATTTACATACACAAAGTATGATTACAACCCTTAATTTAACAACTTTTGTGATGCCTTCTTGGTATTTTTTTTTACATTTCACTCTATAAAAGTCTCCCATACGCCAAGGTTCTAGAACGCTTCGCGAGTAGGGACCCCCTTTGAATTAAATCTAATTTTGAGCTTTAAATTTTCAAGAGTGGCTATTATTGTTATTTTATTCTTATAACCTTGTGTCAACATTCTCAAATTTTAATTTCACAAAGTTATGGTATATAACATTCTTTTTCAATTTATTCATAAAAAAAAACAATAAAGGTTTAACAGATTTAGTAGTTTTAGATAACCTACTTTTGTTTTATTGCTAGCCAGGTGCTTTCGAATTTTCTTTTAGGGTAACAACTGTGTTTAGTACTTAAGTGTTTCCCTAGATAAACACTAAGTATTCTCTCAAAATAATCAATCTGAGTGGCGCCCATTATTTTTTAAAAACAGGAATAAAGGGTATACAATTGATCCAAAGTGGTCAACTTATCCCCTGCCTCTGACAAAAGAGTTGCCGTTTGCAATTCACTGTGAAAGCAGGCTACCCCAAAAGGTACGCCACAGAGTATAAAAGTATTGATTTTTTTGCTGGTTAGCAAAATCAAAATATGCCAACGCAAAGCCGGGGAAACGTGGTCGACGCGTAAAGAATTTTTTGGTTAGTTTTTGTAAAACATGAATATTTTATCCATATATCAGAATTTTTCTCAGTTAAAGTATCAGTAATACACTTGAAATAAATCAAAAGGTCGTCCTACACCGGACCACTTTGAGTGCACATCTGAAAGTTGGGAAAAAAGTTACGTACGAAAGTTTAACGTCAACATTTATTCAAAATATCCTTGGATTACTGGATGTGAAGTAAATAATCGTTTATTTTGTTTCACATGTATATTATTTGGGGGCAACCTAAACTGGACAAAAGTGGCGACTTAATGCCTAAGCCTGCTTAATAATTGAAAAGTAGCTAATTAGGTTCATTCCAAACTTTAATGCGAAAGTAATTGATCTTTTTGCTAAAAAGGAAATAGACGTATACACTTAGTACTTAAAAACAACTAAACTTCTCGTGTTTCCTAATCATTAACCACTTAAAGTGCCTTTTAAAATTTATATTGTGTAGTTATTCTTAAGACATACTGCAAATCGCGTTTTGTATTTTTGATGTTCAGGAACTGATATTGGTAAGTGTCTACAATTTTACTGATTATTTTTTAATAACGAGGATTACACTATTACCAAAAATTATTATAAAATAAATATTGATACGTGTTACTGATAAACTTATCTTATTCTACAGTACACTTAAAAAAATAGATTTGCTTTATGCAGCAAATCAAGTTCTAAAGTCACGAGCCGCCACTGCCGTCCACTAAACCTGGTTAGAAAACAAACGCAGATGATGCAGATATCTCTTTCATAGATCTTAATTTAATATTGGATTGGGGCTATCAAAAATTAGCTTTTACTCTGAGGAATTAGTCAGTATAATTTCTTCTCATGGACTTATGAAACTCCACAAGATTGCCACGCGTATGCAAATCCTCATGGTCAGCTGGACAGACCCCGAACTTCCCACTTCGTTCGTTCTTTTATCCCTAGAGTTTCTAGAATGTGAACCTGCCCCACCGGAGGTTTTCCTTCCACCCCAAATCTTCAAGTAATCCCCAAGTCCCGTGTCAAAAAAGCTTCCTCTTACCTTGCTTAAGACACCCCACGGTGTTGGTATTTAGGCTTTAAGCCTTCGTGGATTCTCCAACGAATATAAAAATGCTCATCTAACAAAAACCAGCAGTGCTTCCACTAAAACATTTGCAATATGTTTATATTTTGTGGAAACCCTATCTTAATGTTTCTGAAAAGATATTTTCTAAAATTTGCCTTTTTAGATACAAAACATAAAATTTATCTTAATGTTTATTCTCTTTTGTTTGATGCACATTTTAGTTTTAAAATGTATTTTATGAGCTTCTATAATGGCATTTAAAAGCATTGTAAGTTTTTGCCTTTGCTATCTATATTTTTAAAACTCAAAAGATTTTTGGCCTTAGTACATTTAATTTTCTAAAAATACTTTTTATTATACAGTATCTTTAAACATATCAAGTAATATTTACTGTTAAAAATGATTCAATTGTAGCATATTGCTATCACTGTTAGTTGTCGAAATAGGCCTTGAGCCAGCGGTGAGGGGTTTTAAGGCTATTTCTCCTCCCCTTAACATAGCTTACCCCTGTAGATTTAAAGAAGCGAGTCCTTGCTCTTGGTATAAAATACCGCTAACATAGAAACTGCTTCTTAATAAAACCGTGTCTTTTTTAATAAAACTTTTTTGAACCAGGAAACAAAATTGTATCTTACATTTGAAATTATTTTATAAATTATTTTTTTTTATTTTACTAGTGCTCTCACAAAACAAGTCATACCCATTTAAATGTGAATAACGTGGAGGGTGCATGATTTCTGTTTCCACCTCTGATAATGTTAATTCTTTGGTCATCAGCTTGGACGCTTGCTTTGTGGAATTTATGATCAAAATTTAAGAGTAAAAAAATGTAATTGTCAAATTTTTGCATTATTTACGCATTACAACTTAAATAATGGGCACAAGGAAGCAAAATTTAAAAAGACAATTTTATAATTGTAAATATTTTATTTGAAATTCGCTGCCTTTAGCCCAGTATTTTAGAAACCGTTAATGCATGACCTAAAAATTGAAAAAATATTTTTTTACTTTAAATTTTAATATAAAATTTAATTTTCTACAACATTTACTTATACAATTTTGTCCTATTTTTTAAAATAAAGGTACATTACTCTTGGTCATTTTTCATATTTTAAGTTAAAACAAGCCCAGTATATTATCAATTGGAGTAAATTTTTTTATTTATTAATTTTGGACTATGCCAGTTTTCCCTAAATGCAAATTTAAAGTTTTAAAATTTTTGGTCTATTTGTCCTCTTGCAATACCTATCCTGGGACACACTGTAGGTACGCCACAGAATTTTACGTAAAAATCTCCAACACTCTTCTATTTATATATATATTTTTCATCTCTCATACAAGCGGGTTATAAGTGTCCGGCCAAATTGACAAAATTTAAAAAACACACTACTTTAAAAATAATAATAAAATAAGTTAGCCATGCAATGTTAACAAAAAAGCGCCACCCTGTACATTTAAAAGAATCCACCCGTAGGCATTCTTTTATATTCTTTCCGAAGAAGCACCGAACTTTCCACTTTGTTTTTATCGTATTAAGTGTCTAGAGTGCAAAACCGTATTGAGACAGTTACAGTGTGTTAATACTAGGGGTTAAATCTTTATGGACGTTTGTAGGAAAAAAAAGTAACAAAAGGTGAATTTTACACCACTACAACTAAAATTGTTAAATCACTTGAAAATAAAACATTTTTTGCAGTTTACCGTGGAACATTAGGGCTGACACAAGGCATCTTTTTAAAAGATTTAAATCAGTTTGCTAATAGAAAAACCTTGTTAATTTCAGCTACAAGATGCGGACATAACAAAAGACTTAAAACGAATTAAGGTAATCTAAACAAAGATTTTAAATTCGCTTATCTGGCGGACTGTTTAAAAAGCAAAATAATATTATAATTTTTTACTTTGTAGCTTTAATAGAAAATTATACCTTAATTAAAATTGTTAACTTCATGAATTCTATAGCAAAAATGTAAAACTTATTTTAAATTTTTGTTTTTAAATAAATAGTATTATAAATAAAAGAAAAATTGCATACTAGGTTATTAAAAAGCATTTAATGCAATAAGATTAAATGGGGCATTCCATTAAAAAAAAACAAACAAAAAACTTTTAACGAAAAACTGGGATAATTGGCAACAGGGGCGATATCAATATTTAATTCTACATGCCCAAAACATTTTGGTAACCAAATTCTTGTGGTACTTTTAGCTGGCCAAGTATAACCATTTTCTTCACTATACAGTGTGTCCCAAATTGGGCTCACATGTATTGGTAACTCGGGAACCATTAGAGCTACAGTGTTGGGTAAATTGGGTTTGCTTTTAGATTTTATTTATCTTTCATGGTTTTTAAGATAAATAAGAAAAACCAAAATGGTGCATTTTCAACTTTTGCCTGTAGCTCGCAAACTGCAAATTTTACGGAGAACTTAATCTAAGTTAAAATGTTTTTTTAATTTAATTTGTTTTTGAGAGATTTACCCAAACTTTGGATTTTCATACGGACGCCATAATAGATTTTTACATTTTGGAAAAGAGCTCTTCTTAACAACAGTAATTTTTGTTTATTTGATGGTAGGCTTAGACTAGACTGCGTCATGGCCGCCCTGTTTCATAAAAAACAAATGATACGCGTCTTATAATTTAAATAATGTAAATGTCAAAATTAGCGTGCATCTTATTTCTCGTTTAGAAACGCCCTTAACAAAATTCAAGTTTTGATTATTTTAATTATTTGCAATAATGGCTTTTAATTGATCCAATGATGTAAAGGTGGATATACTAGGAATTTATTTTAAATAATAATAAACAGAAATACAGAAGCTGCAGCACTTGCATACGAAAAACAGTTTCCTAAGCGGCAACAGCCTAACCAAAAACATTTTAGATTCTTAGTTACGAACTTGTTAGCCTACTAATCTTTTGTAAAACCAAATTTAAAAACTTATACCAAAAATAATAAAGCAAATGAGGCAGTTATAATGCAAAACGTTAGAGATGATCCCACAACATCGGTAAGAAAAGTGGAAGAACAGACAACAATTCCTAAGTCATCTGTACATAGGTCTTTAAAAAACACCGTTTAGATCCACATATAAACCACGTATTGTCCAGGTTCTTTAGGGAAATGATTTCAATAGACGAATCAACTTTAGTCAATGCTTTATTACTAAATGTCAACAGATACCCAATTTCCAATCTAAGGTTCTCTGTACAGAAAAAACCCGGTTTACAAATTGTGGAATTTTTAATAGGTACAATTATCACTTCTGAGATACAGAAAATCCACATATTTTAAAAAAGATGGCTACAAACAAGGTTTGGCTTTAATGTCTGGTGTGGCATCAAAGGTAAATTAAAATGCACCTTTTGTTTACGTCTCACAATTAGATAAAATATTTATTTTTATGTTTTAGAGAACCGTTTAATTAGACCATTTATTTTTAAAGAAACTTTAAATGGAGATAGGTATTTGCTCCTCCTGCAAGAACAAATTTTACCGGCCATTAGAAGTACAATTCCGACAAATAAAATAAATAATTTGTGGTTCCAGAAAGACGTATGTCCAGTGCACAGTACCAGGGAGGTGACGGAGGTCCTTAGAAATACCTTAATAATAACATAATCTCTACTAATGGGCCAATTGCTTGGCCAGCTAGATTACCGGACATCGCACCCCTGATTTTTATTATGGAGACACGGAAAAAATGAGGTGTACGAGTTTTCTCCGCCCGAAACTAGGCTGGAACTAGAACACAGGGTACGGGATGTGTTTGCTTCCATCAACCTAAACACGTTACGTCAAGTAACCCATGAGGTGTTGCAAAAATGCAAGAAATCTGTGGAAGATGGAGGGAGACATATACTGTGATTTTATTTTTTGTTGACATTTTTGTTTAACAGTTGTGTTTAATTTTAATCAGTTTAAGGTAATATTAGGAAGTATTAATTTTTGCAAAAAGCATTACATTTTGTGTATAAGTTTTAAAGTTCGCTCTCACAAAAGATCCATGGGGTAACAAGTTCATCACTAAAAATCTTAAATGTCCATGGTTGGGTTGATGCCGCTCTGGATGTGTATCATTTGTTTTTTATAAAACGGGGCAGCCATTACGCAGTCTAGTCTAAGCCTACTATCAAATAAACAAAAATTATCGTTTTTAGAGCTTAAGCAATCTAAAAACCTAGACTGGTGATAATTAATACTAAGCTCTTGAAGAGATTTTTTCAAAAATGCAAAAATCCAATATGGCGTCCGTATGAAAATCCAAAGATTGGGTAAATATCTCAATAACAAATAAAGTTAAAAAAATATTTTTACTTCAATTAAATTCTGCCTAAAAAAGTGTTTTGATAATGTAGTAATCCTAAAACCGTAAAATTGGTAGTTTACTAGCTACGAGCAAAAGTTTAAAATGCACCATTTTGGTTTTGCTTAATTATCTGAAAAACTATGAAAGATAAATAAAATTTGAAAGCAGGCCCAATTTTGCAATTATTGTTTTAAAATTTTTTAAATTTAACCAATGGTTTCGGAGTTACCAATACATGTAGGCCCAATTTAAGATACACACTATATACGATACTATGACTCACCAAAAGCTATTATATCGTAAATTATTTTAGGTTTACGAAGTTTTTAATAATAGCTAACTATCTTTAGGTAAAAACTGTATAAGTATTCGCCAAAAGCCGCCAAGGATCCATTTGAAACAATAACAATAAAAATAAACTGAGACAGAGCATGTTTCAGCCATAAAGTTCTTTCCGTTTTTCCTTGTTATTTTCCGTTGTAAACTAATTTGAAATTTTTAATTTAAAAAAATGCAATTTAAGCTCTAAAAATTTTTCAGGTCTATTCCGCCCCATAAAAGCCAGATTGTTAAATAAAAATCTAACATCAAGTGAACACGGGCTCACATTATTGCTGCACGTATTGTTTTAATGTTTCCATGAATTCGATCCTGGCATGAAACAACAAACTATTTAAAATACTAAAATTCTTTTCTTTAAAATATTGTTGTATTTAGTACTAAAGAAGTTTTAAGAAGAACTAAACCAACTTTAAAACAATAACAAAACAACACACTACAAAGTAAAAGATAATAAAAGTCCGGTAATAAGTAGTAGTAATGAGTAGTTTAGCACATATGTTAAATACCCTACTTTTTTTTAAATTTTTTACTACAAAGTTAATTTTCAAGTGGGTTTTTTGACCTTTTTGTTTATTATAATTACTATTAAATCGGTAAACATACACTAAAAACAGAAACTACAGTAAAAAGCACAAGCACGTGTTATTTCATTTGTTTGACCCTAGTTAAAAAAGATTTAACTAACCGTCTATAGCGCTTTTAACCAATCAAATTACACGTGCTTGTGATTTTTACTGTGGTCTAAAAACTTTTAGGTACCTCTTTAACTTTGATAAAAAAAAGGTTAATTTTGCCCCAAGGTTGTCGATTCTGAATGCATATTCCCTAGCTAGAGCATTTTGCCGCACGAAAAACGTACGGCAGAGGGAAAAAAATAGATCATTTCTTTATTGCGATCCTGACTTGGCTTTTTTACGTGACCACCGCGGAAGTACACTCTTTTAAATATATTTTTTAAATCGATCGACAAACGCATAAGTAACATATACAAAAAAAGAACATACAGGCGAATTAGGAAAATACTCGTTCTTGAAATCGGTTAAAAAGAGATATCATAACATTTTACTGCTTCTCTTACTTTTATTTGCAATTAGTTCTTGGAAAACAAAAACGTAAAACCCTAATTTTGTAAAAGTAAAAACGTTACCAAATTAACCTGGACTTTATAAGTTTGTGTATGACTTTTAATTTTGCCACATAGTCCTACAGGCCTTCTTGACGATAACTGTATGTTTAATTTTTAAATCATTTTACTTTTTACTGCACTTTTAAAAATTAACTTATTTTTTCCGTAAGCTTTGCATACAGACATAAAAATATATGACCCAGAGGCCCTCTGACAAGTGATGCATAATATTTGATGTTTGTATATACAGAGTACAGTCTATATTTAAGATTTTTAAATTAAACAAAGCAATATTATTTTTTATTTCAGTCATATTTGTACTGTTTAAATGCGATTTTCAACGCAAGCCTTAAATATTTACCTAATTAGTCTTCCAATTTTTTTTACCCATAATTGAAAACAAAAAATCGTTCATATATTGTAATAGTTCTCAAGATTTTTGCAGATATTTACTACTTTGAAATTCCTAGTTTTTCTTAGAAGACAAAACACAGCATAAAATTTTAAAAACAAATAAAACATAAACAAGTTTTCTGAAAATAGCTGTTGCTTTTATCAGTCAATATAATGACCTGAGAATAGGGTTGGTGTATTTTTTTTATGTATGGTTATGGTAAACCATTTTATCGATTTTCTTAAGTAGAAAGTAGTCCTAAAATTTATTTACTATTTTTTTGCCTTATTTAGTTTGATTATTCTGTCTAAAGAAATTTAGTAATATTACTGTAACTGTACACTTAAGGAAAATAAATCGATGTTTTCTTAACAGTGGAGATAAACGGAATTTCTTCATGCAAGAATTAGGCAGCTTAAAAGCTAAAATAAATAACATTTATAGGATGCAACTATTTTAACAGATACATTACAAAAAGCGCTAAACTTATTTACTATTTTAGTTGTTTTTCGTTCATACATAGGCTTTTTAACGTGTACAAACAAAAAACGAAATGTGTATCATGTTTTATTCAATTGTGCAGACAAACATTTTTTTATTAAGAGGAAATTTTTTCCTTTTTTTAACTTGCGTAAACAACTATTGCTGCCCATCCTACCCACAACTTTTTACAACATTGGAGAACATTTTATTGATGAAATTAATACCTGGCTCCTGCACTAGAATGTTAAATAAAGCTAACAAAATTTTAACATACCTACTTGTATGTAATAAAGTGTGTGTACTTTTCCAGCGTTATTTTATCAAACCACTTTTATACGTATGAAAATCGTTCTTGAAAATTCCCGGAAATGTATTTTATTACTTCTGGTAATGGTCTTGCAAAGAAATTTCTGGTAAGGCCATAGAAAAATTTATTTATTGATGCTTACCTGGAACAAAAAAAATTAATTAAATAAAACTTCTCAACATTCAAAGCCGACATTAAAATTCCAATATGAGTTAATGTTTAAAATAGTTATTTATTTAACAAGTGCATCCTTTTTTTTCAAGTGGGAGGTTTCACAGCTCGAGCTGTCAGGTAAGAGCGGCATATATATAAAAAAAATATGCATGTGTTGCATACAAACTTATTACTATTATAAATTTTCAATAATTTTATTGTATTTGTCAGGAAACTAATAATATTTAGATTTAGTGCACATAAACTAAATAAAGTAATGGCGACATTTATGGTAACTTGATCTTGGGTATAGTTAATATCGCGTTTACTGGTATATTGCATAAAGTTATATTAAAATTAATTCCAAAAGTCACTGAAACAAAACACTAATATAAAGAGTAAAAAAACATCAAACTGGTTAAACAAGTTGCGTTTTAAAACGGTTTTACTTAACTTAACCTGTTTATTATTTTTAATTTGTGTCAAATCTAGTAATTGTAATTTGAAGCCCTTCCTGACGACCGCTGGATCTGATATTTGGTACATTTGTAAATCGAATATGGCCGCCGATACAAAATGGTGGAATATATATTACTTCACTACAGCCTCAAGATGGGTATTAAATAAAAGGGCTTGATTAGTAGAATAGAAGTCAGTATGCAAAAATTAAAATCCAAAATGGCCGCCGTCACAAAACCTCCTTAATATAAGTATCAAATAAAAGGGCTTGATTGGTAGAATAGAGCTCACTATAAAAAAAATCCAAGATGGCCGCAGCCACAAAATAGCAGATTTTATATTTTTCACAACTTCTTCAATTTAAGATCGTTGGTTAGTTATAGTTAGGCATTAAATGAACTCAATAGAATAACACGTATCAATTAACTGAATACTTGAAAATAAATTATGTTAAAAAAATATGTTAAATGGTTTTATCATACTAAAAGTCAAAAAATAAATCGGTTAGTCCTAGCTACCAGATCGGATCAATCTTCTCATTTATCTAGGGTACTGATGAGACAAATAATAGAAGCTTTGGCACTTGACATTTCTTTTATAATATTTACTCTGGATACGCTACGCCCAACGGTTGTATTATTTATCTCATCAATACCGTAGACTGATGAAAAGATTTTTGCGACCTGGTAGCTAGGACTAACTGACTTATTTAGGTTTTAGTACGATAAAACCGTTTATTTTTTTTACATTATTTATTTACACTTTATATAAAGTACTAAGATTTAGTACTTTCTTTTCATGTTAACGATAAAAAAAAGCATTTATTCTGCCGTCGTAGAACTTTTTTTACAATTTTATTTAAAAATTACAATGAAATATAACGCAAGAAGGGTAATTTTTAACCGTCGCTAAAAACAAGACTAAATTAAATTTTATAGCGATTAACTTTGATCTATAAGGCATCTGTTCGTTCCATTAGTCTGATCTAAAATTGCTATAATTAAGATAGATTGCAATGACCAAAAAGCAATTCTCCGCTTGGTGCATTATTTTGGAAAAATGCTGATTTAAGACGGGTCTTACTTAATTAACATCTTAAGACGTTTGTTGTGGAAAGCAGGTTAATGCTACTTTTAGGTAATTTTAGACCTTTTTGTCTTCCTTCTTAAGCACATTTATTGTGGTCTTTTTCTCCTAATCTTTTAGACTAGTAGATAAAGATTGTTTGTCTCATTTATTGGATAGTTCTTGGCAACAAAAGAAAAGGGGCTTCGCTTAAGCGAATTTGCCCACGTCTATATTTGTCCACGCTACGTCACTCGATGTGCAAATATTAAAATAAAGGAAATAAAAGTCCCTAAAATAATATTAAGAGTTTAAATAAAAGTGTGTTTTTTGTAGAATAATAAAGGTTGTTATCATAAGTATTTAAATAAAGTGTAAATCATACTTTGATATATTGGGACAATCTTCCTTCCATTAGCGATATCTTAAAATTTTCTAATTCACGGATAAATTACACTGACCAGGAAGCCATTCCCGCTCTGTGCATTATTTAACCAAAATGCTGACTTACGACATTCTACTTGATTTAATGCCTGAGAAGCTAGGCTGCAGCAGATTTATGTTAAAAGAAGCAAAATGAGATGGATTATCTGCCTTAACTTAAATATTTTAATTTAAAAAACACACTCATATACTTTTTACTAAAACTTATGCAGGGTGTCTGCAAAAAAGTTGATGATCTCTTGGACACAAAAAAAAATCACGTAAAATTATACCTTATGCTTATACAGTGTATTCCAATTAAAACAAGCCACCCGTTTAATCCTGTTATTTGCATAATTCCTGAATCCTGAAATGCGTTCATTTTTATTATTTGGGGGACACTTTTTCATGTCAAAATTTACTTGTTCAGAGGTATTCCCTCCCCTCACTAACAAAAACGTCAAAAAGTTAGAATGAAGGGGAGAATGTTAAGTGATACCTCATCTTAAAGTGTATGTTTTTACTAATTTAAATGAAAAATGAGATTCCAAGTGCAATGACAGTGCATTGGCAACTTTTTGACACCCAACCTCTTAATATTTTTAATTTTTATTCTAGAATGCAATGCATTGTCATTGTACCTAAAATGTCATATTCTATTCAAATTTTTAAAACTATACAGGTTGTCTTATTTAATATAGAAAAGTTAGGGTCGTTTCCGATTAAACTGGAAGAAATAACACAACTCAATTTATAAAACAACGAACATTTATGTGGTATACCTATGTGCCAAATTTTAATTTAATATTTATAAAAAAAAGTTATAGGGGTAAGCTATTGGCTAGGAATCCCGGTATATTTTCGCGGAAATGATCGATTTTTAAAAACTAAAAACTTTTATAAAGAAAAAATATGAAACCCTTTGAAATGAGGTATCACTGGATCTTCCTTTTTATTTTAACTTTCTGACTTTTGTGTTGGTAAAGGAAAAGAATAACCCTGAACAAGTAAATTTAAATCAGAGTAGCCATGACGGCGGCATGGCTACTGTGATTCAAATGATTGAAATAAAGCTTTGTAATTTTATGGAAAAAAGGAGTAAAATGAAGAAAAACAAAAATAGGTTTTTAACAGGTGAAAATAAAATATGAAGTGCTGATTTAACAGAAAGCTTAAGAATTTGCAAAAAGAAGGAAATACGGTAAATTAAGGTGAGTTTTCTATTTAAGTTTTATAATTAATATCTTGAAAACAAAACATTACCGACTAAAAGCTCTTTAAGATTCATAATCAGCACCCAAAAAATCCGCGTATGCCAAAAATCATTGAAATCGGCGTGGTGTTCGCTAAGTCAACAATTACCATAAAAACAAATAGCAATTGTAAATAAAAAGTAGGTTGTTAATAAAATCAATATTACAAACAGGTGTTAAACCACGTAATAACACCGAAACATGTGTTTGGGTAGTTACAAATGTCAAACAGAAAAAGTTAATCAGCCCAAGCGGCAAGCGGAAGAGGTTAACAAAATGTAAAAATTAATAAATGGGACGTTGTTGTTTCATCTGTAAATTGCAAATGTCAAACGGCAAACAAGACAAAAACGACAATCTATAAATCCAATTGTATTCATAATCAAATAGCCAAATACATAAAGTAACGTTTTTTCGGGACAGCCGGTACTTTTCTTAATCTTATAAGTGCCTCCAAAATTAATTTTTATAGAGTTAAACATTTAACCAATTAAACGAATCGTAAATTGTCCAAAAAATGTTTTGAGTCATGATATAAATATTGTATATGTGTGGACAAATAGCTAAAACAAAAACTAAACTAAATCTATTTACTGTTTCATCGGCCAATTCCTAAAAAACTTTGGGAAAAACAAAAGATTAAACTTGGTAAAAGAGCTAAAGTTTTTATTGCTGGCAATAATCCTTTTGAAAATGTAATTATTTGTCTGGCCAAATTTTCTTTCTCTCAATTTTGTGTGCCTAAATACAAATTAAACGTAGTATACGCTTGGGCCATTTTTGGGTAAAGAAATATGGTGTTGTAAATGTAAAAGAACTGTATTAATATATTTTTCAGTTGCAGCAATAATCCGTGCACTCTGTATACTTATATACTTATATGGAAAATATTGTTATTAATAAAACCTTTTTTTAGTCCAACTAATGTAGAAGAGATTCTTTGTGCTTTAAATTAAATCAAATACAAATTATCTTCCAGTTGGGATACCTTGTCAATTAAAATATTGGCTGATGCAATATTTTTTTCTTTTTAAATGGGTTATTTTCAAAATGTCTAAAAGCTTATGTAATTATACCAATTTTTAAAGGGGGAGATTATGATACACCTTCTAATTTAAGACCAATTAGTTTATTACCTACTCTTTCTAAAATAATTGAAAAAATTGTCATAAATAAAATGATTTATTTTATTCAAAAACATAAGATTTTAAACTTAAAACAATTTGGATAAAAAAAATACTAATGACGCAACATTTTTATTTTTTGAAAATTTATACACATCATTAAATGAGGATGATTTTGCAGCTGCTATTTTATGTGATTTGTCTAAAGCGTTTGGTTGTGTAAATCATTTATTTCATTTACAAAAACTTCAAATATATGGTTTTCGTGGACGTCTTTAAATTGGTTCAAATCATATCCTTAAGAAAGATCACAAATTGTACAATTAAATAATATTAAATCAGAAAGTAAATCAATAAATTGTGTGGTGTTTCTCAAGGTTCTGTACTTGGACCTTTGTTATTTTTGTTTTATATAAATGATTTAGCTTTTATCGATATAAAGGTTAATTTACTATGTTTGCTAATGATACCACCATTTTATGGAACAACAAAAATAAAAATGTAATATACAATTTAATTAATAATGATATTTTAAAAATTAAATCATGGTGTGATTCTAATTTGTCCATATAAAACAGATGGTTACCTTACGCTCCCTCCTTCCAAGTGGTCCACAGCAATACCACCGAGTCTTCGAAGAGACACGGACACAGGAAGCAGCAATAAAAGAACAATAGAGGACTTAGTAAGTCGCCCTGAAATACGCTCCGTTTAAATGTAATGGGATCAGTAATAATTTTTTTGTGCCCAGATGTTATAGAGAATTTAGAGTTCCAGAGCGGCATCAGCTGTTCGATGCAACGAATTAGGTTAGAGGAACCTTAAGATCTTTAAGCAGATGCAATAATCATTCATGATGTTGTGGTCAAAAGCTTTTGTAATCAATCCATGCTATGCTAAAAGGTAAAACACTTATTTTAATTAAAATTATTAGACTGGATATAAGTCTTAATAAAGTACATATTTACTGCTGTCCTTACATAATTGCTGATAAAAATATAAAACCTTAATTGTAAAAGAAAAGTTCCCGCAATGCTTGTTTTATAATCTTAGGCCGGATACAGACACTAGCCAGGCTTGGCAAATGTCCGCTCGTTAAAACGTTCCGCATCATGTATACAAAACATATAGCACAGCAAAGCAAACGTTGGGATGCGGGAACGTTTGAATGAGCGGACATTTGCCAAGCTTGGCATGTCGTTCAGTAGGCTGGCTTTAGCACATGCAATTTTTATTTATTTATTTTTAAATAAAGCAAGATTCGAAAAAATTAAAGACATTAAAAAGCTATATTTTATTTGTTTAATTTAAATAATTGGTTAGTGAAAATTACCACCACATATATATATATATAGAATAATTTAAATATATATATATATATATATATATATATATATATATATATATATATATATTTAAATATTATTACACTCTGCACAAATTATACAATATTTGTATCGAAATAGAGCCCGCTGCACATTATAGCAATCGAGAAACAAATTTATTTAGAAGACCTTTCCGCTATACTACCACAGAATTTGTTGCCAAAATTGCACCACATGTAATTGTAAATTACAGAATGCATTATTATAACACTGCACAAGACTTAAGACCATAATATTTAATCTTACAAAATCAAAACGGAAGAACTTCTAACTGCTTGTAATTTACTTGCACTGCAATGTTGCACCTGTCGAACACTGTTCGATCTGGAGATGCAGGTTTTTACACTAGCCAAAAGTTTATCTTTCAGGTTAGTTGAGATTACCAACGCGACCGGTCCCTTAAGAAGTAGGAATGTCGAATAAACGTAGTAGCCTATTGTCCATCACGCCTCTGTCGACAGTGAAGTGAACCTAGGTTTGTTATCCAGAATTTATCTCGAATATGCAAACTTTGCTAAAATATTGATGCCAACAAAATGTTAGTAATTATTTCTTCAATATATTTAACGTCATTGTCCAAATTGCATTTAACACAATCGTCAGTATCCTTTACTATAATATACACAAGTTACAGTACGAGACACCTTCTCTTTTGATATATCACATACCTCTACATAAAGCTTTCTAAAGAGTGTAGAATCATTAGCTTTTATAGATGGTACAGTCTTTAAACAAAAACTGTAAAATAAAAACTACCATTGTTGTGCTACAGTTTTTCACTATATATTGCTTACACACTTTTTCGTGTAATTTGATCTTAAGTGTTTTTTATCTAATGGTAGAGTTTACATCTGCCATTTATCGTATGATATTTATGTTAGACAGAGATTTGGTTTATATAACAATAAAAGTTTATCAGACATAACTTGACCGTTTCATTAGCCAGAATTTCTGTCTGACATAAATATCATGCAATAAATGTCAGATGTAAACCTACAATAAGAGATTTTTCACATTTTCCTAGAGACCGTATAATAAACAAAATAATTTATAGGTTATTCTTACAAAACAAGTATTTTAAAATAATCGCAGTGTTAAATTGTTCTTTAACTCGAATCTTAACGTCTGAAAATAATTTGTATTTTGGAAATCGCAAAATGCATTTCTCCCGCTTAGTTGGAAACAAACGATAAATCATTCCTGTAAAAATTTAATCAGCGGCCTTGCTTCCTAATTCCAATATATTTTCGAGATACACGGAGAGCAGCAGCCGTTTAAATGGCTCTGCTTAATTCATAACACAGACCATTATAACTCTTAAAAATCAGGCTGAATTTTTTTATTTGGCTCAATCGCTTGTTCAAAAGACGCCATATGTTTTTATGTATTATTTAAAAAAATGTTTTATTTTTCTCTTAGTGTGTGGTAGTTGGTGGTTTTTTAATGGGAGTTTACTCTTATTCAAGAATATACAGTGTGTTTTTAAAAGGTGCATAAATGCTACTACAAGAAAAAAATGTGAGCACTTTATAGTGAAAAATTTTAGTATATCGAATGTATATTATATTTTACTCTTTTTGTATTAAAATGAACTATTTATGAATATAGTGGATCCTACCTTATTTTAGGAAGCTTCGTGCAGCAGTATGTGTAATATATCAAAAATAGAAGGTGGTCCATTACTGTAGCACCTATAGACTCCGACTTTGGTACGTAACAATTTGTATATTTCACGTCATAATTGTTACGTCTATGTATAATAGCATCCGTTTGGTACATTTTTGGTAGGTAAATAGAAAAACCTTACCAAACTCTGTTTTATTATAAAAAGAAATAAATTTTGAGAGTACAAGCAACAACTTTAGAAAAGGATGAGAGCATACCAAACCCATCTATTGACCCAGAAGCCATGGTATAGCATTTGACAAACCAAAGAGTATACCAAAGTTTGCGTGACGTCACCATTTTGACATACGATCTGAAATTGGTTGGTAGGCATTTAACCAACCAAACTGGGGTACCAAAACGGGCCGAAATTGCATCTGACTTTACTCGCTATTGCATATCTAGATATGCCTTTAAATTTTCGGAGCAACATTCTATAATACCCTGTACAAAAAAAAACACAACATTTGTTCAGTTATACTGATTACTCCCAAATACGCAATGGCTAATATAACCGCCCTTCTTCTCGATCCCTAATTAAAAGAAGGGCGGTAAGGAATCATGGCCTTACATTTACCTGAGATTTAATTTCTTGGGAAAATGTAAGGCCTCGTTTCATTTCACCCCTGCGAATAAATATAAATAGAGTGTAGGTCATGTTATGTACCAAAATCTGTTGACTATAAATTCCAAGATAACTAAACTTTATACAATGAGCAGAAGTTTTATTAGGGTAGGTATTTAAGGTTTTATTGTAACGGAAGTTAAATAATTAATTAAGTTTGTTTTATGGATCGAGGTTTTTCTGGATACTTTATTACCCAGGTGTATCTTGACAAACATTAAATTAACGAAAGATCAAGTAAAGTATAGAAAATAAATGAACATAAATCCCTACTGTCGTAATAAAATATAATAAAAAACACGCTTTTATATGCAACCGAACTAAAAAATTAGAAAATAATTTTCATTACAAAGAGTTTGTCACTTCAGAGTAAAGCGTGGGGTGCATTTTACTATTTTTTCATAACTTTTCCCTCATAGATATTTGCAAATAGAATAATTATAACATTTAATATATTAAGCACCTACGCTTTTATTCTGAAGTGACAAACTCTTTGTAATGAAAAATTATTTTCTAATTTTTAGTTCGGTTGCATATAAAAGCGTGTTTTTAGTTTTTTAAACTATTATTTATTTTTCATTTTTTAGTTCGATATATCAATTAGTTTTTTAAAAATAAATGCTCCAGTTTATTCACTAAAAAATTCCTTCGCCATTTGTCAAGAGACACAGAGGATCTGTAAAGGAATTTATTTATCCTGGCGGTCCTAATCAGGATAACGGGATACTGTTTTTAAATTATTGCATTGTCATCGGTCCTTGATACGTGTGCAAGTTTCAAAGAAATTGAATCGCTGGAAGTTGGTAAAAATTAGGCTCAAAGATTCCGTTACGATAGATAGATAAAAGAAATATCTTCTTGACAGTTAAGACAAGAAATCCTGCTTTTCGTCATTCACCTGGACCCTCTTTACTGACTAGTTTTGCCTGCCTCACAGGACTTTTCAAAGTGGCTGAAGCGAGTACATACATGGTGAATAACACGAAGAGCAAGAGTTTTATAGGAACAATGTCATTGTTCGACGGTAAAGATATAATCTTACCGTTGATACCGTAAAGCAGGATTTCTTTCTCTTAACTGTCGAAAAGGAGAGAAAAGTGAGACCACAAATTCCTGAGGCTAAAATATGACCATTTAACCCAATTTACCTTAGTCCAAATGTGGATGGTTTCAGAGATACGAGATGTAATTTTTTTTCCGGATTTAGTTTTTTATAAATAGCTGTGTTAATAATAAACGTATTGTTACAATATTTTGCAAAGGGCTAGTTTTAAGAGGTGAGTGATATGCCATTAATTTTGTGGTAAACTCTAATGGGCGCCAACTAAGGTATCTTGCTCAAATTTAAAACAAAATAAGTTTTTGAGTCACCCTGTACGTACCTTCTAGATAAAAATTCCTATTTTTTAACATATTTTACATAAAAAATGTACACTTGGTAAAAGTTGATTTAAGCAGCCGTTTTTGAAATATTTTTATCAAAAAGTTATTTTATTTTTAATTTGTAAAAGATACCGTAGGTGGCCCCTCTAGAGTTTACAACGAAATTAATAAAATTTTCCAATATCTAACCTCGTAAAACCCTTCTTTACCAAATATGGTGACAACACAGGTATCATTAACAAAACTATTTATAAAAAACCAAACCCAGAATAAATTTTTGACACCTCGTATCTCTGAAACCATCCACTTTTGGACTCAAGTAAGTTAGGTCAAATCGTCATATTTTAACCTCAGGAATTTGTGGTAACATTTTTGCACCTTTTAGAGACACCCTGTATTAAAACGAAAAGCAGGATTTCTTTCTCTTAACTGTCAAAAAGGAAGATTTTTTTATTTATTATTACGACAGTAGCACATACAAAATAACTATATATTTTTTCTGTGACACTATGTATTTATTTCCATTTATTTTCTATATTTTACTTGCCGACTTCCGGTAAAACTTGATGCAGATCACTAAATGATTTTTTTAGTACGGTATCAACGATGAATGTGGACCACCAGGCAAATGTCCGGTGGCCCACATTCATAGTTTTGCCGACCACAGTACCATACTACACTACGATTGAAATTACACCTTACCTAAAATAAACCCCTTACAGTTTTACCTATTCTACACTTAAAGTTTGTATAAAAAGAAACAAAGATAAGTAGGAAAATCTGTTTTATGGAAACAAGGAGATATACACATATAAAATAATAGACTCAGCTTAAACAAAATGCTTTTTATATTTTTAGGGGCATAAAAAGAGTTTTTGAATTTTTCCGAATTAATCAGCCCCACATGTCTTTATTATTGCGAATCCAAGCTTGATGCGACCTTGGTGCGGTTATGTGTGGCCAGACCTTACATCTGATTTGAAAAGCAAACGCAAATTATGCAGATATCTCTTTCACTGGACTTAAATTTAAAAGTGGATTGGGGCGCCAAAAATCCCGTCCATTTTAATGTATCCAAAACACAAAAGTCATCATATAATAATTCTTTACTTATGAGCTGCCAAGTTTTGCAGAGCAAAGACACCTTAAATCTTGTGGGAGTCACATTTAAGAATAACCTTAACTGGCATAAACACATTGTATCTATAGCCACAACAGCTTTAAAAAAGCTTCGATTTCTCTTTAGAGCCATAAAATATTTTTTTCCATATAACATATAAAGCTCTTTAATAACATTACGGAATTTGTCTTGTTCATTTACAACAACTCCCTAATGGTAATCTATCAAAAGCAAAAATAAGTGCAATTTGCTGAAAGACGAGGCGTTTTTAAAGTTTCATAAATCACTAAACTTAATAAAGTCATTCAAAAAACATAATTGGATAAGCATTTATTTTTAAATCTTTTTGTGTTTTTGTTGCTTTCCTTAAAATAAATTATAGTCCCTGGGCCAGTAATAAAGTTGACATCATGATTATACCATTTTTAAAACCTTTTTAAGGAAGTTCCTTTTGACGAGTCCAATCCGAATATTCATACCACTATATATGGAAGCGGCGCTTTAACCGAGCCTGTCAACGACAAATGTTTCGGGTGTCGGACTGGGCAAACGCGTCACTTTTTGTCGGACAATCTTACCACAATATTTTACATGCAATTTTTTAACATTGTGCCAAAAAGTGTTACAGTCACGAGACCATAAGACCTATAGACATGTTTTGGGTATCGTATTGGGCGGATTTCGTAACTGTAACACCTACAATTTTCGGCGCAATGTTTAAAAATTGCATGTAAACATTGTGGTAAACTTGTCCGACAAAAAAGTGACGCGTCTGCCAGTTCGACACCCAAACATTTGACAGGCTGGCTAAAGCGCCGCTTCCTATATGGCGGTATAAATATTCGTGGCAGATTAGTCAAAAAGAACCCCTAAAAAGGTTTTAAATTGTTAACAATAATAAAAGCGTACTTAGCGTACATAAAGCAGCTTACGAGTAGTTTGGTCAAAATGGATCGAGATTTTGCTCTCTACTGTGGGCTATTTGCCTTTTGATAACAGAAGTTTAAGCTATAATTTTTTAGGGAAAATAAATAACATATTGGCATACTGTCAAAAATAATCTATATATTTAAAACACTAAGTAAAAAATTTAGCCACTTCGTTAGAGACTTCTAACTGCACCGATTTACAGGATCTTTTTTTTTTATTATCTGGTTATTGAGACGTCTTACCGTTAGAAATCCATTATTCGGATGTCGTCAATAAATGATCTATGGCCGCTATCTTAAAAATAAACAATATGTTGTATTATATCATCAGGGGCGCTCATATCGACTTTCTGAGGGGGGCATGGGCCGAGGAGAAGTGTGTGAGGTGGCAAAAACAAAAATTTTTAAAAGAGGAAATTTTTGAAGGGCAAAAAAAAGGTCCTCTAACCTGTTTTTACTGTTTTCACCTTTCATTATTTTTATAAAATTACACAAAACCTCCTTCCCACGTATTTGAAAAGGTCCTCACTCTTCAATTCCATCATCAGCCTCACCCCTCGGACCAACCTTGGGGGCCCTGAATAAATGCCCATATTTGCCATTAGACATGTATGAAACACAATAAAATAGAAAGGATGTCGCATCCAAGGGGCGGGGGCATGGCCCCCATGCCCCCCTATGACCGCCCCTGTATGTCAATAAAAAAATTAGTGTAGAATTTAAAAATAAAATAAAATATAGTTTGTGTTTCCATTTAAAATGTTTGTGAAATTTTGAATTTTCTCTCATTAATTAGAAATAAAACTGATATTACGATATCTAAGTAATTTATTAAAGAAAATGGAATATGTCACTACCTGTAAAAGTAAAATGGGTAATTCTTTTATTTTCAAAGCCTACCTAGCAAAAAATATATATTTAAAATAGAAATAATGGCGGAACTTGATTTTCTTTAAAAATCTTCTCTGGCCGCCATTTTGAAAAGAAATACCCTACATGATATGTCAATAAAATGGGAATTTCACAGATTACAAATATAAAAAAGTAGGTACTTATTTTTAAAATAGAAAAGTTTATAGTACTTCCGGTTAAACCGGAAGTAATTTTGAGGTCATGGTAATGACAGAAAATGTTAATTTATGCTATAATAATAGGTACAACATCTCGTGTCACCCGGTATATACAAAACCCGTTAAAATTTGACGAGTCCAATCTATTATTACTCATGAAACGAAAAATAGGTTACTACTTTATTTTTTATTATCAATCATATTTGTCCCTAAATTATACTTTCTTTGTTTAATTTAAAATAATTGGTATATATTCTTGTTTTTTCGTCAAAATAAAAAGGTCTTTTTATAAATTAAAAACATACTTTTAGAAAAAATAGACGTTTTGCCTTTTTGTGCTTGTTTTTTGGCCGACATTTATGAAATGCTCCTGGTGTATCAAAAAATCCCTTCCTACTTGACAGACACTTTTGCTAAGAGGTTTACACTCCCAACGAGACACTTATCCTTGGATTAAAGCAGTTTAGGACTAAATTACTTGCCTAAAGTTGATCAAGTAGTTACAGCATTTAATGAGTGGAATATTGCTTTATAAATCAAATGGAGTTTTGGTAATTAAATATTTATTATTAATTTCGCAAGTCTCAGGGAAAAAATTGCTTTTAGTATAAGTTGAACTTAAATTCTATGTATGTATGTACTAAAAGCTAAAAAATAATTCGGTAAGTCCTAGCTTCCAGATCGCACCAATCTTCTAATCAATCTGGAATATTTATCAGACAAATATGAAATTGTTGATTGTAGCGTATCCAGAGTAAATATTATGATCGAAATTTCACGTCCCAACGATTTTATTATTTGTTTAATCAATACGCAAGATTGATGAGAAGATTAGTAGCGATCTGGTAGACACATCTAACCAGACATAACCAATGATTTTATTATTTGTCTAATCAATACCCCATACCCATGCTTAGATCTTGAATCTATATTAAAAAAGTGCTTTGTTTAGATTGGTAAATATGCCTACACTGTCTCAACTATTTTTTTTTTTTTAGAATGAGCTCTATTTTACGAATCAAGCCCTTTCATTAGATACCCATATTGTGGTAGTTGTGGAAAATATGTAATCCGCCATCTTGTATCGACGGCCATCTTAGATTTTACAATCATAAAAGAATGTATTATATTGTATAGTCATCAAGATTAAACGTGTGTACCAAAACTCAGGATTGATCTTTCGTCAGAAAGAGGATTAAATGCTTATTACTAAATCTGACCCAAATAAACAATAAATAAATTGGGCAAGGTAAGTCAACTTTACTGTTTAATAATTTAAAAGGGTTTTCTTAGACTTTTTGTTTTCGACACCTGGTGATATGTGTAAATTTATCAGACCTGGGCCGAATGTGTCGTTTGTCTCCGGCAGATATACACTTAAACTTTTCAAAAATAGTTCTACTGTAGCAGGGTTTTCATTTATTTTTGGCACTTGCTAAACGACAGCCGGCGGCTTTTATCAGTTTTAAGAACCGCCGTCCGGTTGTTTTTTATATCTGCATATATGAAAACCGCCGAAAATTATAATTAATTTGTTATTACCGGTGGTTTATGCTTATTTTATCGATAAAAGACGCCGTCCGGCGGTTTTGCTTATAAAAACTATTAAAAATCGCCAAATAAAAGTTAAAGTTATTCCAACTTTTATGGGCATTTGTTTTATTGGTTAATAATTTATTTATAATTGATCAACAAACAAAAATGAAACTGGGAGACACGTTTGACACCAACGAAGATTTTGTCAAAGCTCTTCATAAGTTAAAAAATATGTATGTACATCTTTTAGGAAAAGAAAAGCCAGAAGTATTTAAGCGGCAAGAAAAGAACTGATCGTCTAATAGGAACTAAAACTAAAGTATTACCAATTAAAGTATGCATGTATTGAGGGTGGAATAAACTTTAAAATTCTTAGGAAAAGGAAAAAAGTTACAAGATAATAATTCATAAACACGGCTTATTTCTTAAAGTATATTATAAAGGTTTAAAACATGTATTCAAGCTCTCCCATAGCTATAGGGTTACGAGCGTTGACTCGTAAGCGACAGGTCCCGAGTTCGATTCCGGATAGATAAATAACTTTTTTCTATATATTATTTTTTGATACATTTTTATACATTTTTTGTTTGTTTATTTTTATAGTTCATAATTTAATTTTTAGACAAATAATTTTCCACTTTTTAAGAATAATAAGGTATATTTTATTGCTGACTTTAATGCTGACGATGACGTCCTGATAAGATATTTCTTTGCCTCTCCTGTCTGACAATATTTTTTTAATGTGTTTTTTGGTGTTGTTAATTATTGGGTTCATGTGACCAAAAAAATCTTTGGCGGCTTTTAATAGTTTTTATAATAAAATAAAATAATAAAAATAAAAATAAACAATAAAACAAATAATTATTAAAGTTGGGTTAACTTTAACTATTATTCAGCGGTTTTTATAAGCAAAACTGCCGAACGGCGCGGCGGCTTAGACCATAGAATAGGGCCGGAATAACCCATGCACTGAAGCCGCTCTTTATATTGTGCGCCATGTCTTTTTACGTCTGAGTTATGTCAGCCAGACGGGACCTACAGCTTAACGTGGGTTCCGAACCACGGTCCTATGCGTGACAACTTAAGACCTTGTCCCCACCCAGGGGGACTAACGAACCTACCAACTGAGTGGGGTCCGCATGTCTACGGTTGCGCAGGACACGGCAAAGTGTGTTCCGGCGCCCTTGTCCTTGCTGGCTATTAGCGTCAATACATTTTGCACTTTGTCCGTCTTGTTGAGCTAACCACTAAATTTCTGACCTTGGCCCCGGCAGGATTCGAACACACCTCACGTCGGTGGTGCGCTCAACTGACCTGGCGCCTTACACGCTCGGCCAAACACTCGACTAACGGCTGCTTCTATCAATGAAATAAGTAAAAACGGCCGGTAATAACAAATTAATTATAATTGAGCAAAACCGCTGGTGGTCATTTAGCCGGTGCCTTTATTTTTAAACCCACTTACAACGATAACTTAAAAATATAGCTTAGGATAACTTTGACATTAGCGTCAATTATAAAATTAAAGGATGAAAAAAATATATATACATACTAAATTATTTTTTATAAAGAGAATTAAGCTTTTTAAATCTGACTCTAGCTAATCAAGAAACCCGTCAATTATATCGTAAATTGCGATTATTTTAGGCCGTACATAACTTTCCTATGAAAACCTGAACTTTCGCAACAACTTCGACTTTAGTGTCGATTTAAAAATATTAGAAGCGAAAACCCATAAACATATCTTGAACTGTTTTTAAAGAAAAAATTCTTAGCATTTCGAATCTAATCCCAGCTAATCGATAGGACCGCTAATTAAGTCATAAATTGCGATAATGTAACGCCGTCCCTATAAAATTCATCTTTTACTTACCTGCTTACATTAAAATAATAATTTTCTGTTAAATGAAATATAAACGTGTTATTAAAACCTAATTTAGGATTTCTTAGTGAAGAGCATCAACAGAATAAATGAGTATACTCTTAAAATAGGGATATTCTTTACCCTTGTTTACGTTATCAAATTATTAACATAAATGTTTTGCGCCATTGTAGTCAATACAAAAGCTAAATTATAACTGTTTAAAGTAAAACGTGGCCTTGAAAAGGAGTCAGATTTTGTGTAAAACATACAAAAATATGAGTTTTGCACTAACCAATTAAGGTCGGACCACACATAACCGCACCAAGCCCGGATTCACGAAGATAGAGGAAAGTGGGGCAAATTAATTATAAATTAATTAATTAAAAATATTAAGAGCATTTTTGTCAAGCCAAGTCTATTGTTTTACGTTTGTATATCTCTTTTAAAATAAAACATATTTTCCTACTTATCTATATTCCTTCTTATCCAAGTTTTTAGTGTAGTTGTACAATGCATACATGGATCGGATAGCGCCGATGTTCCCCGAACCAAGCTTTAAGTTTACGGGCATCACCTTTTATGTCAGTTCATTACGTATAAAATTAAAAGTAAGTGGTTAAAGGTTAGTTGTTGTATATAAACAATACAAGAAGAAGTGATTTAAAAAGTGTAAAATTAATTTTATTGTTACATCTTATAAATAATATGTGCACCAACCAAAAGACTTTGTTTCAGTGCTAATTGAGATACCAACTGCAAACCGGTTAGAACTATGTTCAAAGTTGGTAGCATTATCAGCTGATGACAGAGTCGTGCCTTGTCGAAGCTTTGTTTGGTAAAAACTGTGGAAATTTGCCATTTTCATTTGGTTGTATATTTTGCAAGGATTTCCAGTTGTTAATGTTTTTGGTTAGTTTAGAGACTTCACATATTATTGGTTCGGACTCGTTTTATTTTAGAGATTTTGATAGTGTTTAGTCGAATAGTTTTCAGTCATTCGTGTTTTTATATACATATGATACAGATGAGTGTCCGCTAATTAATGGTACACAGAAAAACCACAGATTTCTTATGCGAAAATACCCATTTAGGATTTAAACAAACATACCTATATCCAAAAGTTAATGATAAGGAAGATACGGGGTGTTAAAGAGATATAAATATTTTTATTCATGCATTTCGATAATTTTTGATATGTTTTAAACATTTTAATAAAACTCGGTATCCAGGAGTTTTTAGATATCAGCTATTTATATCTGCGCAGTTGTAATTATAGCTAATACGATGTTATTGAAGGTACATACATACTTTCGGGTGCACTGAACAACTAAAACGTGAATACCTTAAAAACGGTTGTCAAGACCGATTCTTACTAAGTATACCTTTTTGTGCAGAAAGCATAGAGAAGCTTACTAGTTTACATAGAACCAAATAGTTCAAAACCCAAATAGTTCAAACCGGTCTGCGGTTGGTGATCTTAATTAGCTCTGGAAGGAAAGACCCTTGGCTAGTGTGAAATCCGCATTCCCAAATTAAATAGTATCCGATGAAGGAAAACCTTGCTGTGCAAGGAAATTACAAGCGGTAGGAGAGTTTGTACTCTCTTATTTTTTTTTAGAATGATTGCCAATTGTTTGTCAAGAATACTTATATTTTGTAAAGTATTAGTTTCACGAACCCAAGTTTTTTAAGGGTTAGTTGTAATCGTTTATACCGTACTGATGAGAACCAAATTGTTTGAAACCGATCTGCGGTTGGTGATTTCAATTAACTTTGAAAGAAAGACTCTTGTCTAGTGTAAAAGTATCTGCTCGGTGCTTTTGGGATGAAATTACAAGAAGTAAGAAGTTTTAACTCTTACTTTTGTAAAAGGATTTCCGACTGTTTGTCAAGAATACTTATTTTTTGTGAACAATAAGGTAACACATAATTTATAAAGAAAAAAGTAATAATTTTCGTTTTCAAAAGAAAGTAATTTTTTAGCGGATTTACTTTTTAGTATTCCAAATAATATTGTGTAACAAAAACTTCGACATTTCAATTTAGTTTAATAAAGAGAAAAATTATTTAAGAAAGCACTTTAAAATACTCATTCTTATTTAAGCAGAATGCAAATGAATTTACAATTATTAAAAAACTTCAAACGGTGCCACAGAGGCGCTTTATTTAAATTTTGAATTTTAAATACTCCGTTTTAAACTGTTCTATGTAAGTTGCAGATATAAAATTTACATAATTTACATATACATTACATTTTAGCAAAACCAAATCGTGTCTTAGATATACTTCATATTTTGTCGATACTGTTTCGAAAAAATATGTTAAATTAAACAACTTTATATACAGGGTGGTCTTCAAGTAAAGGGACAAAATTCAACTAAAGAATTGCGACGATAAAATTTTGCGATTTAACCAAACTTACCTTAGTACTAAAGTTAATATTAAGTTAGATACAGGGTGTTAAGGTTGAAATAATGTTTATAAATTTTTCCGATAATATTTAATACGTTTTGAGTAATAAAATAAAACTCGGTATTTAGGGGTTTTCTGACATGAGCTATATCTGATGTTAATTTATAGGTGCTAACCAGAGGACTCTACCTACACTACTTAAATTTCTCTTAAACGTCGCAATTTTTTTGTGCTTCCCTGTATGTACCATCCGGGTAAAATATTGAACTATCCAATACCTTAATACGAAAGTTTACTTTGTAAGAATCCCTCTGAGCAACCGTTTTCTGGATGTTTAGCATTAAGTTATTTAGTGCAACCCAAAAATGCCTTTACAAACAGCGTATTAGCCATACCTACAACTGACCCATTATAAACGAATTAACTAATGTAGTTATCCATATATACTTTATCTAAAACTAAATCCGTTGCACGTCATCTAAACTTCAGGTTACTTAATTTCGTACCATTTGAACAAAAACATAATCACTAATTGATATTAAAGCTATTAGTTTACAATCTTTATTAAATTTGATTTTGTTATTTCTTTTTAGCCATATACATTAGAACGAGATAAATATATATAATAGGTACGCTCCATCATTACATGAGTATCTATCATATTAGTGCATTTTAGCCTATCATGTTGGTTATTCTGATACCTAATCATGCAATGTTGTCACGTTGACAGTGCTTTTTGACGTTGATTCGAACGATTTCATTGTTTGCTTATTCAATCAGTTTCTAAATTCTTCGGCTTATTTTCCGGTTTTTCAACGTATTTATCGTTATTAGTAGTTTCAAACCTTTTCAAGAGTTCAAATTTTGTGTCCATAGTGTGATTTGAATCTGTTCTTTTAAGAACAAACATAGATAAAAATGCCGAAGCAGTTGAACAGTAGATGCAAGGAGCTTGTTGCTTCTTTAATAGGCTATTTTAAACAAGAACGCGAAAATAATGGACCTTTGTTGCCTGTAGCTGCAGTAAGAGAAGTTAGTTTTAATGAATTCTAGTTAATAGATATTCAGTGTTTTAGTGGATAAATCCATGTTTCTACCTGAATTTTTAAAATAAAATTATTCTTTTTTTTTGTGGTATTAAGTACTTCATTTTTGTAATGAAAATTATAACATTACCTAAAATCAATAAATTCTTTAACCGCAAAATGCTTTGTTCTTTTCAACAAAACTCAGATTCTAATGACAACTTGGCAACAGGGCAAATTTGCAGGTTAGTGACGTGCAACGGATTTAGTTTTGGATTAAGTATACTTTTTGGTTGCACTAAACTACTTAAATGCAAATATCTTGAAAACGGTGGCTCTAAGCCATTTTTACAAAGTATACCTTTTTTAGGTAGAAAACCTAGTAGAATTTACTGGCTTACTTAAATGGTAACGTACAGAGTAGCACAACAAAGTTGGAAAGTTTTAGAGAAATTGAAAGTAGCGTAGGTGGCGTCCTCTAGCTAGCACGCAAAAATTAACCTTAGATTTGAATAGCTAATGTCAAAAAACCCCAGATACCGAGTTTTATTGCAATAAATGTATCAAATATTATTAAAATAATTTGAAAATATTTCTGGAACTTTGGCACCCTGTATCTCAGTTAATATCAACTTTGGTACTGAGGGAAGTTTAGTGAAATTTTTTAATGTCACAATTCTCCAGCTGAATTTTGGTCCATTATTTAGGGACCACCCTGTATATTTTTGTGTTCATGATATGAACATAAACTACTGTTTTTTCTTTTAAATTATACGAAGGCAAGTTATACGTATTTTAACAATTTAGTGTGTTAAACACTAACAAATATAGATTAAAGAAAGAACGCCTGCATCAAAATATTTCCTGCAGCGTTGCTAACTCTACAACTTCTTACGTAGATCTACGTATTTTAAGCCTTTCCGGCAAACATACGAACTTTACTCCCAGAATTAACGTATTTTCTATCAAAATTATTTTTTATGCAAGTAAGACTGAATGGGTAAAATTTCCTTTCCTTTTGCGAAAAATATGTTAATAAATGTTGCGTTTCGTACTAATGCACACTTGCCTCGCCGCACTTAACACGCTAACTTGGTTACTTTTAAAGAAAAGTGGAGTAAAAAAACCGCGAACCTTCTGCAGAAATACAAAACACTTTAATAAATAAATATAGAAATTTAGTTTGGCCGATAATGATAATAAAAATTAATTATTTTAAATAAAATGATAATGACTCTGAAAAAAGCAGACGTTTTTAATCTACAAGTGTTAATGCATTTTTTTTGCTAATGGTTTTTTTTTATTTATTGTTTGTCTATAGTCTGCCACTTCTAGTAAGATCCATATTAATTGTCGTTATGTTCACTTAAACCTACCCAACCCTCTTTACTTCACTCAAAAAAGAAGTACGTGGATCTACGTATTTTCTATATGGAATTTACACTATTTTCACGTAATTATCTTATCCGCCGAGTCGGCGGTCGAGTCGGAGACGAAGCGGTGTAAAGCACACAAGTCAGGGAACCGAGCTGGCTGCCGCAGCAATCGCGTCGACCAGTGTCTGTTATGTAATATACTAATACCATAAGGGCGGCTCGTGTGTTTTGCACCCCGTCGTCGCCGACTCTACCGCCGACTCGACAAAAGCCGTTCCGGCTGTTTTAAGCCTAATGCGTCGGTCTCGGTTTAGGCTGAAAACAGACGGATTGTTTTTCGGCGATAGAGTCGGCAGCCGAAGGTAGCGACTTCTTTATAGTAATAGCGGATAGTACAGCAATTGAGGTTCGCCGACTCGTGTGTTTTGAACCGCTTCGTCGGTTTTCAGCCTTATTATTTCCATTAAGGAATCTTAACTTCAGGTTGTCTTTCAGGATCGTGTGGTGTTTTTAGTTAAAGAGTTTTAAGGGCTAAAAAAATATTTTTGTGTAACAATAAATAAAATGATTTGTTAAAATATGTTACCCTATTCAAGAATATTATTTAATAATCATTATATAATTATTTTTCTTTTAATCCTACTTTAAATAATATATCTCCGCTTTCTTTAGCATCATTTAATAATTTTTAAATAGAAAAATCCTATAGAAGCAATTTATTTTACTGTGACTATAAATGTTTGGCATTTATTCATAAAACAAAAAAAAAAGACTAAGTTCCCTATATAAATATAAAAAGAAACATATAAAACCTAAAGCTATTTACCTAAAGTTTCAGATTTTTTAAAGAGGGCTGGCAAAATACAAAAATATTTTAAGACTTTAATTTAAAAATTCCTACTTTATGTTAAAAAGTAGTAAAAGCTTTTGCAGCTTTTTTTTACGCAAGTACAATAAAATACTAGGAGCAGAGAAGTATTAAAAATGCTTACTAAATCTATAGTAGCATAATTTAAAATGTAACAGATATTTTGTGTCTTGTTGCTCTAAACTTAAAAAATTAAACACGAACTCTAGAATTTTGGAATTTTCCAAGTTTAAAAGTTTAGCTTTTGTGACCTACTAGACGATGTCTTTGCAAGTAAAACAAATATTCCAAGACTGTAATTTAGAAATTCCTACTTTCAGGCTAACAGTGGTCAAATATTCTATTTTTATGCTATCAAAGGGAAATAAAAGGTCAGAGACAGATTTTCTAAACAAAAACAAAAAATAATTTTAAACCCTTAATTAAATAAACATTTTTTAGTATTAACTTACTAAAAGTAAAAAATAATAAAAATAAAAAAAGGGGTCGAGTTATAGCAGAATATGGTATTACAGTATAATATAAAGCTTTTGTTTATTTTGTTATTAACATTGAGAAGTTTTGCACATACGTTATTACTCGACTTCTCTTCTCTTTTTTTTAATTTTTTGTATCATTTTTTACTTTTTAGTGATTTTTTGAAGTCGGTTAATGTTTTTGTTACTTTTTATATTTTGCTTTTTAGTTTATTATTATTACTATTAAATCGGTAAACATACACTAAAAAACACAGACTGTAAAAAGTACAAGCACGTTTGACGACACAGTTAAAATTTATTTACTCAACCAATGGTACATTAAAGTATGACATTCGAAGAATGTTTCATCAAATTTTTACAAAAAAATATTAAAAAATACGGCAATGGCAGCAATTGTTCGGACGTGTCTCGAAAAAAGTTGAATTGCGGTGCCCCTCATAACTTGGTGCTGGATCATCCGAAATCAAAAATCAAAGTTCATTCGTTAGATAATAGTTTTCCCAGGTAACATTTTTTCGAACACTTTGAAGTGAAAACACAATTTGTGGGAAAAAATCGGCTAATTTGTTATTGCAAAATCAAAATTATGAAAAAAAACTAATTTAATTGGTTTGAACCCAATTAAAAAAAGTTTAACTAACCACAAATAACCATGATCCCCTTAATGTAACCGTTTTGTCTGACCGTCTGTTTTCTAAAAACAACACTAGTACCTCTTTTAGTTTGGTGAAAAGGGTAATTTTGCACAAAGGTTGTCAATTCTTAATGCGCCTCTTTATTATCGAGCACATCTCTATCTAGAGGCAGCTTTGCCGCACGAACAACGTACAGCAGAGAGAAAAAGTAGTCTAGTACCTTTCTCTCTCGCGATCCTGACTTGATTTTTTTATGGAACCGCGGAAGTTCACTCTTTCAAATGAAAAAAATAAATAAATTTTTAAAATTGATTCGACAAACGCCGGAGCATTCGCGTAAGATACACACAAAAAAACATACCGGCGAATTGAAAACCCCATCGTTGTGGCAGTCGGTTAAAAGAAGTGATACAAAAGCACAAGTATTTTAAAAGTACTATTAAAGAAATTTACCGAATATTTCCTGTTGCTTATTATCACAACAAAAACATTTTGTCATTGTCTTACGAAAATAACGATAAAAATATCCAAAGAATGTCTAACTTTTTTAATGATTTTTTCGTTTCTTTGTTACATTTTTAATTTAACGTACTTACATCAAATTGCAATAATGGTAAATTTAATATAAGCTGCTTTAATCAAATTTTACTACGTATTTTTACGGTAACAGACGGTAAAGAATAAGAATTTATATTTAAAAGGCAAATACAGAGTGGCTGAAACTCCTTGCAAATGTTCGTAGAGTACCGCAGGTGGCTAAATTTTAAAATAAAATTATGAGCAAAATTTAATTTTTGCTCCACAAAACAACCCTGAGCGGATAAAATACATTATCTACACACTCCGCCAAAATTATCGCATATGCTCGATGGTCTCCATAAGCTTCAAAAATCCTTTAATTTAAATGGCCATATATCTTTTAATAAATTAGGTTATTAAGACAATAAAAAAAATGTTAAAGAGGATGAAGCTATTAGTTTGGCGTAACTGTTGTATTTTACTATTAACAATATATTATACAGGGTAATTAAAATTTTTTGGCAAAAATAAATAATCTTTAATCGCCGTGAGTGATGTTCTGTTGCAAGGCAGTAATCTTTTTGCGAATAGATTATACCCTTACTTATTTATGTTTTATTATCACAAATTTGATTACTCTATTTTAACAGCACATTATACAGGGTGTTTTCTAACAACGGTACGACTTTAAGGTGTTATTCCTTATGTTATTTTATGAAAAAAGTTCTGGTTAGTAGTAGTTTCCTATAAACATATGTCCGAAGTTGCTTCCTTACTGAAATACAGGGCGTTAAAATTTAAGAATTTTTTTCTAAATATTTTTAATGTGCTTATACCGATTTGAATAAAATTTGATACATTTCTTTAAAGGAATTGGATGCTTATTTTGCTCTAACCAAATTCTATTGTTGGGTCCAGTGGCGTCTCAGTGGGCACCGCAACCCTAATTTATTGTGAAAAAAAGTACGTCACAGACTTTTTCTGACATTTCTATATTTTTTTATAATTAAGCAATTAATAATACTACTTTTTAGCCTCTTGTTTTTTATTAAAGTCTCTTTAATTTCTTCTAAAAGTACCCATAGACGATGGTAAAAAACAAAAATTAAAAATACGCAATAATTTGCTTTAAAATAAATGAGCAGTCGTGTATTTTATTGGAAATCGTCGTTTTTCTTATCCTTTAAGTTTAAAATTGTTTATTTTTTAATTTTGGGTTTTATTTTCTGCTACTTATGGATCCTTTTTAGTATCACTTAAAGTGGCTTCAATTTCTTTCTCGAAAACAAAGCGAGATAAGAGGAAAATACAGGAGACTATAAAGTTTTATGATAAATTGCTTAATTATAAAAAAGTATAAAAATAATATAAGTTGCGGTGCCCACTGAGACGTCACTGGACCCAATAATAACAATCTAGTTAGAGCTAAGGAAGCGCCTTATTACTTTAAATAAATGTACCAAATTTTATCCAAATCGGCCTAAGCATATTAAAAATATTTAGATAAAAAAATCTTAAATTTTACCACACTGTATCTTAGTAAGGAAGCAATTCCGGACATATGATTATGAAAACTTTTTTATAAAATAATATAAGAAATCATACCTTCATGTTTCGAACCGTTGTTAGAAAACACCCTGTATAACGAGATTAAAAATTATTCATTTTTTCAAAAACTTTTAATCATCCGGTAAGATGTATTGTTAAAAATAATTAACAAGAGTTAAGCCAAAGTTAAAGCTTTACCTTTCTTTAACATTTTTTTTATTGTCTTATTAAACTAATTATTAAAAGATATGGGCATTTAAATTAAAGCATTTTTGTATTGAAGCTTATAGAGAAAATCGAGCATATGCGATAATTTTGGCGGGGTATGTATCTATAATTGCTTTTTTTATTGGCAAATAAATTCGAGCCTCTAGACTAGCATACCCCCTAAGGGGATATTTCGATGTAGAAATTAAAAATATATATATTTTTATTCTTTTCATATTTTCAAAGTTAAACTATTTAGTTTTTAGACAGCCGCCATTTTGTTAAAAAAATGACCTTACAACTTTTTCGTAATTTTGGACATAGCGACATTTCTCTTGATTAATAATATCTTTTTGTTTTTTGTTAGATTGCTAGGACGGTTGGAACCATAGGCATGGTCACGTGCCAATTTTTAGAAAGCCCCCATTTTATCACCTGCTTTTTTTTCAAAATTTTAATTTTGTTGTACTTTCTAATTTCTTTTTCTGTATTTTTTAAGTTTATAAATAACTTGGGAAATAATAGAAAGAAGAGCTATTGATTGCCTTTTTATAGCACTTTAAACTAGGGATGCGACATTAAAGCCAAAAATCAATGTCAACGATACATCAAACAAGTAACATCGATGGTCCAATGATAAAAACTTTTAAAAATGATTTTAAAACCATAAATTTTTTAACTACAAATTTAAATATTGACCCTCCTCGCATAATCTGCTTTTCAATAAAATTTTCTAACCCGTCACTGACGGCGGTAAAATTAAACAAATTGAACAATAGAAAAAAATAAAACCTAAATGGCGTTGCGGCATTTTTATACAGGCACCGCTAAATAGCAACGACACGGTATCTTCTAAAGGTTGAGCATTAACACAACAAAAATACTGGTACACGGCCTCTTGTTTTGTGAATCTTTATAAAACTTTAACTTTTGCTATTACTTGGCAAATATCCAGTTAAAACATACTTTTTTACAGTAAGACCTCGGCTACGATATCAAGCGGAAGCGGCGAGCGGAGAGTGTCAAATCTCTGTACTGGTGGCCGGTACTGGCCACAATATTTTGTGGTAAACAGCGTTTTAAAACCAGTTTACATACATTAGTAACGCTTCGCTAAAAATGTTTGTTCAGTTCAAGCGGCAAGCGGTAGGGCTTTTCTGCTTACCTATATTGCAGCCACCTGATTTAAAAATACCAATTTTTCTATGCTAATAAGGATCAAATGCAGCGCTCTCAAACTCTCCGCTCTGCGCTCGCCGCTTGACGCTTAATATCGTAGCCGTAGCTTTAGGGTCTATTTTTTGTGTATAGTTTTGTATAAATACTTAAATAGGTAAAAAGCATATGCGACTACTAATTTTAAAAAAGGATTATAATGAGAGAATTAAAATATGTTTACTAAATCATTTAAATTCTACCTTGTTAATTGTTTGCAAATATGCCGATGTTAAGAGTTCCATACTCGACCATCAAAGGCAAAACATCGACCATCTATCAACCTAACATCGATGCTTTTCATCGATGAACATCGCGCATCCCTGCTTCAAACATCACCTAATTTGGGCCTCTAGACAAGCATACCCCCTTAATGACAACAGCAACCGCTACGCTCACAATATTTTGTCTGTTATCATCTGCATAACTAAACAGCTTTTGTGATACCGACATCATCCCTAAAATTAGTAAGCGACCGTAATAATCTCATTAGAGGGAGCAACCACACTTTAAACTTGATCTCTATCTTTTGTTAAACGCCATCTAACGTTATCATCAACGACTCAATTTTAATTCTAGTCTGATAATTTTAAACGTCTATACTTAACTGATACAAGTGCATCTTATAAAAATAAATTCAGTTTATCCAAAAATTTGTTAATTTGTAACTGCAACAATTTAACAAAAACTACCCGAAAAAAATTTGAAAGGGGGTAATACAATAACACGAAATTCTGCAATAATTATTTATAGTAAAAAGACGCCCCCTGCACATTCTAGCAAATGAAAATAAAGTGATTTAGAAAACCATTTGCAATAGCCACTACTGAATGTTGTGCAAAAATTGTACCACAAGCAATTGTTAATTACAGAAAGCAATATTATAACGGTTATTAAAATTTATGGCTTGCTTTACCACTGCTCTTTTGGATTATACATCACAACTTGTAGTATACACCACACTGCACAAAAGTTAAGACTAATAATTTTATGTTCTACAAAAATAAAAGAGGAAAAATTCCTTTCTGCTTGTTATTTCCTTGGACCACAAGGTTGCATCTGTCGAACACTGTCCCATCTGGCGATGCTAATTTTTCACATAAATACAGTGCATTTCTTTAATGTCCCCCCTTTTTATTTTTTATATTATATATATATATATATTTTAGAGTAAAATTGACAGATGTGGAGCTTCGGTTTTGTATTGGTGCACTTGCGCAGTCCGCAAAACTAAATTGGTAAATATTTACTAAACAGCACCGGCTTAAAAATTATGCTGTAACTATTAATAAATAAATTAGGGATTTCAATTTAACCTCGCCACAAAACAACACGAAACCAGAAAAAAATATAAAAATATTATAAGACACTAAGAAAAAACAAATAAACTACAAATAGTCTAAGAAGAACACACGCCGAACGCCGGTTTCAATCAAATATGGCCGCCTGTCTCGGTTTATTTTATTTGGTTACCATGACAACCCAGTAATTTTTGATATTGCGCAAACGCACCAGCACGAAAGTTTTGCCCATACCGGGGTTTATACATATATTAGGTATATATAAATATATGTGAGATTTGACACTAGCAAAAAGTTTTTCTTCAGAGCCACTTAAGATCATCAATCTCAGACCGGTTTCGAACTATCTTGTTCTTATTAGTACGGTGCAAGTCATAAGAAAAAAAAACTCCAAAGGAATCATTTCTGAAATCGAAATACAGAACAAGCGGTAGAATATTGTCCATCACGCCCTCTATTGACAGTGTAAAAACTAAGTGAACCCAGGTACGTAAAACCAGTAATTATTTTAACTTTGCTTATAATTATCAATGCCTACAATATGTTGGTAAACATTGCTACAATGTATATTTAACATTATTGTCCAAATTTCGTTTACAGCAACAAACTTTACTCTAATAAATGTGCTACAGTAATGGAGCACCTTCTTTTTTTTATATATCACACACTGCTACACGAAGCTTTCTAAAATAGTGTAAGATTCACTAGCTTCATAGATGGTACGTTTTTAAACAAAAACTGTTAAATAAAACTACAATTCTTGTGCTACAATTTTTAACTATAAATTGCTTACACAATGTTCAACAATGAAAAAGTCTTGGCAAGTAGATATGCCTGCACGGTCTCCAGACTTGACTTCTTTAGATTTTTTTCTCAGGAGTCATTTAAAAGCTAAAGGGTTAAGAAATTTACCTGCAAATATTTAACACCTCTAAGATAGAAGCTGAATGTGAGATGGTGTTGGATAAAGCTTTATCAAATATAAAATTCAACATTCACCTGAATTTCTAAAGGAGATACCTTAAAAAAAATATTTAGGATAATTCTTTTTTAAATAAAACCACTACAACATAAACTGACATGAGGTATATAAATCCAACAAATAAGTTAAAAAATAGGTTCCTACCCTAAAGATAAATTCTTATCTTTTATTCTTTTCTGAAAGAAATTCTTAACGCTATATCGATTTTACTTATAGAACACTTATTTTACTTAGGCTGTTAGTCATTTTACATTAGCAAATTGATTTTTACCTGGTATATACATTCCTGGAAAAAGGGAATATAAAATTGGATAAAAATCGTAATATACGTGTATATATATATATATATATATATATATATATATATATATATATATATATATATATATATATATATATATATATATATATACTACATTTTTTATGCCAAAATATTAGGAGTTAACCAAAGGTCCGTAAAACTAGCAATGGAAAATTGGTGAAGACTGAAAGAAGAAACCCCAGAATTTGTAGCTTTTTAGTTGCTAATTAGTTGTCAATAAACAATTTAAATGCTCAGAGAGATTGTGAAAAATCGGTAACAGTACTTAAAAAAGTAACGCACATAATTAAAAATTATTTTTTCTGGCGTAATCAGTTGCCAAATACACTGGCTTAGTGTGTGTTAGTTCAAAGCAGGGTTGACATGCGGGGAGACCCTGTATATCTTGGCGTTTTTGTCATATCAACTAACACAAAGCAAAAACTAATAGTTTTTCACTTGTTTTAAAAATTTGACTTACTTGCCTGAATGAAGAAACATAATTGTAAGCTCTTGGGAATACATCATGAAAAAATCCATTTATCACTAAAATGCGGACCGAATTTCTTTTTAAATCGTTCTGAGTATTATATAGAAAACCGGCCATCAAGTGCAGGGTCAGGATCCCAAAACTCGCATAGAAAATTTACATAACGTAATGGTGGAATAAAACACACAGACAGTGGCGATGTTCAAAATGTATTTTTAAATATCTGAAAGAATTTTGAAGTGTGGCATCTGTATATAGAATATACGTTAATCATATTAAAAAGTATTAGGTTTTAAGATCTAATACAGATCAATTTCAAAATTATATTCATTAATTTTAGGCGATTAACCGATTTTCTACTGTTTTAACTGCGGTCATAATTGCTGACAACTTTGACATATAATACATCAATTAAACGACAGCACAAAGCATTGGTAAATACCGTTTTATAATTGGTTATATACCTAATTTGACGCTTATCTTTTTATCAACAACCTGTGTTACATACCCTACTATTGGTCAAATCCTGTTGGTAGAATACCTTTGGTTTGGTCACATTATTTAGAAGAAAAATTTATTTTATTGGTTAGGGAGAAGCCTAGTGGAAATACCAACAGAAACCAACAGAAAGTGGGAGAAGCCCAGTGGTTGGGAGGAAAAAGTAAAAGAACAGGGGGTGGCCAGACCGTCGCAAAGTCTACTCACATTATATAGCAATAGGTTTTTTTTAAGGTTGATAAAAATCATAACAATACAATTTTATGCGTAACAGTCAGTATTAATTTTGACACAAAAGATCTAGAGCACTTTTTTGGTCATTTTCTAGAAATCTGCGGCAACTCCGATTTTGACGAAATTTGGTAGGTATACGGGTTTTTTTTTTGGCGCTAATCACGAATCTAAAAAGATTTTTTGACGAAAACATTTTGTTCTTGAGATATCCATCATCGAAGTTAAAATTTAAACTTATTTAAATTTCCCTATATTCCTTTTTTTTGCATACAATTCCTAATTTGAAGCTAAAGTGTTATACAATATTTGGATGATGCTAATTGAAAAGGAACCAAGCGCCAAATTGGATATTTGAGTTATCAGCGATTGTATTAAAAAATAAATTTTGAACAAAAGCTAACAACTTTTTAATTTTGTTATTTAAACATGATACGTCGTTTAAAAGAAAATCTTAGCTTCAACTAAATGCCTTATTTCAAAACTTTGAAACCGTAGGCACTTAGATTTTTTGGTCGATAGTTCCTTTTAAATAAATAAAGAAAACTAAAATAGTACTTTAAAAAGATCCAAAGTATCACGGTTTTGTTTAAACAAAGGCGAAAAATAAATAATGCTTTTTATTAAAAATGAAATGGATAAGTTTATATAAAGAGAACCCCCACTTGGATACTTTTATACCGGATCAGCTAAATATCTTAACACATAGGCAATGTAAGAAAAAGAGATAGTCTAACGTGAATACCCGCTTGTAAACATATCAGTCACATACATCCTTTGTTGTTGCTTTTACTGGCCGATATCTCAATACCTATTTGCCTAACCAGTATAAAAGAAAACTTTTTGCATTATGTCGTTTGGGCCTTTAGCATATAGGTGGCGCATACTTTACACCAGGCGTGTGGAACTTTTTACACATATAAAATAAATAGAAGAAAGTCGTTTGGTGCCAAAAACTCATTTTTCGTGATTTGGCGCATGGTTCCTTTACAATTATCATCATCCATTTTTTTACCTTTTAAAATCCTGTTTTTTACGTATTTTACACTTTTATCAATAAAATTAAAAAAGTTTACTTTAAAAATACTGCAACCAATGTATACACGTGACGTCATATCTTTCTTCGACTGAAAACGATTAAAAGTGAAGTTATGCAATTTAATGCAATAATAATGTAAAATACGTAGAAAAACAGGTTTTTAAAAGGTGAAAATCAAATATGGTATGCCAGTTTAGCTTTAAATCAAGAATTGTGTAAAAAGAATGGGGAAGTTAGTGAAAATAAGATTTGTTTAAATTTCAACTAATGACGAATATCCCCAAGTCGAAACGTTTCCGCAAAAAAAAAATCTTTCAGATTCGCAACCAGCGCCCCAAAACCTCCGTACCTATATCAAATTTCATCTAGATTGGAGTGGCCGCAGGTTTCTAAAAAATTACCCTTTTTTTAAGATCACCCACTGGAACAAGTGCTCTGAGTTTTCAGGTGAAACCCTGATCGTTGCTCTTCGTATATCCGAAGCAGCTTTTGATCAGGTATGATATAATGTACTGCTCACCAAACTGTCTTCTTACAGTCTTGAAAGTAATCGATCTCTAAGCCAGAGTTGAAAAACAACCGTTGAGAGATTTGGGTATTTTTTAAACAGAACCTAATTTCAATATTGGATTGGATGTTGTTCAATACATGCATAGGCTCCTAAGCACAATTATTATGTTTTTATCACAACCAATGTTTTGTAATATTCATACTTTACTTTTGAGCGGCCAAGTTTTGCAGAGCAAAAAGACTTAGGGGAGGGCCAGACTAAAGAGATCACAAGCGACAAGTGAGACTGCGATTTTTCACAGTGCGAAGGCTGCATATGTGTTGATGTGGCCACTTGCATTTCGCATTAGGTTTACAAAAATCGCTCGCGCCCTCTTCAGTCTGACGGCGCGACGCGCCTGTAGTGGATGCACCCTGATTTATTTACAAGGCCGGCAACACGCCAGCGCAGCCGTTTGGCCCGGCTGACGCGCGTCGCTAGAGAACGCATACCTTGAGAGGGCGAGGTTCAGCAAATATTCAGAAGCAAAAAAATCACAAAATTAAAATAAATCAAAGCTGAGGAAATTTATTTTTAAGCGACGACTATGAATCTTATTAAATTTAAAATTTTAGGGCTTGCAAAAATAAAACGCTAAAAACTTCATTTATCAAGTTGATATCGGCTAAAATCTTATGGTAAATGGTTGTAGGTTTTATGATAAATAGTTTTTATCAAGTATCCATGTATATAGGAAGAATACACTTTTTTATGAAACAAAAATAATTAATTTAAGTTGCTAGGGCTTTAAGGATGTTATTTATTAATGTAAATATTTCTTCATATTATATACAGTGTGTCCAAAAAGCCTGGCAACGCTCAAAATTCTTAGAGAGTTTTTAATCAAATTGGACCAAGTTCGGTACTTCAGGGTAAAACCATACTCCGAATTAAGTGTTGATATCAGCGATATTGCCAGATTGTTTAAATTTAAAAGAGATACATGTATTTTTTTATTATATTATTAGATTCCAGCTGTTTTTAACTATACAATGGTATGAAATTCCAATTTGTCTCTTTAAGTATAAATAACAGAAATTTAGTGAAAGTAATAGGTTTAAACTGCGTAGGCAATAATACTTTATACCTTGAAACTTTTAAACTGGTTCCTTGTCAGTTTTGACATAAGGAATCTAGGTATTCAATTTGGGTTTCTGAATATTAAAATGCTTTGTTTAAATACAAATAAACAATTGGTGTAGGATTTATCTGTTTATAATCTTGTATGTCTTTTAAATTTTGGTAATATTGAGTATTATTGTTTATTTTATTCGATTTATGTCACAACTGTCAAGCCACCCGTTTAAAATGTGCAAGGTATAAACGAAAATACCTACGCCCTTTACACCTATTATTTTTACTGATTTTTTTTGCTGTTAATACTTCCTACGTCTAGAAAATAGTCCTTGCCTTTAAAACACATCAACATCAACTTGTTCTCACAAACTTTTTTGGAAAAGCAAAAAAGGTCCTCACCCAATAAATATATTGGGCTACTTCCAATCCCGGTATTTGAATCTTCGAATCACGGTATTTAAATACTGATAACCATATTTTGGTATTTGGATACTGGAAATATCGGTATTCGAATACTGGGTATATCGATATTCGAATACTTAAATACCTATATTCAAATACTGAAAACCTTGTATTCGAATACCATCATTTAAAAACGGCATTTACAATATAAAAATCCCAAATTCTGACCATAAAAGTATTCAGCCGGATACCGAATACAAAACACAGAGATGAATTCGAATACTATTTGAATTCCGGCCCAATGTATTCTGAATACAATTCAGAATACCGAGTATTCTAATACTACCTAACTCTAAGTTTATTTATTGCTTGTCCTTAAAAGGTACCCATTTTAGAAAAGCATTTTTAAGGGAGAGGGACACCCTTACGATGGGTTTAACTTGGTGGGGTGCGTTTTAGGACATATTTTTATAGAACGAAAAAAAGGCTCTTTCTAACCTCAGATCTGCGACCTTAAAATATACTTGTCCGAGTTTTAAAACACCCTCCATTTTAAAATAAAATTATTAAATTTTTAAAAGTTAAAAGTAAAGTGACGTACCTTTTACCGTTATCCAAGTTTTTCATTCTACTCCATTCGTTTGATGCAACTTTCAAACTGAATTTTAGGATTCTGACCTTTACACCCGATAGCAGTATTTATTATAAAAGCTTGAAAAGATTTACTACCTACCAAATTCTGGGCAGCATTTACTTGATAAATGGAGTTTTGTGATATTGCATTTTAATATGAGCCATTTTCGTATTCAACAAAAAATGTAGGTTATGATTTACGCCGGAAGACTTGGTATTGTTTATTACCACCTGAAAATAAATAGTTTTTATTTGTACTCCGGTCAAATTACATCTAAACGTAAGGGTGAAGTTACTAAAATTCCTATCTAGCTGAAGATAAATAAAATTGTTCAAAACATATCTAAAAACAAACATTCCGACCGGTGGAAAAAAATCGGCTCAAGTTCAAAGGTCAAAAATGTGTTTTTGCAATTTCGAAAACGAAAAGTTTTATTGCAGAAATTACTCTAAAACAAAAGTTGTAGATCATACGATTATTTACAAAAGGTGTTGCAAGTGTCATAATATACATAAGCATGCCACGTATACAGGGTTATTCACGGTGAGTGTCATATCAAAGGATTTCGGAAACAACTAAGGATACATTTTTAAATTTTGGCGCTAAGTTTAGGTAATATTGCAAATTTATTATCTTTCTGATTTTCCTCTTATACCAAAATTGCCAATCCACTTGCTTGTTTTAAATGGAACACCCTATATTATTACATTTTCGGATTCTACACTAGATTCTAAGCATATTTTATGTATCATGTGTTATACCTAAGTTTAAGCGTTTTTGACATATTTACATTTATTTGTCAAAAAATGACGTTTTCAGGACCAACAAGAATTATTAATTTTTCCTAAAAAAAAAAATTATTTAATTTGGTATGAAATTCTCATTGAACCCCAACTTAACCAAGTATTTGTAACGTCTTAAAAATATTATTACAGGGTATTTATAAAATAGGATTAAAAATTAAATTAAGAAAACCATTAAAAGTATAATTTTTGAAATGAAAACCCCAAAATTTTATAACCTTATCTTATGAAGCAATAAAACTAAATGTGTGTTTGCAAAAACGCGCTAAGTACACTACCTCTGAGGTGGCGTGGAAAGGTGTGCATTATACTGCTTTAAGTTAGGTTTTAAATTTTTTTATAATTCTCAGCTAGATAGAAATTTTAGTAAATTCAAATGTCTAAATTTACCGGACTATTGGTTAACTTTGTTTGGTGTGATTTTAAAACAACTAATATGAGGATAACTTTTTATGTGGTTACGCAGGATATCCTATGAGAAACTTAAACAAAAAAGAGAACACCTAAGCAATTTAAAATAGCGTAAATATGCCGAAAGTCCATTAAAACAATTCACCATATAGTTAGAACTGGCTAAGCATGAGAAATTTACAAAAAAGAACATTTTTATATGCATTTTAAAACTTCCAATTTAAATGGCAAGTACTTAAAATTCATATTAAAAGCTTAAACTTGGCGAACATTTTTCTTTCCACCTGAAGATTGAAACTTTGCGTGAGCACCGAAAAAGAAGAAAAATTGCGAAAATAGATTACCCTACTATACATATTAGTTTTTTTGTTTTAAAATATGGTGTGTTTAAAAACCCTTAGAGATAAATTAATTGTAAAATTAAGTATAAAGTGTATCTTATACAATAAATAATAGTGTAAACTTTTAATAAATGTATTGTGCTACGTTTTTTCCAATTAAAAGAAATATCAAGAAATATATACTGGGTTAGTGAAAAGTACCGCAACTTTTAAATGTTTTTTAAACTGCTAAAGCTATATTTATCAACTGTTATATCTATGGTGTTATGGACATGTGGAATTAAATAGTTATACTGACAGTGTAGCCAGATTTCTCAGTTTTGTGCTACACGTATTTTTTAAGTTTTTTAATGGAATGTCCCATTTATTTTTATTGCATTAGATTGAACGGATCAAATTTAGTAAGTTTCTAAATTTTTAAAATTCTGTCTCCAATAGTTGTTGAGATATGATGGGCCTGGGTTTTTCGGCATACCTAATAATTCAGTAATATCAGCATTGTTGCCAAATTTTAATATATTTGTGGTGTTGTCATATCTCGGTAAGTGGTAAAGATTAAATTTTGAAAATTTGGAATCTTACTCAAGTTGGCAAGCTTATTTTATTGGAATTAAAATAAATGGGGTAATTCATTTAAAACACCAAAAATATTCCATGTAGTGCAAAAGTGGCAAATATGGCAACAATGACAGTATCACTGTTCAATTCTACTTGCCTAGAAATCCTTAAAGGCCAAAATTTGTAAACGCAGCCTAAGTGGTTTTACAGATATTTGAGCGCATCTGAACTTTTTACCTAAAATGTGGCGTTGTCGTGTCTTAGCAGCTAGCAAAAATAAAATTTTAAAAATTTGTAAATTAATTTAGCCTGCTTAATTTATTGCAATAAAAATAAATGGGACATTCCATTAAAAAAAATAAAACGAAAAGATACGTGTAACACAAAACGAGGAAATCTGGCAACGGTGCCGATATTATTATTAAATTTTCCATGCCCGAATACCTTCCAGATACCAAATTTGGTAAATGTAGCTTCAGCGGTTTTGAAGGTATTTAAGAGTTGCAGTACTTTTTACTAACCCAGTATATAGCAGCACTGATAAAAAAATGTATTAAAGCACAGAATTTATTTTGCATGACAAATATTAAAACTTTTTTTTTTAATATTCACCTAATCTTTACGATATTTTCGAGCCTATTTTTAAATAAAATTGCGAAATTCTCATTTAAAGATATTTACGTTTCCGATTCTTTTTTATGTCACAGGTCTGGAATTTCATATTTCAAAGTACATTCAGGCATATTATATTTATAAAAGTTAAATGGTTGCGCTGATATTTGATACACTTTAAAAAAATAAACTTATTTTTTAAAAGACGTTAAAAAAATCCAAAAATATCAAATATGCTTAAATATTCTACCTATATTTTCGAGTAATTAGATGTCTTTTAATTTCTTATTTTATTTTGAATCGTTCAAGTCTCGTCGATTCATCAAGTTAAGTAATTTTACCAAACAAGTTTTCATAGGCATTTTGCATTAATTTTGTCACAGAAGAATTAGAGCACATCTTTTTTCTTTAGATCACGCCCTTATAATAGAGGAAAATCGCCCAATATCGGGTACCTAGGTCCCTAATTTCGGGCATTTTTTTTACTTGCCCTTTTAGGTCTTCCATCTAGGTCCGACCACCGGCCCCCTTGGTGGTGCTCTGCAGTCCTAGAGGCCTATTGTTCCTTGACCTGGCTTCTACTAATTCACACACCATTTATTCCATACTCCTGGATTACCAAATCCAAGCTATGGATGCTCGGTCCGAGCACGTTAATCAGCTAAAAAGTACTACAACTTTACTAATTTAACCGACTTCGTGTCTCCAATAATAAGAAAGTTAACAATAGTGCCGGCTTAAAAATGATTACCCTGTATTAATTTAAAAGTATATGACACAAGTAATAAGGGATACCCAGGGAAGCAAAAATATATTTTAAGAAACTTACATGTTTGTTATCTAACGGCAGCAAAAAATGCTATTACACAGGAAGGAAAACCATTACGACCTACTTTTGTAACCTTTTTTGACCCAAAAGAGATTGACCATCACTGAGTAAGATCATTAAATGTCCCGACATAATGGAGCATTATGTCTTTATATACTATTTCTGGAAAGGCCATTGAGTGAAATCCGGTAAATGCTGGTCTGAAAATTTATCAGAGGCAAACTACTCTGGCCCCATAAAGAAACGCCCTTTGAATTCTTTCATTTGTGTATTACCGACTTGTCTTTCCTGATTTTCTGTGTTTAAAAAACTGTACACTAAAAGGATATTTTTTACCACGATGAGATGAAAAGTTTTCGGCCTAACCTATAGATGGCGTTAACTGCTGTCACACTGACAGTATATTTAAATATCCTTTTTCTTTTTCGGTACAGGGTCCATACCCCCACAAATCCTTACCATTATTGCTCTAAACTCCTACAAACTCACTTACCTTTTTAAAATTCAAATAACAAATATTTACCTAATGTCTACATACAGCGTGTCTACTTAAGTTCCATATGGGAAACTTCTTTTGTCATTAATTTTACGAAAAAAGTTATTTTTTATAAAAAGTTCTGCATAGCCTAAAACCCAAAATGCAATTATCAGATAATAATTTTTAGATTGGTATACGAGGTATGTCAAAAAATAGATATTTTTCTGAAGAGAAGAGAAGACCTATACAGGGTGTTTCACAACTTATTCGACAAATTTTAAGGGCTAATTCTACAATAAAAATAAGAAAAAATCTTTACATGAACATATGTCCCTAAAGGTCTTAGTTTTTTAATTACAGGTGTTAATTTCTTTAAAAAAATATTGTTTTTTTAACATAACTTTTATACCAATTCAAATATTTTTTAAAAATTGTGGGGCGTCTCTCTGCATCTAGAAGACTACCATGCTCAGTTAGTTACTAACTAAAATTTCTGGTTTTAAATTATATATAAGCATCACATATATTGCAGCACAGTAACCAGCAAAGGGGACGGTGTCCGCAGAATATGATTGCTTTTGTGTTACAATCTTTTGCCTGCTACATATCCAGCTTTTTTATTCTGTTGTTTCATTTATTTTTTAAATGTTTATTCCCTATTTAAAATAAAAATAAACGGTCAGTTGCCAAAAAGCGGGGATTTTAGTGTGGTGGCTAGGCGATGAATACGCTTACGTCACTTTCCAAATGACACTGGGCTTGAAAAGAAGCTCTACATCATCACATAAGACAATCACATCAATGTTCATGCTCATAAATACCGTAACCCCAATACTTATAAATAAAATGAAGTTTCTTTGAGAATGTGAGGCATACATTTGGCACCATCGTTAGAAAACGTAAAATTATACATACCAAATCTATTTGGTACTCAGAGATCAAATTTCTTTCAAAGTAAATGGACATTTAAAATATTTTTATTTAAAAAATGCAGTATCGTACTATTTTTTATTAAAAAATATTAACCTTAAACATCCCATGAAAGACAATGGTAATTTTTTTGTGTATGCCAAAAATGTTATTTGGTGCCCAGGAGGCGTCTCCCAATTTATTTAAAAATTCCTTAATCGGCATAAAAGTGATCTATTATAAAAAACAATAATTTTTAAACCTTTTAACACTCTATAGTTTAAAAACAAAGCGTTTAGGACATATGTTCATATGAAGTTTTTTCTTATTTTTATTATAAAATTAGCCCTTAAGGTTTGTTGAATAAGTTGTAAAACGCTCTGTATTTTTAATTAACATTTTGGTAAGAAAAAAATGTTTGTTATTTAAATATGAATTTGTTCATTTTCATTTTTTTATTTTCGAAACTTTGCTGTTGCAAATTCATTGAAAGTACCTACATCGCTCAAATGTAATCAAATACTTCTTGTTCAATTCTAAGTACAATTTGTTGCAATTTTGACTCTTGAGTTTTGTGCCAACAAGATGGCTCCCGTGTGCATTGCACACATGGTAGCAGAGGGGCCCTGGCGTGCACCGTGTACAATTCCTCCATCGGAGACGCAGCTGACGCTCCACAACGATTAATGTAGAACCCTCTTGTAGTATTTTACGAGTAATGGACTAAGAGGAAATAACTGACACAATTTTGCACCTTGCTCACGGTCTATTAAAGGTTGTTTGCAAACAATTACTACACATTCCTTGGGCTAAAATATAACGATCTCATAGATGAACCTACATTTAGATCCGCAGTGGCTAGGAAGCTTGATATTGCGATCTTGCGCAGTAAAAAAATCGTGGCGTCTATGAACATACGTGCTCAAATGCCAGTGGCAGAATATAATACCCGGCTCCCTGTGCTCTTCGTTTACGGAACGGGAAACCCAGACAAGTCGTAGATAAATTCTTCCCGATAATGCGGATTAGTCTGTTCAGCGCCCACGCGAAAAGATCTCAGTGATAACTGGTACTCAAGCGCACAAACACATTTTTTCGCCCATAAAAAACTTTTGTTTTGCGCAGGTAATATCATGTGGCAATTCATCCAGATAAGTGATCTAATCCAATTATCTATGCACGGAAAGTTGATCGTTTTTGAGATACAGGGTGTCAAATTTTTCATTTTTAGACGGTTTTACTTAGCTTGACCTGTTTATTATCTTTATTGGGGTCAAATTTGATAATTGGTATCCAAATTGGTACACGCTCTTAATCTTGATGAAAATACAACATAATACATTTTTATGATTATAAATCCAAGATGCCGCCGATACAAATAGCGGATTATATATTACTTTACTATAACCTCAATATGGGTATTAAATGAAAGGGCTTGACTGGTAGAATAAGGCTTTACCATAAAAAAATTAAATCCAAGATGGCCGCCGCTACGAAATGGCGGATTACATACTTTCACAAACACCATTAATATGGGTATTTGCCGAAAGGGCTTGATTAGTACAATAGAGCTCATTCTAAAAATAAAGTAAACTCAATAGAATACACACAATAAAGTTAAAAATTTAAAAATAAATTATGTAAAAAACATATGGGAAACGGTTTTATACCAATAAAAATTATAGGTTATGTACTAAAAGCGTAATATTTATCTCTGCATACGCTACGGCTTACGGTTTAATATCTGTGCTGATCAATACCGGATTGATGAGAAGATTGGTGTGTTCTGGTAGCTGCGGATTTACCGGATTATTTTGCTAGCTACAAATGTACATTTATAGATACAGAGGTGTGTCCGCTAATTAATGGTACACAGAACACACACAGATACTTATATCCAAAGAAGTAAATAATAAGGAAGATACAGGATACAGATACAGGAACATTGATAAACACAAACTTTGTAACATGAAAATTTTGGGTGTTTCTAATGTATCTTGATGAGCTTAAAGCATAACTTTTAAAAAAACTTTTGAATCACTCATAGATTTTTTGATAACAAGAAAATTTATATTTTTCTATGTGTAATATTTCTCTAATAACAAAACAAAGCAGTATTAGTCACGCATATTTACATGCCGGGATATAGTAAAGATTGTCTCTTTTCCTCACATTGCCTATGTTTTATGTTGTTTAGCTCAACCTGTATACACGTATGTATGCGGTGGACAAACTTTTAAATCACGAAAAGAGCTATTACTCCACTTATCTGAGCATACGACTTTACTTCGGTATTAAACTAGAAAATCATGATAAAGCATGGGCCCCTCAAGTATGCTGTAAAGACTTGTGTAACCTTGTTAACAAGGTTGGTTAAGAGGCGTAAATCGCAAAATACAGTTTGCAGTACCGATGATTTGGAGGGACCGAACGATCATATCACATATTGCTATTTTTGTCTTACTAATATAAACTGCTGCTCAATTTAACTCCAGCTAGGATTTTTTTGGTTAATTTCAAATCGTTATTACTCTTAAATAAAATGCACTTTTCTTAGTGCGGTTTTTACTGTTTTGTGGGAAAAATTTTTAGAAAAAAATGACTATTTCAATTTGAGGTAACGTTTTCTTGTTTTTATTCTACAAGGTGTAAAGAAAAGTCATATTTTTACAAAAACTTTGTCAAAAGCGCCATTTAACAAAAAAATAGGTTTGTTTTTTAATTATATAGTGGTATTCTCTGCTTAATTTTTAGGATATTATTTAAAAAATGTTTTTTTATTGTCCTTCCTGCATAACAGTTTATCACAGAGGTGAAATTTTTTCAGATAATTAATAACGTAATTTTATCTTTTAAATCTCTGAAAGTTTACCCTATATATATGTACATTGTCAACTCAGAACAAGGAATACTATATTCTACATTTGATATAATTTTTACATCGTCTTTATCTTTTAGTTTACTAAAAATCATGGAGGTACTTATTGTTTAAATATACAGAGATACTTCCAAAGTTTACCAAGATAGAATTACGTCACACAAAAGTGACTATAGACCTAAAAAACACACATGCTTGTTAGCTCAACACACAAATATATCAGGTCATGTTTTGACCTTAACCAAGCTAAGATATTGTATAAAAAAGTTACTACAATAAAAAGATTGTTTTTAGAAATGGAAGAAATATTTTTACATCAAATTCTATTAATAACATTATTGACCTCAGTGTTATTATATATTTTAAGTCTAAAAATAATAGAAACAATAATAATAGTAATTCAAACACCTCTTATATTTCAAACTAAACAACACTTTAAAATTCAAATTAAAAACTAGTTAACTGAAACAGAAATTTTCTTTATCTTTGTAACAATGTAAAAAAATAATACGTCACTTGTCCTTTTATTTATTAAAAACTTGTCAAAATTTTAGTCTTGTCATCAAATAAATTTTAAAAACCATTGAATAAACACAATTTTAAAACATTTTAAAGAATTTTGAAAATTAGCTTTTATATTATAAATCAATAAATTAGACATAATTACCAACTGTTGTTCAATAATATCTTCAAGTAAAGTGCAGCGTAGTGGTTAGTACTTCTATCTATTGTTAATAAGTTTATAAACTCATGTACTCTAATCGTTGTAGCCCTGATGAAGAACATTATTGTGCCGAGCTTGGAGTAACTCATAAGCATTTTTATTTAACAAGCCCTCTAGGACCGATACCCCAAAAAATTTAAACCTTTTTATTGTTTAACTAGTAAGTCTAGACTTCCCTTTCCCCTTTTCTATATATACAGTAGCGCTAGCCATATGGGCCAGAGCGAACGGAACAGTGCCCAAAGGGCTCTTCCCAAGCTTAGGAGGCCACCTCGGTGTGTGACATACAGAAGTATAAATAACATGATCAATGAAAATTTGTCCCACATAGGGATGCAAGAACATATTAGAATTGTGGAGTTAGTTGGGGCCCCCCACATTTTTTGCCCTTTTAGCTTACTTACGGAACTTTTTAAATGGGTTTAATTTAAGAGAAGGTAAAGACAATTGCCAGCTTTTTTTGTTGCTTGCTGTAAAGTCGAAGATATTTCAATGGTTTCTTTAGCCAGGTACCAAAAGTGGCGGTTCTACAATAAGCGGTGTTTATTTAAGCTTGATGAGATGAAACCTCACCATAAATAGATGGAGGCAATTCCTTTAAGCTGCTGAGAAATGCATTTCCTAAAGGGAAAAGCTGCATATAAATCCAGTTTCATTTGCAGTTAGGACTGACAAACTACTTACACATACCCATAGAGTGTAGATTTCATCATTATGTCTTGCACGGTTACTAATTACGTTTGTATTTTACCTAATGGCTTCCAATTACTTTTGTTGAACAACTTAAAAATGTGCCATAGAGGCCAATAAACAAACTGCAACAATGCCGATTTAATTTGGTTATAAAAAATTAAAAGAAGGAAGAAACTGCAACAACAATATTATGAAATAAAACGAATCAAGCCAGCTGAATCAGGCAAATACCCTTGGCAGCGTTATTAATAACCTATAAAATTTGTGTTACGTCAAGCGGTCGTCTACCAATGACAGATTAAACACGCACCATGCAACGTTTATTTTACCACATAAAACCCTTAGGACTACAGTAAAAAGCACAGAAACCTGTAGTACTGATTGGTTTAAAAGCGCCTTACGAGACTGAGTCATGCATTGGGGGGGTCATGGTTAGTTCCGGTCGGTTCAATCTATCTTTTTTCATAATTAAGCGAATAAAAAAGATCTAACTAACCGGAACTAACCATGACCCCCCAATGTGACAGTTTTGCATGACCGTCTGTGGCGCTTTGGGCACGTCTTGCCGCAGTCTTTATGGCTTGTGGGAGGACATAAGTAAATATATTTATTTTTTAACGCCACATAATTGTTTAGTTACAAAGTCGCAAGAATTACCAAGCAAAACCAACTTTCTCTTTCTAAAATGCATCGAATTTCGACGACTTTGGTTCATTACATTTAAGCGCATTTACACTCATGTTAAAAATTCCATTGATAAAAATATATTTTATAAACAGAATAGGCAACAAAACCAGAAAAAAAATTATTTATTTAAAGATCTCAGTAGCCGAAGGAAAAATATCATGTCAACGCAACGGCACACGCTATTACCAAGCGCTCAGCCATCTAAATACTAACCGTACCCAACGTCGCTTGGGATATCGATCGGAGGGGAACTGGTATGTTAACGCGTTAAAGCCAATACTTAGAAAATTGCATTTGTAACAAAAATAATTTTTTTCCTGAAAAAAAAACAGGCAATTCAACAATAAAAAAATAGTGGTAAATGGTCTCACTAACCAAGAGGATTTTTAAATATTATGTAAATTGGCGCAGTTTGTACTGCCGAAAAATATAAGCAGTAAACTGGTGCAGTTTATACTACTCAAAAGCTACCGATATTGCGTTTGTCAGAATATTTCCCGCGGTATAGGCAACGCACGTTGCATTTTGTTTTTTTGTTTTTAAAGAAAAAGGAAATAAAACATTTAAAAAGTAGTAATAAGACGTCTCAGTAACCAGAGGATAATTAGAAAAATAGATGGTGTAAATTGGTGCAGCAGAAGTCACTAACAAAGTGTATGAAAGTTTTGGCTTTGCGTTTTAAATATATAGATTATATTCTCAATTGCATCTCTAGTTGGGATATTTACCCTTCTTAACAAATTATTGCTATAAAAATGCATTTTTTACAACGGTTATTATAAAAACTTTGACTGAAAATTAATCCACCTACGCGCAGTATGTCAAATCAGTTTCCGTTTTGCACAATACTAAAAATACTCAGGCCGTTGTGCCGATTTAAGCAGTTAGTTTTGGATAGTTTGGGTTCATCTGGTTTTAAAAGTTTAAAGCAAAAATATTTGTTAAATCATTGCAAATCCTAAGGGGGAAGAGTGGGGTAAAATGATCTCTTCGGGTTAAAATGATCCCTTAAGTTTTGGCTATACCTTTAACACCATCTAATGGTGTTATGGTCCCCCGCTGGCCATTTTTAATAGGGAACTTTTAAAAGTTATTTTAGTTCTGAACAAAAAGGCACTTATGCCTTGTTCAGACATGGCTAGTAATTTAGTCGAGCAGCGAGTAATTAAGTATTTTCGTGCCGTGTGGACAGCTTCTACACTAAAATACTTTTCTAATTTTTACTGCCCGCACGCACGAAAATACGATTTACTCGCTACTTGACTAAATTATTAGCCGTGTCTAAACAAGGCTTAAGTGAATGATTGTTTTTTTCGTGGTTGATGTAAAGTAAGCTTTAAACTTTTATAAATTTTTTGAGGGTACGTAGTGTTTATTACCTTTCTGTTAAGCCTAGTTAGCTGTATAATAATATAAAATTATCAGGGTTGTGCTTAAAAAAATAATTAATATTATATAATTTCATGCCCGATGGGGTAAAATGATCACCTTTAAAAGAGGTAAAACGATACCGCCAAAAAAGACAAAATATGTTGTTTTAATTTCTTTTGACAAAACTAAGAAAACAAATACAAAGTGCCTATCTTGCAGTAAGAGATAATATTATTCAGCAGACGAATAAGGCTTAATCCAATACAGCAAGTGGCATGCCCATGATCAGAGTAAGCAAAGAAGAACAGACGTTTTCAGAGGCGCATTTACAAATTTGCCGCCCGTAGGCTATTTTATTTTCGCCGTTCCTGTCTTCTTCTTTTTTCCTTCAGAAAACTTTTTGAAGAGCAAAAAAACAAAAAAGATCCTCACTTCCATTTCTTTCAATTGTAGGTACAAAATTGAATTCGAAATCCAACAAAATTATTCATAAGACATAATCTGCCGCCCCCTCAAAAATGCCGCCATAGGCTTCAGACTACTCAGCCTTTTGGTAAATGCGCCACTGGACGTTTTTCTGTGACCTATGCTCTGATCTTTTTTAAAGCCAATCTGGAATAAGATTAAGAATAAGTATGCTTTTTAATATTAAAAAGTACTGTGTGTTTTTTATGTTTGTGTAATTTTCTGGAGGAATCATTATACCCGCACCGAAGGGGTAAAATGATTAATTTGCGTTTTTTTCGGGTATTTTTATAAAAATAATATTGTATATAATACATATTAATTAATAAATAAAAAACATATAACTAATGTTTCATGGCTTACCTAAATAAATTATTAATGATGCCCATAACATAGACAGAATATTGAAAAAGTGTTAAGTACATTTCAAAAGTAATTTTTTTCTTAGGGTGCTTTTTGCCCCACTCTCCCCTATTAATACATTTGAATAATGGTTGGTTAAACGCTACTAAACCATTGCAAATGAAAAGAGATCTATTTAAACATTTAAAAGGCAAAAATGCCACAGCCTGGCTAAACAAAACAATAACTTTATTTTTCTCACCTATAACCACTGCTCCGTCTTAATGACCATGGATACGTGATATTGGCAAGTCTTTTTTCATAAAAAGTACTTATAACAATTAGGGCTTTTTCAGTAAGTTTAAAGTCTTTAGATTAAGTATAGTTTAAAATTAAGAAAACCTGCCTTTGACCTGTCAAGGACCTTGAAACAAAGGAAAAGTATTTCCAATAAAAATGTGAAACTTGACTTGTTTCTAACTTCAGTACCTAACTAGACTAATTAACAACGGCATTTATTTAAGTGACCATTTGTAAAAATAATTCTTCCATAAATAAATTAATGAGCTAACATTTTTTTTACCAAGATAAAGGCACATAAATATACAATATTTTTAATTAGGTTTGAAACTTGGTAATAATAAGCCTTTTAATACGTCGGTTTTGTTGTTTAGTTCTAAATATAATTAGAATAATGCTCTTTTGTAAGCAAATATACTCTATTATATGTATTATAAACTTTGCTTGAAGACCATTGTTTGTCTGCAGTCGAAAATATTTAGGTAAAAATAAACTGTCATTTTAAGGGTATGTTTAGTATGTCCACGTTTCTTTTTCTAAATTTAATACGGGAACACACCTAACTGCAATTGGCCCAGTAGCATAGCCACAGGTTGACCGCCCTGCCCCCTTGAGTTCGCGCCTCTTTATCAGTGAAATGTATTCATGTACTTATTGCAGAACAAAATACGGAATACTCCAAAAATTAAACAATTATTATTTTATTGCGGTAACATAATGCGTTTGCCAAATTATTTTTTTAATTTAAAATTTTGGTAATAAACGTAATACAGACTGTCCCAAAACTATAAAAATGGCTATTTAGCCGTTGGGATATTTATCTCAAAAAAGTAACATTTACGGATATTTTAAATTTTAAAAATAACTTTTTAAATGGGTATCCCCTATTTTTTATTGCAGTAATAGAAAGTCGAGATACTTTTACATATATCAATACCTATAAATTAAGGGTTTGTGCATTTTTTTACCATGTAAAATTAGAATCTCGTGTTTTAACCGGTTACTTAAATTAAAACTTTATATTTAAAAATACAGGCGCCCCAAAAGGACTTCGCCCCTCCCGCCCCTAAACCCTGACTACACCACTGTATTGGCCTCAAGAATAACACTTTCATAAAAAAAAATTATAATTTTCTAAAAACAAAAATAACACTTGTTTATGTAAAATTTCTTGTTTTTATCTTGACATTCAACCTTTTAAAACCAATCTATTTAACTTATCGACATTTTAAATAAATTTATCAGATTCGCAACTCTTTTTGTACCTATTTGATGTTCGTTTTGTGCCAGCCGATGTGTCTCATGGGAAGTAAGGGTGGTTTTGTAATACGTCACAGTCTAGACATTTTAAAACTATAGACATAAACAAAGTGAAAAGGATGACCCAAAAAAGATCTTTTTTAATTACCATATAAGAACTAATCAGAAAGTAAATACTTTTTTTACTTGTAATCAGTACCAACCACAAATAAATATATATATATATATATATATATATATATATATATATATATATATATATATATATATATATATATATATATATATATATTTACACTTCCCCAAGAAATGAACGCACCAGCCCGATTGTTTCTATAAGTTTCGATACAAAAATGCTTTAATTTAAATGGCCATAACCCTTTTAATAATCACCGGTACACAAAAAAAGTGTGATGTGCACCGGACGTGACCTATCTAGGGGTATGTTTTTAGACCCTCTGAATCCGAATTTTAAATCATACGGCTCCCCGAGTAAATTGCAAAAACGGTAAAAAATTCGTATTTCTTACGGTTTTTGCAATTTACTTAAAATTGGAAAGTGTACGGCCTAAACTAATTTGAAATTAAAATTCAGCGGGTTGAATGGTTACAAAAAGTTATAGCTTCATCATTTCTCCTCAAACTCCCTCTTACATCGCTTAAGACACCCACGGTACGTTAGTATTTAGGCTTTAAGCCTTTGTGGTTTGTCCAAAGATTTAAAAAAAAATCTTAACATTATCTTTTTTAATTGTCTTGATAACCTAATTAATTAAAGGATTTTTGTATGGTATTTTTGAAGCTTATGGAAAAAATGGGACTGATGCGTTAATGTCTTGAAGAAGTGTATTTAAAACGCGAAGCCATAATTTTCAGAGACTTCGTTAGCAGTAGTGGCCGGTACTTATGGGCACAGGGAAACGTGCCCACCCTTCAAATAAACAAAAAACAACGATTTTGTTAAATATAATTTAATTTCATATATTTACTATAACCTTATTAAAATACTTCCTACACTCCCTAGTTTTCTATTTAAGTTTAATAATGAATATTTCAAACGTAACGTGTCTGATTTTATTATTACTCTTCTTTTTTTTTTTATTCTTCTGCCCTCCCACTGAAAAATGTCACGAGTGGCCACCGTTCGTTAGACACACTTTTAGAGCACCTATTTACACACAGTTTTTTTTTAATGATTCTCTGGTTACTGAGACGTCTGAACACTACTTTTTTTATTGTTTAATTTTTTTTCTATAAAAACAAAACAGATGATATTCAACGTGCGTTGTAATAAAAACAAAATTATAGGTTATTAATACTCATGCCAAGGGTTGCCTCCCCTGCTGACTTAATGAGTTTTATTTAATTATTTTAGACATTTTCATAAATTGATCTTGGGTTAACCTGATCAATAAAAACCCGTTTAAAAAAAGGATCAGTCAGTATCTACCCGTGTTCAGAAATTAATCGGATCCTTAGCTCCGTTTGAATTCTGCTGACCCAGTGTCAAATTGCGTTTTAATTTGGAGCTCCTCAAATGTCATAGTGCACTAGAAGAGTGTAGAAAGCATCCGGTAGAGGCGCTTAATTTAGAGTCGCTGAAAAGTATCTAAAACCTGTCGAATTTGACGGGGTTCAATCTAGTTACTTGTTTTAATTTTTAATATATAACCCCAAAAAGTTCATCATAAGAAAAAAAAATATATATATATTTTCAGTTTTCTAACAAGTTTATCAATAAGTTTTTAGGTAAACTGTTTACCACATTTTTGGTAAACTATTTACACACATTTTTGAGACGCAACCATTGGCCCAGTTCCCGTCTGGCGTCTTAAAATAATTTTAACCGAGTGCTAATGAACCTTTGTTTATAGATTGAAACCTTGTATTGTAAGTAACTTAAGTCAAATTTTCTTACTAAACGCATTCGTCGGACTGGTTTAAACCGTAAGTAGGCATCCCCTTACTTCAGGAACCCCCACTCCTCCACCCGTGACGTCATTACGAGGAATCTTGGGCGACGCCTATTTTAGGTACTGCGCATGCGCGTCATATTTAGGAATCTTGCGCAACGCGTTATTTAGGGCGTGGTCAATCTGTCAAACGTCATCTGTCATCTGTCAAATGTCATCTGTCACCTGTCATATGTCAAAAGCTCTGACGTCATTTAAAATTTAGGAATCTTGCGCAACGCGTTATTTAAGGCGTGGTCAATCTGTCAAACATCATCTGTCATCTGTCAAATGTCATCTGTCATCTGTCAAAATCTCTGACGTCATATTTAGGAATCTTGCGCAACTCCATATTTAGGGCGTGGTCAATCTGTTATCTGTCACCTGTCAAATATCACGTGACTTAGAAAATGGCGCCTGTCAGCTGTCACCTGTCATATTTCGCGAACCACGTGGTTACGTGAGATAAGGCAGTACGTATGCGCGGAAAATAATGTCAATATAACCTAGAAATAAGGCGTTGATTGAAATGACATAACCTAAATTTATACGGATAAGCCTTTGCCCCACGCCTAAGGCTCCGGGCCCACGGATAAGCCTTTGCCCCTCGCCTAAGGCTCCGGGCCCCTCGTTTAAGCCAGGGGGACCCCACGATCGTAAGCTAGCTTCATACGTCATATACTTTAGTCAACATAACCTCAAACTTATCTTAGCGTCTTACGCATGACATAACCTAGAAATAGGGTATATTATTGATTGACATTAGTTGCAGACACGTGGTTTATTAAATATATCAACACGATGGTGCTACGTCATTAGGTGGTCAACATAACCTCAAACTTATATGCATGTATCTTAGGCATGACATAACCTAGAAATAGTTATGGTTTATTGACTCATCTTATGGCGCTAAAAATGTAGGGAGAGATAGCCGATTGAGGGGCCACCGTCCACCGGTGGAGCTTATTATCTCAAGATCTCTGACGTCATTCGAAATTTAGGAATCTTGCGCAACGCGTTATTTAGGGCGTGGTCCCTACTATCTGTCAAACCATAAATGTCATCTGTCACCTGTCAAATGCCACCTGTCACCTGTCATATGTCAAAAATCACGTGACTAGGAAAATGGCCGCCATGCGTAGGATACTTGCGCTATGGTCATAAATTGATGTGCGCAAACGCGAAAATTCCAAGTCATACCGTTCGGACGCTATCGACTAAAATCGTTATTTAACCTTGATGACGAGTCATCAGCGCGCGGTTTAAATTTTTTAAATATAGTATTACGTCATACCTATCGAATAGCGAAAACCGCATGACGCCATCTTTAGCCATAAGGGCGCTACAGCTGTTTAAAATATGGCGAGAGACACCAACCAGCGATTAGGACGGTAACCCCATAGCAAAATTAACCATAGCGGCCTTATTATTAAACTTAGAATAATGAAACTTGAACAAAGAATAGTTGCTAACGGTAAATAATTTCAAGGTCAAACTTGTCACATGATAATCCAAAATTCTAAGAATTACGACCCCCGGCACCCCGCACCCTCCGCTTAAGCCGTTGGTTTAAGCGGAAGGCGTAACCAAACGCATGCGGTGAAAAAATGACGCGATTCGCCAAACGGTTCGCCGAACGGCTCTCAGGGCGGTTCACCGAGCGGGTGGCGGTTCGCCGAACGGCTCGCCAAACGGATAGCGGTTCGCAAAACAGGACTGTTTCTGGAAATACAGGGCTGTTTTTAACGCATGCGTAAGACCGTCAATAGGAGTGTAAACATGGTGGATTATGAAGATATACGCCGAGCGCCACTGCAGAGGTTGCGCTCCACGCCTTATGACATAACCTTAAACTTATATAGTTATGTTATGATTGAAACATAACCCTAAAAATTTATTCGGATAAGCCCTCGCCCCGCGTCTAACAATTAGGGCTCAGGGTCCTGCGATAACGCCCCCGCCTAAGCCCTGGGGCCCCACACGTATTACAGTATAGTTATTTCAAAGACGGCAAATAACAGTGTTCTTATTTAAAAGCAGTAATTTTGCCGTCTTTTAAATAATTATACTGTAATAAACTGTTTATTAATAAAATAACAGCGATATAATTTAAAAGACGGCAAATAACAGTGATTTTATTTAAAAAGCAGTAATTGTGCTGTCTTTTAAATAATTTTACTGTAATAAACTGTTTATTAATGAAATAACAGCGATATAATTTAAAAGACGGCAAATAACAGTGTTCTTATTTAAAAAGCAGTAATTTTGCTGTCTTTTAAATAATTTTACTGTAATAAACTGTTTATTAATGAAATAACAGCGATATAATTTAAAAGACGGCAAATAACAGTGTTCTTATTTAAAAAGCAGTAATTTTGCCGTCTTTTAAATAATTTTACTGTAATAAACTGTTTATTAATGAAATAACAGCGATATAATTTAAAAGACGGCAAATAACAGTGTTCTTATTTAAAAAGCAGTAATTTTGCCGTCTTTTAAATAATTATACTGTAATAAACTGTTTATTAATGAAATAACAGCGATTTAATTTAAAAGACGGCAAATAACAGTGATTTTATTTAAAAAGCAGTAATTTTGTTGTCTTTTAAATAATTATACTGTAATACACTGTTTATTAATAAAATAACAGCGATATAATTTAAAAGACGGCAAATAACAGTGATTTTATTTAAAAAGCAGTAATTTGCCGTGATACAAGGAGATATATAGGTATATTATACAGGGCCGCCAGCGGTGCTAATATTATCACAAGTAGATATGCAAATTATATACGAGGCTGTCAACGACACTAATATTACCAAGTATACCTATCGAATAGCGAAAACCGCATGGTATATTAACCCATCAAGAGTAGGTTTCTTGTTTTGACAGGTTTCAGGTTGATTGATACAGTACGAACCAAGGAGGCAAAGTATGATGTGATTTAAAAACACACAACCACACCACACCTCTCGGGGACTGACCAAGTCTCTCTGGACTTATCTAATATATGTATCTACAATTATGACGCCTGCGCAAAAGTCTAAACATGAACAGGTAATTAAATATGAACAGCAAAATAAACAGCTGAACAGCTCTGTAGTTTCAAAATACAGCCCTGTATTTTCCAAATACGGCACCGTTTTTCTAAAATACAGTGCCGTATTTTAAAAAACGGTGCCGTATTTTAAAAAACAGTGCCGTATTTTAAGAAACGGTGCCGTATTTTAAAAACGGTGCTGTATTTTAAAAAACGGTGCCGTACTTTAGAAACACGGTGCCGTATTTTAAAAACGGTGCCGTATTTTAAAAAACGGTGCCGTTTTTCTAAAATACGGTGCCGTTTTGTGGGAACCCCAGGGCTTAGGCGGGGGCGTTATCGCAGGACCCTGAGCCCTAATTGTTAGACGCGGGGCGAGGGCTTATCCGAATAAATTTTAGGTTATGTTTCAATCATAACAGTGTCCGAATTTCTAGGTTATGTTGACGTCATTTTTTCGCGCATGCGAATGAACTATATAAGTTTAAGGTTATGTCATAAGGCGTGGAGCGCAACCTCTGCAGTGGCGCTCGGCGTATATCTTCATAATCCACCATGTTTACACTCCTATTGACGGTCTTACGCATGCGTTAAAAACAGCCCTGTATTTCCAGAAACAGTCCTGTTTTGCGAACCGCTATCCGTTTGGCGAGCCGTTCGGCGAACCGCCACCCGCTCGGTGAACCGCCCTGAGAGCCGTTCGGCGAACCGTTTGGCGAATCGCGTCATTTTTTCACCGCATGCGTTTGGTTACGCCTTCCGCTTAAACCAACGGCTTAAGCGGAGGGTGCGGAGTGCCGGGGGTCGTAATTCTTAGAATTTTGGCTTATCATGTGACAAGTTTGACCTTGAAATTATTTACCGTTAGCAACTATTCTTTATTCAAGTTTCATTATTCTAGGTTTAATAATAAGGCCGCTATGGTTAATTTTGCTATGGGGTTACCGTCCTAATCGCTGGTTGGTGTCTCTCGCCATATTTTAAACAGCTGTAGCGCCCTTATGGCTAAAGATGGCGTCATGCGGTTTTCGCTATTCGATAGGTATGACGTAATACTATATTTAAAAAATTTAAACCGCGCGCTGATGACTCGTCATCAAGGTTAAATAACGATTTTAGTCGATAGCGCCCGAACGGTATGACTTGGAATTTTCGCGTTTGCGCACATCAATTTATGACCATAGCGCAAGTATCCTACGCATGGCGGCCATTTTCCTAGTCACGTGATTTTTGACATATGACAGGTGACAGGTGGCATTTGACAGGTGACAGATGACATTTATGGTTTGACAGATAGTAGGGACCACGCCCTAAATAACGCGTTGCGCAAGATTCCTAAATTTCGAATGACGTCAGAGATCTTGAGATAATAAGCTCCACCGGTGGACGGTGGCCCCTCAATCGGCTATCTCTCCCTACATTTTTAGCGCCATAAGATGAGTCAATAAACCATAACTATTTCTAGGTTATGTCATGCCTAAGATACATGCATATAAGTTTGAGGTTATGTTGACCACCTAATGACGTAGCACCGTCGTGTTGATATATTTAATAAACCACGTGTCTGCAACTAATGTCAATCAATAATATACCCTATTTCTAGGTTATGTCATGCGTAAGACGCTAAGATAAGTTTGAGGTTATGTTGACTAAAGTATATGACGCATGAAGCTAGCTTATGATCGTGGGGTCCCCCTGGCTTAAACGAGGGGCCCGGAGCCTTAGGCGAGGGGCAAAGGCTTATCCGTGGGCCCGGAGCCTTAGGCGTGGGGCAAAGGCTTATCCGTATAAATTTAGGTTATGTCATTTCAATCAACGCCTTATTTCTAGGTTATATTGACATTATTTTCCGCGCATACGTACTGCCTTATCTCACGTAACCACGTGGTTCGCGAAATATGACAGGTGACAGCTGACAGGCGCCATTTTCTAAGTCACGTGATATTTGACAGGTGACAGATAACAGATTGACCACGCCCTAAATATGAAGTTGCGCAAGATTCCTAAATTTTAAATGACGTCAGAGCTTTTGACATATGACAGGTGACAGATGACATTTGACAGATGACAGATGACGTTTGACAGATTGACCACGCCCTAAATAACGCGTTGCGCAAGATTCCTAAATATGACGCGCATGCGCAGTACCCTAAAATAGGCGTCGCCCAAGATTCCTCGTAATGACGTCACGGGTGGAGGAGTGGGGGTTCCTGAAGTAAGGGGATGCCTACTACCGTATTCGAAAATGACAATATAAATATTAGAATCAAGAAAAATTTAGGTTTTAAAACCGTTGCGTCACAGCCCAAAAAGCATTTTAGGTTATGAATATAATTTTTATTTTTTAGGTTTAATATGTACTTTAGTTTACACCGGATATAAAAATTTTCACTTGCCATTGACATTCATATTAAAAGTTTACAAAAATGACCGATATAAAGTTTTGAATGAGTTTAATGCATATGCCCGCCCGACAAGGATGACTATATTGTTTTTAAACCATTGTCCGGGATGTATTAAAACACGGTTAAATGCGTGACGTATATGACGTCACTGTTTAGCAAGAAAATGTAATGTTTTAAAATGTTTTGAACCGTATTAACAACAAAAAATGGCTAAATATTTCATTATTTTATATTTTTTTATTTAATCATAACTTTTATTATATTATTGTGTAAGATCAGAATAGTTCTTCATAATGTGATAAAAGTTTTAATTTTCTTAACATGTTAAATAAACTTTTTAATTTTATTCTGGAAAAAGCCAAATAATATTTTGTTTAAATTTAATTTTCCAGAAAACAAATAAAGCATAAAATATAAGAAAAAATATTGATAAAGAAATTATTGTATCCTCGTTTTTTTTAATTTATACAATATCTGTATTAGCAAACATTGTGTTAAATTGTATTTTATTGTTATCTCTCCATATGTTTTTTTGGCGACATAATACATAATATACTTGACTTTATTATAAAGCCTTTTAATTTTAAAAACCATATATCCTGGAATTTTTGGTCACGTACAATACGTATAAACTAAATACAATAAAAAGAAATAAATTCAACTATGCAGGTTCATCTAAATCAAAAGGTATGGTAAAGCAACAACAAAGCGGGTCCAATGCACAGTGCGTCGAGAGATATGGATTTCGGGACAAAAATCGTGTCAGTCTTATTGCACTAAAATAGTTATTTTATTAATAATTAAGTAGGAAAAAATGCTCTGCTAATATGGAAAGCAATACTGTAAGATTATTATCCCACTAAAAACATAAATGCAAAAAGGTGAGCCAAGTTCAATATTAAAATTATGCTTTGCTGTTCGCTTTTGCACAGAACTTGGCACTTATTTAGATCTCCATTCTTTTTGCGGCGAAGCTCACGGCGAAGCATAATTTTAGTATCGAAGTTGGCTTACCTTTTTCACATTTATGTTTTTGGTGGGATATCATTATTTTTTGTAAAGACAATTAGGCAGGTATTTAGATTTAATATTTTTTCTTGCGTTTCTGCTGCAAAGTTTTATTTTGTCTATTGTTTTCATTTTCTTAAACAATAAAAATAATAGTGCGCATAGCCTACTTATTGTCTGCTTACTAACCTTTTGGACCGCTTCTGTTTATGCTTAAATTAGCCAAGTTCGAGCGATATAACAATCTTGTTATGAGTATTTATTAGCGCGTATTACAAGTTTTCTAAATGGAGACACCACTTGTTTTTTGACTTAATTTTATATTTATATTCCTGTCATATAGCAAATATATGAATACATCTATTGGGATAGTTTCAAATATCTGCTTGTAACAGTTCAAACGCTAGGTTGAGGTTAGGTTTTTGATCGATATGTCAGTCAGTGGAAAATTGACAACTGTTTGGACCTTCATATCTCTATAACCCTTTAAGGTAGCTTCATGAAATTTGGGGTTTCAGTTGGTTTTATGAATATTAATAAACACAAACAGTTTCATGTGACTACGTTAAATAGGTTTTGAGTTAAAGTTTTTTGTATGGGGACCCCTCTAACTCCCCCTCCCCATTTTTTAACTTTTTAAATTTTCAGATTATTTCTTACACTTACAGACAATGACTGAGCTGGATTTCAAATTTTATCTTTCTAGTACATCTGGGAGTGGGTTAGGTTTTTAATCTATATGTCGTAGTGAGTCAGTAAATCAGTCAGTCAGTGGAAAATTGACGACTAGTGGAAAATTGACGACTTTTGAACCCTTATACCTTTATGACCGTTTGAGCTAGCTTCATGAAATTTGGGCTTCCAATCATCCTTATGGATATAAATAAGCACACGTAGTGTGTTTACGTTTAATAGGTTTTGAGTTATGGAGGGGTCAAAAGTGGCACCAAGTGCTTCGTGTAATATTACACGCGGCGTTGTAGGCAGTTCCTTCGCTTGAACTTGGCTTGACACGCTGCCGCGTGTCTAGATACATTTAACACATTAAAATTAATAATTTTGGTATTTTTGTTTACATATTGCCGCACTGTGTGGTGACACACCACACACCACCTTGTTTTGTATGCCGAAATTATTTATTCAATCTCCACCTGTTGGTATTTTACACGCATTAGACCATCTCTTTTCCACGAATTGCCTGTAAACCTTTTAACTTAGCTGATACTGTATTATACCATGTAAAATAACTTGACAAATCCGAATTAATGCTATCGTATTTAGCAACATAAAACATATTATCTACGTTTCCAGGAAGCATGTAGGTAGTTTGTTAGAAACTAAATTGCAAATAAAGAGGATTTATGTTTATCTTCTTCCTTTTAGAGCTATATTTCAGAGCATCAAAGTTAGCCCATCTGCTTATTTGCGGCAAGTTTACTTTTATAAGTAGCTTTGTAAAACACATACCAGCGACTACAACAAAACTGGGTTGTTACTTCTTTTAGAACCAGCACTGCCCAAAGTAATAGGGGTTAGTAAATATTCGTTAGATTTTATGCGGAAATGTAGCCACACTTCAAAATAATATTTGTTTATGCAAATAACGATGACAAAGAGAACATTTTGACTGCAATACTACGCCCTCAAGGGGCATAGAGTAAATTCGTGCTAAAAAAACGTAAATTTGTACATATATATATATATTTTTTTGACCACGCAGACGTAAATTTATTTATTAGAACTTAATGGTACATTAAAACATATGGCTCTCCGCACATGGGTCGGTGCAACAGTGACGTCGATAGTACGAAGGCATTTTGTTTACACACATCAATTTTAGGCGTTCAACCAATTATAACCGCGGTAATAATTGGTGACAAATTTGACGTATAATACATTGTTTAAACGTCAACATAACCAATTGGTAAATACCGTCTTAGAATTGGTTCTTCGCCTAAAATTGATAGCTTGTGTGTGATTTATATGATGTGTCTGATTTTTACACGGAAAGAATTTGTGTTACGTCAAAAGTTTTTGGACCAAAGATGGATTTGTTTAATATTAGATTTGTAAAGGAATTTGAAAAACGTCCTGGGACCGTATTCTTGGTTTTGAGAGAAAGTGACACTCCCAGAGCTTTTCTACTCCCTCGATTTTCTATCGTTTTCGAATGACAGTATTCTTGAACGAAAGTAGAATGGAAACTATAAGGCAGTGTTTCTAAGCATATATATTTAATTTGGGCCAATGAAAATAAAGATAATTTTTGACAGCGAAGCACTAACCAAAAGATATTTTGTTTGGCAGCACAATAAACCAATGAATTTTTGGCAGTTTGGAACCGAAATTTGTAGGGTTAACAAACATTTAACTTTTCTGGTTTTAGCTTTTAAATAAAGTTTAAATTTACAGTACCTACATATGTCAACGGATAGACTTTACAATAGGATAGGATAAATTTAAAAATTTAAAGAAATGTGTGTGGCAACTGCTTTTGCTTGTTAAAAAGTAAGATTCACGTTGGAAAAATTATTTTGTTGTGTACATGGGCTCCTAAAACTACAAAAATGTGAAAATTCATCAGAGACAAAACTGCCTGTATTTTTAATAATTTAGCAAAATGCAAAAAAGGGTTTTAAAATTAAATAAGGATCTTATATCTAAAATTTTACATGAAATAAAGTTAAATTTCGGGATCATATTTGACACCCATTTTACGTAATTTACCTAGTTTTAATAATCGACATAATAAATGTCAAAGTTTTTCAAATATATTAAAATACGAAAATGTAAAAAGTTACGTAAAAAGGTCTAAAACATAAACAGTTAATTTAAAAGATGATACTAAAAAAATATTTATGTGAAATTTTAGATATTAAATACTTATTCAATTCTAAATACCTTGCTTATTTGAAATTTTGCTAAATTATTAAAAATAAAGAGCAGTTTTGAAGCCCCATTACAAAATAAATTAGAATTTTTCAACGTAAATCATGATTTTTTTAAAGTCAAGCAGTTGCCATATAGGACTTTCATAAACACACACAAACAAACACCAACAAATTTTTGGTTCGTTTGTACTATTGTAAAGTCCATCCGTGGACAAGCAAGAAAAGAAAAGGGTGTAGTTTAAATGTACCAGTGATTATTAGATTCAATTTTTTTATTAGGTTTCTAAAACTATTTATAACAATAAACAAACAACCGCACTGTATTTTCTTGGTAAAAGTAAATATCTGCTTAATTTTTAGTTGTAGTTATTAAAAGTACCGAAGCTAGTGGTTGTGGTTGCATGAAAGGAATACCTTTATCAATTCCTACACCAAAATTTTGGTCAATCTGAACATTGTTTCCAAATTTTGGTCTAGGACTGAAGATCTCACCCAAGCTGCCAACCTCAACTGCCCTTCTCTACATTTTCGTTAATAATGTCATGCTTATATATTAAGTAATTAATAATAATATTCATTTTTAACAATTAAAAAAAAAAAGAAAATAAATGTTGTAATTAAAATCTCCACACGCCAAACGCATAAGTTTATAGGTTATGTAAACCTATTTTCTACTGATTTTTCGACTTTCTCTTAGTCAATATCAGGAGAAATTATTTGCTAACAAAGGAAATCGATTTCTATCACTTTTTGATAAAATTGGCTTTAAGAATACAGGATTTCTTGGTCACTCCTACTTTTTACCACTTTCTCTTACAATTTCTACTCCCTAAAACTCAAGAATATGGGCCCTGTACTTTAAAAGAATATTTGTGGAGAGATTACATAGAAAGAGCTTGAAAACAAAATAGCAAAAAAAGTCAAGGGAAGAAAATATTTTTATTTTTTTGTCTGTAAAATAATATAAATGTTGTAATTAAAATCTCCACACGCCAAACGCATAAGTTTATAGGTTATGTAAACCTATTTTCTACTGATTTTTCGACTTTCTCTTAGTCAATATCAGGAGAAATTATTTGCTAACAAGGAAATCGATTTCTATCACTTTTTGATAAAATTGGCTTTAAGAATACAGGATTTCTTGGTCACTCCTACTTTTTACCACTTTCTCTTACAATTTCTACTCCCTAAAACTCAAGAATATGGGCCCTGTACTTTAAAAAGAATATTTGTGGAGAGATTACATAGAAAGAGCTTGAAAACAAAATAGCAAAAAAGTCAAGGGAAGAAAATATTTTTATTTTTGTCTGTAAAATAATGTTCGGCAGGATTTAGGCTTTTGCATACTTGTCTTAAAGGGCTCTTTTTTAGCACTCATTGACCTGGTGGAATAATCCTAAAGGGTAGTTTTTGACCGTTCGTTGGTCGGGTTCGGGAAACATCGGCGCTCTCCGATCGACATATGATTTTATTGGCCGGGATTATCATAAAAATTGGCCATTAAACGTATGCTCGTCGCTGTTTTACCGACCAATTGTGTACAATTTTTGTTAAGGAAATTATAAATAATATGGCAATGGCAGCAATAATTTAAAAGCGTCATAAAAAAGTGAACTGCGCTGATCATCGTATCTTGATGCTGGGTCATGTAAAATCACTCAATGAAAAAAATTATTTGATAGATATTCGTTTTCCTCGGGTAAGGCTGGAAGGGTTTTTTAATATTTTAATTTTTTACTTTTAAAGACACTTAAAAATGAATAAAGTGGTTAAAAAAAGGGAAAGTTCTCTTTAAAAGAAAAATAGGAAATATTGACATATTTAAAAATGATTAGCCTTACCTCAAAAATTATATAAAGATACAGTGTTATTTTTTAAAAGGATCGTGCAGTAGTTTTAAAGTTTCAAACTTATGATTGTCACCGACTTTAAAAACGTGAGTTGTGGGAAAAGCACTTTCTACAGCCCCATCTATTTAGCTGCCCAAATATGAAATTCAGGGTTTAAAAACTGCTCTGAATTGGTCTAAATGGTCTAATTGGTCTTAAAATATCAAGGATATTAAACAATTTTTACCGGCTCAAATCATACATGACTCAATTAAAAGGATACAATTGAATACAAAATGATCAACATTGGTCAGCAAGATTTAAGGAGTTCTGTATTAAATGAAGACTTTTAAGGACGAGAAAATTTTGTGAGCTGCTTAAAATTTAAAAAAATTATATTCAAAAAACAAATTAGAGAAATGGTCATAGGTATTTAATATTTGGTCAAAGATATTGAATAAATATAAAGTTTACTGTGTCAAGGTCACTAATTGCTACATAAATATATTTAGCACCTGGTCATCACTTATTCTGCGGTCTTTTCAGGATGTAACAATTCGTTACACTTAGTGACCACTTATGACCATTTCGTGACCTCAGAGGGGGCTGTCTTTCCGTCTTAACTTAAAAACGTGAGCGTCATGAAGAAATTTGCATTGGTCTTTGCTGAAAAATCAGTGTAAAATACTAAAATGTATAATTATTGTAAATTTACAGTTCTAATTGTACTTATACAATTTTAAAAGTAATTTTTGTTTTGTGTAATTTTAATATAAAACTGCAATAAATGATAATTTTAAATATATTTTACATAATAAGTGTACAGGGTGTCCCATTTTGGTTGTCCCTTATGGGAAACTTGGAAACCATAAGAGATATTAAAAATCCGATACCCCATCCTCGAGCTCTTTTTGGAGAAAACATTTATGGTAAAAACAGATCATCGCTATCGCGAAGCGTTTCAGAGATACAGGGTGATTCTCGATTTTTTCACTTTTTGAAAAGGTCCTGTAGCTTTGTTGTTATTACAGATACGAGAAAACTAATTGCACATTATACAGACACTTTTTTCCGTAGAATCCAGTGGCGTAGCCAAAAATTTTTTGAGCTGTCATTTTTGACATATGACCCAAACATGTTTTTTTTTTATTAGGGACACCCTATAAATGATTAGGTAATTAAATTGCTTGTTTTTTTCTGGTTAAAATAATATATCATAGTAGGTGGTTTAATAAATTTTTTACGTCAAATATTGGAAAAATTATGATTTTAAAGACGCATTGCGGCTTCTATCTGTTTTTAAATTGTTTTATATTTTTGTTTTAAAAGGAATCTGTCATCCCTTAGCTCAGGAGACATTTCCGTAGAAAAAAAAACAAAAAATTAGTTTACAACAACAATAATAAACAAGTTATATTAATTAAACTTAAAAATTTATCAAGTTTTTTAATTTTGATTTTTATTTTTTTATTTTTTATGAATTCTCCATGTCAACTTTACCAATAGAGCAAAAAAAACAAAAAAAAAATTTAAAGTCCAAAAAAAAAAAACCGAAAAATTTTTGACACACCCTGTATAACTTTGATTTTTATTTTTTATACAACATTATCATACTAATACAGTACCAAAATTTTTTTGCTTCAAATTCATAAATAAGGACGCTATGAATTTTTAAATTTAAACATAAAAATAATTATTTTTAATTTTTGGGACACACTGTATCATTTATATATATATAATAATATTCTTCCTTATCATATATATTATCCACCATAATTTCATCCTTATATATTCATAAATAAAATTGTAGGAAATTTTTAAAGTTAAAAATAAAAAAAATCATTTTAATTTTTTGAGACACCCTGTATCATTTTTTATGTATAATAATATTTCTCACCATCACATTTATCAAATACCAAAATTTCATCCCTTTATTTTCATAAATAAAATTGTAGGAAATTTTTAAATTTTAAAATAAAAAAATTATTTTAATTTTTTGAGACACCGTGTATCATTTTATTATGCGTATTAATAATCTTCTACATCATATATAATATTTACCAAAATTTCATACTTATATATTTATAAATAAAGTGGTAGAAATTTTAAATTTTAAAATAAAAAAATGCGTCTTTAAAATCATAATTTTTCCAATATTTGACGTAAAAATTTATTAAACCACCTACTATGATATATTATTTTTAATCAGAAGAAAAACAAACAATTTAATTACCTAATCATTTTATAGGGTGTCCCTAATAAAAAAAAACATGTTTGGGTCATATGTCAAAAATGACAGCTCAAGAATTTTTGGCTACGCCACTGAGTTCACGGAAAAAGTGTCTTTATAATGTGCAATTAGTTTTCTCGTATCTGTAATAACAACAAAGCTACAGGACCTTTTCAAAAGTGAAAAAATCGAGAATCACCCTGTATCTCTGAAACGCTTCGCGATAGCAATGATCTGTTTTTACCATAAATGTTTTCTCCAAAAAAGAGCTCGAGGATGGGGTATCAGATTTTTAATATCTCTTATCGTGCGCTTTAATATAAGACTTAATTTTACTGAGGTGTTTGGTTTTTATGTCGCTAAGTATCGTTCAGCCTTTATCAAAGGCAAGCGAAAAGCGTTGAGGAACTTTTCGTGACCTATAATACTACCAAGAAAGCCAGGAAGTGCTAGTAAGTAGAAAATTTTCTAGTTTTATTTATAGCTAAAGCAAAACTTCTCTTGTACATTAAAGAGAAAGTTTAATAGAAATTAAACTACTTACGGTTTTACATTGAACTTAACTAAAAACTATTTAATACAAAGGTAACATTTAAAAGCTTTGTTAAAAGAAAATTCTAAATTAATATATTGTTTTTATTTACAGAGTGTTACATTTTCGATGGTTTCTACAGGGTATCTCGAAAATCGTAAAGAATATCAGAAATCTAATAAAGGACTCCCGATTTCTTTTTGGGAAAACAACTATAGTGAAAACAGTTTATGACTATTGATATCCATCTCGGAGCTACAGGGTGATTTTCGGACTTTGCCCATTTTTATAATCTTTTTTAAGTCGTTTGCTATTAAAGTTGTGAAAAAACTTTAAATAGGTTAATTGTGTTATGTTTTTCTTATGGAATACCCTGTATATTTTATCTGTAATTATTAAGCTTCTTTGGTTTTTCAAAATATACATAATTATGTGTTTCTTGTTTAAAGTTTAACAGAAAATTACCATTTATCAAAATTTTGTATTTTAGGAAGGCCATGGCTAAAAATGACAAAACAGTATTTTTCAATACCTACTTTTTTATTTCTCTACCCTAACGAATATTTTATTAACAATTACCTTTTATATTTACAGGGCATTTTAATTTGCTTGGCTAAGCTTTAAAAATATAACTTTATCATAGAAAGACACTACTACAGAAAAAAGTTATACTTACTAAATTAAAATAAAATAAATACATATTATAAAACATTTAATATCAAAGAATTCATACTTAAACTAACAAAAAACAAAAATTACAATAAATGTTTAAATTATTGTGTTACATGATGTGTATTTATTTTATTTCCATTTAGTAAATATCATATTTTTTTCTGTATTACTGCTTTTTTATAAACGTGTTTATATTTTTAAACTTATCTATTATTGTTATGTTGTTTATTATAATTATATTGCAAGAGTTTTTAAAATGTTTTATAAAAAGCTGCATGAACTATTTATTCAAAACTTAGGTTGGACTGATAATAAATATATATATATATATATATATTTATGTAAAGTTGAAAAATATAAAAAATTTATTTTCAATAAAAATCAATTTCGGGTGGCGGAACCAAAAGCAAGTATTGAAAAACACTGGTTTGTCATTTTCAGGCATGGCCTTCTATAAAAAAGCAATGTTTATGAAAAATATTAATTTTCGGTAAAACTTTAATAAACGAGAAAATACATACTTACATATATATTTTTAAAGTCGAGAGAGAGCTAATAAATATAGATAAAAATATACAGGGTGTTCCATAAGAAAAACACAAACACACAAGTTAGGCAATTTTCTTAAAAACTAACCAATAAGAAGAAAGCTAATTACACCACAAAATTATTCGGAAAAACTATATGGTTACCCTATTTAAGGTTTTTCACAACTTTAATAGCAAACAAGTTCAAAAGCAACCGAACTAAAAATTAGAAAATAATTTTTTCATTAAAAAAAATATTGTCATTTCATAGTAAAAAGCGTGGGGTGCATTTTACTATTTTTTCATAACTTTTCCATCATAGATATTTGCAAATATAATAATTATAACATTTAATATATTTATCACTTACGCTTTTTACTATGAAATGACAATATTTTTTAATGAAAAATTATTTTCTAATTTTAGTTCGGTTGCATATAAAAGCGTGTTTTTAGTTTTTAAACTATTAATTATTTTCATTTTTAGTTTCTGCTACTCTTGACAAAATGGCGAAAAATTTTTTAATGAACAAGAGTGGCAAATTTTAAAATTTTCCAACAGATTGCAACTCACTAAAAAATTTCTTCTTCATTAAGTAGCAAAGTTTGAAATTTTGCCAACAGATGGCAATCCAGGCAATGTTTGGACCGTTGCCAATATATTGCAACCCACTAAAAAATTTCTTCTTCATTTAATAGCAAAGTTTGAAATGTTGCCAACAGATGGCAACCTAGGTGTTGTTTTTATAATATAATGGAATTTTTTTCCTGGCGATCCAAAAAGATAACGGGATACTGTTTGCAGATTATTGCATTGTCATGTTTCCTTAATACGTGTGCAAAGTTTCAAAGAAATCGAATAGCTGGAAGTTGGTTAAAATTAGGCTCAAAGATTCCGTTACATAGCCAGATAGTTACAACCCAAGTTAATAAAAAAGCGTGTTAACGGCATTTATTAACTGTTATTGTTCATAAAAATTGAACACCAATGGTGCAACTAACCCTATATTTTTATTGTTCATAAAAATTGAACACCAATGGTGCAACTAACCAAATTGTGTAAAAACTAAAAATGTTTCTTCATTTAATAGCAAAGTTTGAAATGTTGCCAACAGATGGCATCCTAGGTAGTTGTTTTTATAATATAATGGAATTTTTTCCTGGCGATCCAAAAAAGATAACGGGATACTGTTTGCAGATTATTGCATTGTCATGTTTCCTTAATACGTGTGCAAAGTTTCAGAGAAATCGAATAGCTGGAAGTTGGTTAAAATTAGGCTCCAAAGATTCCCGTTACATAGCCAGATGATAGATAGTTACAACCCAAGTTAATAAAAGAAATAAACTATCCGAGAGAAAGATAGCTGCTGGGCCTTCCCTTGTCTGTCTTCAAGGAAGGCAAACGCAGATGGCGCGTGAGTCGACTTTATCGTTTGCCCGCCAAATTCCAAATTATATAGCTGTGCTATTTTTGCCCTTAATGTTAGGTACTTTGTTTTTGTTTCCTATTAATATAAAATATTGGGGTTTAGTTCAATAATTACACACACCTAATTAAAAATGTCATTTATTTGGTTTTTATAAAGATTTTTCTTACAGATAACCATGTCAATATTTACCTAAAATTATCTGTTGAAAAGCACAAATTTAATATAATACACTGTGATCACTAATAAAAGTCAATATTCAAAGTCCAATTAAAGGTAAAAAACCACGAAACACAACAATAAATCACAGAAAATGTAAACAAACTGTCCAAACAAATCGGCCATTGGAAAAATATCAAACACAAATATCGATTAACATTTCGGCGTGACTGCCTGCGGCAACGGTTGTCAAGTTAAAAATATTCGATTCATGGTATATTTTCTTTCTCTTAATTAGATGTGAGCCAAAAAAGGACTACTAAAGCTTACATGCAGAAATTGTAAACAACTTGGCAACCAGGGCAAAGCGATGATTGCTCCATCTACGATAGCCTCGCCATGATGAAAGACAAAGACATATTTATTGGAACTTGCGTTAAACCAGAAAGAGATAAATACAATGGAACCTTAATTAGCTTTGAAAGAAATGGTTTCGGCTAGTCAGCTAGTGTAAAAATCTACATTTCGAGGTTGAACAGTGTCCTGAGAGATGCGACCTTGCGGTGCAAGGAAATTGCAAGCAGTAAGGAGTTTTTCCCTATTTAAATTTCAAATTCAAATAAAATATCGTATCATTTTAGCTTCAAAAAATATAAAGTATATGCGTCAGTTTTCCGTCATCTTAAAGACGTCATTAACGGTACGTCTTTTGTCTGTGACTTAGGGAGGTCAATTAAACGTCATTTTGTCGTCATCTTATGACGTCTTTGCGGACCAAATATGACCAAAAAATGACTAAAAGAGACGTCAATAAGACGTCAGCTTGCTGCTTGGGTATTGGTCAGTATGATTAATTAATTGGTCAGCAAGATTAAAGGAGTTGTGTATTAAATAAAAATGTTCAAGAAAAAGAAAATTGTGTGGGCGGCCCAAAATTAAAAATTTGATATTTAAAAAACACATTCTAAAAGCTAGTAACAATTAGAAAATTAGCCATGGGTATTTAATATTTGGTGAAAGGTACTGGGATAAATATGAAAAGTTTAAAATTTCAAGGTCACAAATTGCTACATAAATATATTTAACACCTCAACATCAATATTCGGAGGTCGTTTTATTCTGTAACAATTGGTCACGATTGGTCAGTGGGTCATCAGCAGCATTAAAATAAAACTACCATACGCAATTTTACAGCATTTTGATAAGTTAAAAAAAATACATAAGCAATTTCTTATTACATATCACATCGATGGACCCAAATAATCCATGATTATTATTTTAATTTTAATGAAACACTTTATATAGTGTAAGTTAAAAACGAGGGCAATAGTCCCGTTACACATAAGAGGTACGAAGGCCCTACGCCTGATACATTTAAAGTAATATAACCTTTCACATGCAGGCGCGAACGCGTTACTCCCATTTTTTGAGTGCATACTTATCGAAATTATAACCTCATTTTTTTTTAACTCGGTTAAGGTAAAAAAGCCGATAATATTCCTTATTTTTATTTTTACCATATTTGAGCGATTTCGAAAAGTTCCGAACAATAAAACAAACTGAGCGTAACAAATATCCATTTATATTCATCTTTCCTGTATTATCGTAGACTCTCATAAAGCACGTATATGATATAAATATATTATGGTTTTCAGAGTTTTTAGGGGCACGTGTCTTTTATAAATAAATATTAATCAAAATATATTTCAGGGATGTCATTTGTTTAGACAAAGTATATCGAAAGGTTTTTTATAATAGTTTTTTTCTTTCACAATGCCGGTAATGGGTACATTTTTCGTTAAATATACAGGGCCTTAAAATCCTCGTTTAATTTTAGGTTAAATAAAGACAATATTACTTTTGTAAAAAATACTTTTTTTTAAATCTGTACAGGGTTACCCAAAATATATGGGCAATTTCTTGAATTTATATACAACACATAAATAATTTCTCCTAGAGCCCCTCTTTACAAAGATATGTGCTCTTAAAGCACTCCGCTGGCTGAAAATCAGTTTTCCTTAAATAACTTTTATAATTACTTGGTATATGTTTAAATTATTTTTTATTATGAAAAATACTAGTTACGACTTCTGAAATGGAATCCTTTTAAAACTTTTGCCTTCATTAGTTCGCCAAGAAGAGGACTAACAATGTTTAGTTGTATGTGTGTAAAGGACACACTAGTGCTAATTTTAACATCATCTTGTATATTAAAGACATAAATGATTTTTGGTTAGCCTTAACCCTTAGCTAAAAAAGGTACTCCGCTTGATGTCAAAAAGCTAAAGCGTTTTCCACAAAAACAAGTTTTTGTTTAGTGGTGGCATCTAAAAATATTAGCACCGTACAAATAACTAAATTAAACTCTCTCCGCTATCAGCGCGAAAACGCCCGAGGATATCCGACAACAGATGCCCCTTGTATCTCGTCCCCGCTGCAAAGAGTAGAAATAATAATGGATTTATTTAAGCGGCGTGTGTTACTTAGTTTCTTTTTTCAATGCGTGCGTTGAACCAAGTGGATCAATTAAACGTTAGGCGCTTACCGGCGAAAGCTAAACATCCGAAGACGTTATGTCTGCAGCGCTTTGACATGAAAAATGGAATTGTGTTGCGGGACTGTGAGACTGCTACACAGGTTGTTACAAATTCAATGTATTAGCATTGCTATCTCGAAAAAGTTGGTCAAATTAAGGTAAAGTTGCTCATGCTATTGCTGAATAGTTGGGCGAAGAAAAATTAAAAAAAATTTGGTTACTTCCGGAGATTTTCAAAAAAAAAAACCGAAAAATTCAAATATCCATTTTATTTTTAAAGCCCTGTTGATGATTATTCTAAAAACCAATAGCTTTTTTAGGCACTTTTTAATGCTCTTTAAGCAACTATTTTTATTTTTCCGGTACGACGTTTCGTTTTTAGCTACCATTATCAGCTTCGTTTTTAAAATACCGACCACCGGACATATCGGAAAAATAAAATATTTTTTGAAGAGCATAGTGCCCTAAAAAGTGCTATTGGTTTTTAAAATAATCACTAACAGGGCCCTAAAAATAAAACTGATACTTGAATATTTCGGTTTTTCCGGATATCTCCAAAAATAACCAGATTTTTAAAATTTCTCTTTGCCCAATTATTAAGCATAAGGATGCGCAACTTTGCTTTAAATTAACCAACTCTTTATCTTCTATAATTACCGAGACAGCAATGCTAATGCATCGAATTTTTAACACCCTGTATAGTTATTTATACGTTGATATTAGGTTATTTTTTTGCAAATTGAACTAAAACAACTTATCCGAAAAAGATTTTTTTAGTTTTACGACACTAAAAAAATAATGTTGCTGATCTGTAAAGGGACCCATATTCTTCACTTATTAAGGCTGGAAAATGCTTAAAATAAGAGGAAACTTATGTCGAACCAACAAAAAAAATATTAAATACAACCGTATTTAATAAAGTTGTTTTTCTCGAAAACGCTGTACTTTATCAATGTCAAACAGAAGTACCTTTTTATTTAGCTAAAAGTTTGAGCTAGTAAAAAATGCTGTTTCAATTCTTTTTTATACAGGGTGTAGGGGTTAATTTTCGTAAATAAACGAAGCTGAAACTGGCGACTAAAATTTGGAGGTGGCACAGGGACGAAAAAAAAATAGGGTTCTAGAGAGCCCTTAATTTTTAAATTATTTTAATTTAACATAAATAATTTTGAAGATTTATTAGTAAAAAATAAAAATCCAAGTTGTTCGCAAATTTATTGAAAATTTTTACACGGAGAAAGCGCCGCTGGATATTTAATATAATATAACTTTTATGCGCAATTTTTTTTATAATCAAATTTATTATTATTACTTATAAATACTAAAAAGTGAAAAATCAAAATGTAAGCCATTTATTTTGCTCCTGGCCACCTTCTCATTTTAGTCGCGAGTTTCAGCTTTGTATATAAACAAAGCTAAAACTGGCGACTATTATTAGAATGTGTCGACTAAAATTAAGAGGTGGCCAAGGGACAAAAAAATTGGGCTTTTAGGGGCCCTAAATTTTTATTAAAATTTATCAGAAACTGTAACAGCTTGTAACTTCTGTGCGCATAAATATTGATTTTCTAAAGTTATCAGAGGGCTTTATTTATAAATATTTAAATGTAGAAAATCAAAATCTGAGCCCTTCGTTTCGTTACTGGGCAACCTCCCAATTTTAATCGCCAGTTTCAGCTTTGTAAATAAACGAACCTGATGATCCATTTAAAGAAAGTATATTTTTTGCAATAAATCAAAAACCCGATGTACTATTTTTTTTTGTTGGCAGCACGTTAATCAGCGGAAAAAATACTACAACTTTACTAAAACCGACTTCATATTTTTAATAATAAAAAATTAGCAATAGTACCGACTTAAAAATATCACCCTGTATATTCTTGTAAAGATTTGCATCTATAAACAGAATATCTCTTGTAATATTTTCGTATTTTCTTGTTTAAAACTTACCAAGGCAAAAGAGTCCTATTACTTAAGAGCTTTCAGAAGTTATAAAAAATGCAAAGTGATAAAGAAAATTTAAGGTTTTTCTTTTTAAGGGTTTTTATTTGTGGTGATCGGTCAAAGTCAAAGGAGTTTCAACTGTATTTATGCCATAAAGTCTCATAATTTTTGATGGGCACCGCGAACAAAGAAGCTTAAAATGTACTTATATTTTTAAACTTAATTATTAAAAACTACGTTTTTGAATTTTAAGATAACGGGCTACATTGAGTTATCGAGGCCCGGCGTGGAGATTCCTTTTAAAAGGCATTATTATAAATTTTTAAAGTCTTAATAAGAAACAACTTAAGGCAGGTAAATATTTATTACAGAAAGTAACAGTTTTGACATTTTCCACAAAATTCTTTAAACTTAAAATTACCTTAAAAAAATGTTTGCCTATAATCTTCGGAGAACAATTTACAAAGGCTTAGAGCCTATATACTAACTTATCTTGGGTGTCTTAAACGAGGTAAGATAAAGTTGGTTAACAATCAAGGTTAGTTTATATTTATAAGGTTGCGACATATCCTTAACTTTTAGGCGGTTCGAGGTCGGGGACGCAAGGAAGGGCACTCCACGAAGAAAAGTTGGCAAGACTGGGTAAAGTCAAAGCTAATGATCAATCCAGTGCGTCTAGAATTTGCGCATTTCATTTTGCATTGTTTTGAAAGTGATATTTGTTGAAAGATGTTTTTCCAAATGTTTTGTTCTAATAATACAATAAACTGTATATCTACGGCACTGAACAACATGGCCGAAAAATGGGAGATGTGAATTCATAACACGTCAAAGCAATATGGCCGAATGTCGTGACCTTATATAGACCAACTTTGGTTAACAATGACTTACATCCTTGAAGATTTGGAGGGGAAGGGATGACCCCCGCGTGCAGCAGGTTCCAAGTGGAAAGTTCAGAACCTGTCCAGTTGGACCGTATATGGATGCATAAGTATTGCGCCACGAGTTTCTCTGTTGGGTGCAGCCAGTGAAGGAATTATACTGGAAAATTCTTTGAAGCAGAACCCGTAAAAGTACCTATAAAAAATCCGATAGATGCTACCTACGACCCGACGATAGACCAGAAATGGAAGCCTTCTGGTAAGCGAGAGATCATCATAATGGCAAAAACAGCTTTTCTTTAAATGGAATCAAGAATGCTAAGGGTTGTGGAAGACTCCATTCGCCAGATATGAGAACAATATTCCAGAAAGGGTCGTTTTGGGATACATATAAAGTGTATAAATTAAAAAGGAAAAATATTTTTGGCTCCAAAGAAAAATTCAACGTTTTTTGACGCTGTCGTAGCTATACTTGTAGATATAACGTGTTTATTCTAGTTAAGGCTATTTTCAAATGTGACGCCCAGAGGACTACATGCTCTGCAGAACTTGGCCGCTCATAGGTAAAGGATGAGTCCTTGATGACTTTTTTCGCGACAAGGAACATGATTGTATTTAAAACCATTAAATTGGACGCTGCTATAATTTAGGTGTCTCATATTTTGTATTTTTCTTTTCTAAAAAATAGGTAACATGTCTAAAATAACAGTGTTATACCTTTTAAAATAGGAAACATGGGGCGTCCTTATTTGAAAACCGTATACTATAAAAATGAAAAATATATATACTTGCAGATTCAACTGGGTGTTTTACATTAAATTTTAAAGTTACTGCACACTTTTGTGATTTTATCAAAGGCTATGTATTTTCTGTAATATTTCTTAAGGAAGCATTTTTGTCCCATTTCTTAATAATTTTTAAAATTAAAAGTGATTGTACGTCAGATAATTTAAATACATTTTTAGAAAATAAATCAGACGAACTGTCTGGTAAGTAAATTCAGGATACTTGCTGTTTTAATTTAAATTTTTAAAATATTACGCACTTTGCGATCGTATCATGGATCGTACATTTTCAAATGATGTGTTTTTTATTAGGGACCGGAAATTATATAAGACATATTTCAGTTTCTTGTCATACTCGAAATAATGTTACAGCCCCAGTGATTTTTATCGTCTTTTTTTTCCTCTGTGTTTAGCCCATACCTATTTTTACTAAAAACTTCCTAACTACGCAAAATAATAAAGAAATATGTATACAGGGTTAGTTCAAGTGATGATTTTGGAGATACAAGGTGTTAAATTTTCAATCTGGGTATAGTTTTTACCCGTCCAAAAAAAATGGATAGTTCTTAATTTGCCAGTATGTTTCTTGTGTGTGTATGTTACGCAAGGACTTCGGCGTTTGTGGACCGTTTTTAAAAATTTAAACAAAAAAATTAATAAAATTTACCAAAGTAAAAAATATTTTAAAAAAATAATAAAAAAATCGGTTAATAATATATTTATGTTCACAACTACTTAATGTTAATAACTAAATAAACAAAAGCTTTTTTATACCATATGTTATAACTGGACTTTTTTTAGTATTATTTTTAACTTTTATGTAAGTTTTATTATTTTTAAGGCCTTTTTTATAAAATTTTACCACCCTGTATCTCAAAAGTTAAACCATTTAGAACATACGTTTCTTTAAACTTTTCTTACCAAGATAAACAAGGAGTTTACACTCTTAAAGATTAGCCTTTATTCAGAACCCCCTGTGTATTATATGTGTGTGTAATAAAAACGGCTGCTCTAATCAACTCTTACCCACTGATCTGGATGGATTGCCAATAATGTTATTACCTGCGCGAAACAAAAGTTACTTTTCATGGGCGAAAATATGTGTTTGTGCGCTTGGATACTACTAATTCCCGATGTTTTACGCGCAGGCGCAAAACAGACTATCCGCATTATCCGAAAGAATTTATTGATTGCCAATAGTGTTATTACCTGCGTGAAACAAAAGTTACTTTTCGTGGGCGAAATATGTGTTTGTGCGCTTGGATACCACTATTTCCCGATGTTTCACGCGCAGGCGCAAAACAGACTATCCGCATTATCCGAAAGAATTTATTGATTGCCAATAATGTTATTACCTGCGCGAAACAAAAGTTACTTTTCATGGGCGAAAATATGTGTTTGTGCGCTTGGATACCACTAATTCCCGATGTTTCACGCGCAGGCGCAAAACAGACTATCCGCATTATCGGAAAGAATTTATTGACGCCTGTCTGGGTTACTCGTTCAGAGTGTTTACGCGAGGTCGTAAATATCCAAATAATGCTTCTTGACACTGCGGATCTAAATGTGGGTTATTTATATTCTTACCACGTATACCTTTTTGGGTAGAGTATGTTAAATAACAAATTTTTTTATATAAAGGTTAAATACAGATTGGCTCAAAAAGTTATTTAGTTTTAAATGCCTGCATAATACCTTTTTACTTGTATTTTTGTCACACTACTTAAAAACACCCTTTATATTACCTTTAAAGTATTAAATGTTTGAGTATTATATCAACTAAATTATTTTATTTTATTTATATAACTACAGCGTGTCTTCGGAAGTTCTTACCAAATGAAATAAAATTTTAATTATTAAGTTTACGAAAAAAAGTACCTTTTCATAAAACGTCCTCCTTGATGGGAAAATATATTTCCACATAAATATTTGTATGTTGGATGTACAGGGTGGCCTAAAAAAGATTTGTTTTTAAATTAAGATACAGGTTATTTCCTAACTACGGTACGAAACTTTAAAGTGTTATTTTTTATGCCATTTTATGAAGAAAAGTTTCTATAAACGTATGTCCGAAGTTGCTTCGTTTCTGATAAATATTTTTTAAAAAGTCGGTATTTAAAAAGTTGTATTTTTAGTTGCTATATAAAAAAATATGAAAACCACATTAAAAGCTAGTGGCGTACTATTTTCTTTCAGTAATATTGGCTTTTGTGCTTACTGCGACATTACTGGACTAAATAAAGTCAATCTAGTTGAAGCTTTACAAACGCTTTATTACATCAAATAAACATACCAAATTTCAACCAAATTACACCCACCTGGAGAGAATGGGACCGCTTCGGTCCTGGTCCCGGGGTATACGAGCTGACCTTGTTCAGCCCTATTGACCCCTATGAACTTGCCGGTCGCCTGAAACAAAATAAAAGAAAACCCCCAAAAAACCCAAAAATTCGAATTAAAAACGACGTTTCGGTGGCAAGTCTGCCACCGTTGTCAAGTTAAAAATGAACTTAAAAATAAAAATAAAAAAACTAACTAATATTTAAATTAGAAATGATTAAATTTTGTGCTTTTAGAATCTCAAACTGAAAATAGTTTGACATATGTGTCATGAGTGACATAAGTAACTGGTGTATTTATTATTTGTAAGACAAAAAAGGTAATGAGTTAATTGATTTTTAGCTTTCCTGAACATACTTCAGTATCGAGCAAAGGCAACCAAGTGTTATTTAAATTAACTGAAATTGATGCTACACAATTATCTATATTTAATAATATATACGCACTTTCTTTGATTTTGCGTTTTTAGAACAAGTTTCCTTTGCTAAAATACTAGAAGCATCCCAGTTTATTCTGTGATTGTTATCAAATCCGTGTTGGCAGAACACCTAATTAAGTGTTATTTTTGATTTATGAAATTCTGTGTTTTTAATGTATGATCTGTGTTCTTTTATGCGTTTCGCTAATGGTCTACAAGTTTCACCTATATAAAACTTATTGCATTCGCAAGGTATTTTATAAATAACATTTTTGTATTTTCATTTAAGTTGTATGGTTGTGTTTTTGATAATTGTAATCTAATGGTGTTTTGTGTTTTAAAAATTGTGCGAATATTAAATTTATTTCCTATTCGTTGAATTTTATTTGCATAGAAGAAACATGTCAAAACTTACCAATAGAACACCAAGACGAATTTAGAATTAGAACAAAAATCGCGTTAGAAAAACCTTTTAAAATTAAACAAAATTTAACACAAATTGAACAAAAAGCATTACAATCATTAAAAAGAGACAATACCATAAAAATTCTTCCTGCAGATAAAGGAAATGCAACAGTTATAATAGATTGTAATACATATGACGATAAAATAATGTCTCTTTTAAATGATGGTAATTACACAAAAATAAACAATGACCCTACTGAATGTATTGAACGACAAATTTATAATATGTTAAAAACATATATAAAATATTGATTTTTTTAAAAACTTTAACTAGCTGTATCTCAGAAACGAAGCAACTCCGGACATATGTTTATGGGAACTTGTCTTCATAAAATGACATTAGAATTCACCCTTTAAAGTTAGGTGCCGTAGTTAGAAAGTACCCTGTATATTAATTTGAAAACAACTCTTTTTTAACCAAGCTGTACAGTGTACATCCAACAACATTAAGCAGGACATTTTATGAACAGGCACTTTTTCTGGTAAAGTTAATAATGAAAAAGTTTCCCATTTGATAAGAACTTCCGAAACACGCTGTATTATTACCGGTAAATATTTATTTTTGACTAAGGTAAAGCTTATATCTATTTTTATTGAGGACCTTTGTTCCTTTTTGAAACAAAGATGTCCTAATAAAAAAATCAATAAGTTAAGGAAACAAGGTTAAAAGTCGTGTTGGACAACATACGATATTTATTTATGTCTAAGATAGAGCAAATTCGGGTATCTTAATCCCACCGAATCTTTACTGTTTCCAACAGGAGTTCTAAAAGGGGATCGAACTGGGTCAGACCTTTAAAAACCCACTTCGTTTTTCTAGGCTTTTTCGTAAATCCGCCATCATAGTGTTGGTCAAGAAAAAAAGTGAAATGGTCAAGTTGCTAAATTAGGATAAATTGACTATAAATGTACTATAGTATACAGAGTGGTTTAAAATTTACCAATTCAGCAGGGTGGACATGTCTTCTTTTAATAAATTTTAAAATGATTTTTTTACAAAGCTCTGTATTATTTAAGGTAAATTTAAAGATATACAGGGTGTCACATTTTGGTTGCAATTGCGGGGTATCTCAGTTATTAATAAAGGTAGAACCTTGCGGTTTTTAAACAAAGCCATTTTTTTAAAATGGAACACCCTGTAGATTTGTCAAAAAATAAATTTTTCCCGTTACAACCTTTTCAAAAAAGAATAACACTGTAGGTTTATTTTTATCAAACTTCCCAATTTTCGTATTTTATATCCAAAATTATGCAGTAGGCCATGCAAACAAAAAGAAATCAAAACAATTTTTCGTTGACTTGATTACTGTAAAGGTGCTTATGTCACGACCTTGAAAATTGGATTTTGTAATTAAACTTAATAATAACTTTTTTTTGTTATAGTGTATAAGTATTAGCTAAAGTATATCGGCCAGTAAAGAACAACAAAGGATGTACGATATCATCCAATACAAAATGTTAACATAGTGGTATTCACGTTAGACTGTCTCTTTTTCTTACATTGCCTATGTGTTATGGTTTTCAGCTGATTCGGTATAAACTCCAGGTAGGTAGCCCTTTTTTAAGCAATATTTTTAATTAGTAAATGATTTGTATTACATAATTTTCTTGATTTATTCTTACCAGAATATATTTTGTTCAGTTTTTATTTAAAAAACACCTAATAATCTTTTATAGTTACTAACAATTTCGATCAATGCAACAATTTTTTTGTTAAAACTATGGTTTCTAACTATTTAAACCAATGTTTTGTTTTTATTTTGTTTTTATGCGAGAATAAGCTAAATATACCTTTAAATTTACATTATTAATTTTCTATTTTAAAAATGTGTTTTTTTTAACATAAGGTGGTTGTTTTCCGTTACAGAAAAACGTTTATTATACACGGGAAAACTTAGATTTTAGCTCTTGGTTTTGTCCCCTTCGGTTCGCTGTCGAGAGACAATACACACCTCAATCTAGAACCCAGAGCTTTTTCCTTTTTCCTCTGTATAATAAACAACTATTTTAAAGTAAAAGACAAGCAAAGTTTAGGTAGCAAAATTTAGGGAGGCAAAAATTGATAGCCTACTGGGCGGCAAATATGTATATCCGCCACTGTAAATATATTATGCTAATAATAAATCAAGAAAATTATTTAATAATAACCATTGTACTTAATAAAATGTTGCTTAAAAACTGCTAGCTATCAGGATTTATATAACAAAAGAAACACATTATTAGGTTTAATAACAAAACTAATTTGAAAGTCGTGACGTAAGTAACACTACAATAATCAAGCCAATAAAAAAAGTCTTGATTGTTTTGTTTACATGCCTACTGCATAATTCTGAATATTATGAAATAACGAAAATTGGGAATATTGTCGTTTTCTGGCTATCTATGTAACGGAATCTTTGAGCCTAACTTTAACCAACTTCCAGCTATTCGATTTCTTTCGAAACTTTGCACACGTATTAAGGACCCATGACAATGCAATAATCTGCAAACAGTATCCCGTTATCCTGCTTTGATCGCCAGGAAAAAAATCCATTATATTATTATTATAACCACTGCTTGATACCACCAAGTGTCATCTGTCACCTGTACGTCCCAGTGGTACCCAACCACCGGCCATTTCAAGAGTTCGATCTGAATCGATTTTACTCAAATTTTGAGTATTAGGTTATTTTCAGAAAGTCCATCTGAAAACTTTGCTACTCTTGACAAAATGGCGAAAAATTCTTTAGTGAATAAACTGGAGCATTTATTTTTAAAAAAATTAATTGATATAACGAACTAAAAAATGAAAATAATTAATAGTTTAAAAAAACCAAAGAACACGCTTTTATATGCAACTGAACTGAAAATTAGAAAATAATTTTTCATTAAAAATATTGTAACTTCCATAGTAAAAAGCGTGGGTGCATTTTACTATTTTTTCATAACTTTTCCATCATAGATATTGGCAAATAGAATAATTATAACATTTAATATATTAAGCACCCCACGCCTTTTACTATGAAGCTTACAATAATTTTTTTTAATGAAAAATTATTTTCTAATTTTAGTTCGGTTGCATATAAAAGCGTGTTTTTTAGTTTTTTTAAACTTTATGAAAATAAACCAACCATTATATTTTTTAAAAGCTTGTAAACAAAAAAATTAATGTTGTGACATGTTTCTTTGTTCCGATAAAAACAAAACAACATTCTGAAGAAATTCCAAATACCTCACTGCATTCTACCTAGAAAGTTATAAAACAATTTGTTTCAACCTTTTAATAAGTTATCAATTAACTGAGATACAAGGGGTACCTGAAAATGAAAAATTTGTAAAATCGCCCTGTAGCTCAGAAACTTAGAGGGCTTTGACGGCTTTATTTACGGCATCTTTCGTTTCACAAAAAAGTGGCTGGGTTCGCGAAAACTGCAAAGTTCTATTTTTAATAATAACTGAAATATCCCGCAGTTGCAAACCAAAATGGGTCACCCCGTATATCGATAGAACTGATATTAGATTTCAAAATTACCAAAGAAACTATTTATTACCAAATGTAGACATCCCTTTTTTTAAATAAACACTTTTAAATAAGAGTAAAATAAATTTTTGTACTAATACAAAAAGTCTATTACAAAAAGCTTAAACTGCAGGCAACACTGGCAGACGCCAAAATTCTCATTTAAATCATTATAAGATTAATGACCAAAAAGAGACAGTCGTATATATCAGAATGTTCACATTTTTAATTAAAAATGTTTTTCCATTAAATACATTTATATGCAAATTTCTAATAAAGATTACTTACAAAAATTAATGAAAGTTAAAACACTTTTTACTCGGTGATTTATGTTATTCCCTCCAGAGTTAAAAAATGTCTAATCCTGCCAAGTTTAATATTTATGGGGTAAAAAAGTGGAAGTTTTTCGCTCTATTTTTCCCTGCGTCTGATCACATTGTCACAGTAAAACAAATTGAGGTCTTCAAGGTATCGATTTAACTGTATTTTTGGATTAAGTACTTAAATTCGGTCGTTTCTCAACTTTCATTTTTTACGATTAACAGAATAGCTGCACAAAAATTTATATAATGTTTTTGCTCAAAGATAACCCTAGCTAAATGGAAAAGAAGCAGTTTTTTTAGGTATGGGAAAATATCATTATTCGTGTTTTGTTTTTTACGATTTTCTCAGACGGGGTGACATTAAAACAACAAAAAGTAATACGAAAAAGAAATCTTCTTTTTCTTATTAGTTTTTACTTGGACCCTCTTCACTGATGCGCTTCGCCTGCCTCACAGGAGTTATCAAAGCGGCTATACCAGGTCCATGGTGAATAACACGAAAAACAAGAGTTTCTTATAAAAACACCTATCGTTATAACACGGTAAGATATAATCCCACCATTGATACCGTACTAAAATGCATCATTTAGTAAAATCGGCATTAAGTTTTACCGGGAGGCGGCAACTAAGTCTCGTTACACATGAGAACTACGCTTGCCTGATGCCTTGAAAATGATGTGGTAATGTAACCTTTCACACGCAGGCGCGGCGCGTAATGCAAAACTTTTTGTCAGGCGTAGTGCTTGTCTCATATGTAACGGGTCTAAGGGTGGAGAGAGTTTAGGTGAATGACATGAAGAGCAGTATAACTTTTGGTAGTTGTGATGTTACGGCATATGAGACAAAATAATCTACAAGTACAACTTATGCCACTTTTAAAACGTTCAATTTGGAATTTTTACCAATGCGTGGAAAGAAGACGATCTAAAGCAACCACAAAACGAGCCCAATGCTTCACTATATCCGGAATGTTTACATGCGGGCATTCTTTCTGTAATCTCTACCTGATAGTATTCAACACATTTAAAGTCAATTTCAACGTTTTGAGCTGGCACGACGTGTAAACTATCAAAATAATAAAAAAATGCTGGTAAAGCCAATACAAGCAAATAGATTCATACTAATGCAGATTATGTAAAATATTAATATACCAAATTTTTTTCATATTAGAAGGAACCACCTTTGACAAACATTCGGTTTATATGTTTAGAATAGCTAATAATTTATTGGCGAATATAATCCAACGTCACCACATCATAACCAGCAACCTTAAATAATTTCAGCAATATACTTACATAGGTTAAAATATTTTTCTTACATTTACTTTAATAATATTTTTCCTTCCATCCTACCTTGTCTCTCTAAAAGAGAAAATATTATTATACGTGTTTTGTGTCATGTGTCATATCAAACCCCATTTTATTAAAGTGGGTAGCACTTTAGTGTATGTATACGGTATGTCGTTATTTTTCTTAGTACGCCTGCAAAAATTACTTTTTTATTGTTTATATGGAATGTCAATCAACTAGTAAAATATGCTAATTTAAAATTTTACTTTCATGCATTTCTTTACAGTTCCTTTAAAGAAGACCCAAACTTTCCACTTCCTACTTTATCTTCGACTAATAAGACCAAACAAAAATGCCATAGGATGGGGCATATTCTGGTCCCAATAAACCAAATATTTATTATTATCGTAATAAACTAATTCGTTAAAAATAATTGGCATAACTAATTGTAGCTATATAAGCGCAAACTGCTTAATAAGCCTAAGGGTCTATAAAATTTATTAAAAGAACACAATCCCTGTTTACTTGGTTCTATTTGCAGAAGTGTTTCATCGCCTCATTTTGAGTAATAATTCAGTTTTTAATTAAAAGTTAATCATTTGAAAGAATTTAGTCTTTTAGAGGGAAAATTGATAGAGTTAATTAATTAAAAGACAAGGCAAGTAAAATAAAAATAATTTTATTTTATAAAACTAACCTACCGCTTTAAATAACTTCTTAGTTTTTTCCATTTCTGGGCAAAAAACAATAAAATTTTATTTCTAAAAATAAAAAATAAAAAAAAAATAGGCGCGTGGGACGCAAGAAAGTGTGCCACTACCACAAAAGCAACGCGTGCTCAAGCAGACGCAACTCCCGCCACGTCGTGTCGCTGGTCAATTTGCTCTGTATAATTCAATTTAATTAAGTTACAAAATTACGCGCTGCGCTGAATTGCATCGCACGCGTTACGTGCTGTGCTGCGTTGCGTTTTACGCGTTAAGGTCTGGTCACACATAACCGCACCAAGGCCGCACCAAGTCCGATTCAGAATGATAGGAAAAGTGGGGCAGATTAATTCGGAAAAATTCAAAAGCACTTTTTGTGTCCGCAAAAATATAAAAACATTTTTGTCAAGCTGAGTTGTTTTATGTATGTATATCTAATATTTCCACTTATTTCTATTTCGTTTTATCCAAATTTAAGGGTAGTATAGCTAAAATTGTGTTACTTTATTTGTAAAGGTTTATTTTACGATCAGGTGTAATTAAAAGCGTAGTACAAAAAACTCTAATTACTACAATTTTATTGAATACAAAATTTTTTGCACCGCATCCCCCTACATTTCGCCAGCGAGACGCACGACTGCGGACTCATTGCGGTTATGGGGAGCTAGACCTTTATATACGCATTTTAAATTTGCGCCTTGTCTAAGTGTTGTGCAGTTTTTTCTTTGTCCTTACAGGACCTTTATCAATTATTTTTTGCCAGAGTATTGTTAAATATAGAAACCTGTCACATTATTTTCATGTGTTCTATATGAATTTGAGATATGGCCCACATATTTTGGAACACCCTGTATATTATTTGCCGCAATGTTTTCCATTAAAAAAATTGTTAATAAAAAATCGTTCTAGTAATTATCTAAAAAAATATTCAAATATTTCTTTTATTTTTACGTAATTTATTAATTATATCTCAAGTAATAAAATATTAATAAAAAAATGTAATTTAAACAATACGCATTTGCATAACGTATAAAACAACATAATAATTTTTTAAAATATTTTAGTATACTAAAATACATACCATTAGCAACATATATAGAAATAAAAAGATTTAACTTAATTTTTTAAATAAAATTGTAATAAAATTTATCTTTAGAAAATACACCAATGCTTTCCAAAAATATATTAATATTTTTATTCATTTTTCATCGGTTACAACAAAAATTCAATGAAATTAAAATTTTTGTTCTCTTGAATGGTTAAGAATTAGCAAAGCTTTAAATTATACGTTAGAAATACAGAGTATTGCGTTTACTTTTAGCTAAAAAGAAGTTTTGCAATTTGTAGGAGAGAGATAGTAGTGATATCATGATATACATTAGAGTGAGTAAAAAAATCAACTATTTTTATTTTGACTTCTGACACTAAAAATTGGTTTCTAGTCACCTCCAGAGAATGTTTGGAATTAATAAACTCCTATTAAATTTAATAGAAAGATCCTTCTTATAACAGTTTAGCACACTCAAAAAGGTATCTAAAGCTTTTTAATAAATCTAACTGCTAAAAGATTTTTAATGTTAAAATTTTGTTGCTGAGTTTTGTAATTTACTAAAAATTAGTATTGACCATTAGGTTTCTAATATTTTGGTGAAAATTAAACGCTTTACAAAAAAGTCTCTTATACTTTTAAAATTGCAAAATTCGAAACAAAAAGTTTTTTTTCTTAAAATATTTCAATTTTTAACCGTGAATATCTTTTTAACAGCTGGATTTATCAAAAAGCATAAGAGACCTTTTTGTGGAGTGTTTAATGTTCTACAATTTTTTTTTTACTGTTTTGCTGAGTAATTACTGAATGGTTAGTATGATTTTTTTCTATATAAAAATCCATAAAAAAATTGTTAATAAAAATCGGTGACTCAGTTTCAGTAATTACCTGAAAAAATATTTAAATATTCCTCTTATTTTTACGTTTTTTATTAATTATGAATAAAAAAAAATTAATTTAAGCAATAGGCATTCGCATACCATATTAAATTTGTTTAATATTTTAGTATTCCAAAATAAATACCACTAGAAACAAATACAAATACAAATAAAAAAGATTTAACTTTTTTATCTCATTAAAATAATACTTTAATAATTGGTTTTATTAGCGCACAAAAGTCACGAAAAGCGTGCATTTAAAGCAAAATAAAATTCATTGAATTTAATAAAATTGTAATAAATTTTATCTAAAGAAAATTCACCAATGCTTTTTAAAAAGATATTAATATTTTTATTCATTTTTGATCGGTTACAGCAAACGTTCAATAAAATTAAAATTTTTGTTCTCTTGGATAGTAAAAATAAGCAAAGCTTTAAAGTATACGTAAAAACACAAAGTATTGCGTTTACTTTTTTAGCTAAAAAGAAGCTTCTTAATTGTGAATGAAATTGAAAGAAATAGTAATGATATTATAATATACATTAGGGTGAGTAAAAAAAAGCAACTAATTTTATTTTGACCTCTAACACTAAAAAATTGGTTTCTAGACACCTCCAGAGAATGCTTGGCAACGATAAGCTCCTATTAAATTTACTAGGAAGATCCTCATTATTACAGTTTTGCAAATTTTTCTCAGTCCCATACGAAAAAAATCATATCTCACCATTCGTTAATTATTCGGCAAAACTCCAAAAACGTTTTTGTACAAAACACCCAAAAAGGTCTCTACACTTGTTTAAATAAATATAACTGCTAAAAGATTTTTAATGTCAAAGATTGAAGAATCTTGGAAAAAATATTTTTGTTGTTGTGAGTTTCGTAATTTACTGAAAAATTAGTATTGACAATTAGGTTTCTACTATTTTGGTGGAAAATTAAACGCTTTACAAAAAAGGTCTCTTATACTTTTAAAGTTACAAAATTCAAAACAAAAGTTTTTTTTTCTTAAAATATTTTAATTTTTGACCGTAAATATCTTTTAAACTATTGGATTTATTTAAAAAGCATAGAAGACCTTTTTTTTAGAGTTATTTTTAATTTTCTAAAAAATTGTATAAACAGTTTGGCTGAGTAATTACCGAATAGTAAGATATGATTTTTTTGGCACTCTGGATTGAATTTTAAAAATAAATTTTAGACAGACGAAATGTCAAAAAATGACATATAAGGTATCATTATGTTTAGTATGTCATATTCTATCAAAATAAGATACAATATACTGATGGTGCCTTTTAAAATTTGAAAGTAACAGTCATTGTCGGTTAAACCAGAAGTAATAAGAAAACAAGCGAATTGGTGAAATAACCCACAATTATGTAATTATGCCACATAATGATACACCAAATTTTATCTTTTTGTCGTAAAAGATAAAAAGTTATAGGGGAACACCCAGTAAGAAACACCCGAGAGAACTTCTTTATAAGTGTGGAAAGAAAATGAAAAAGATCTAAAAGAAAACAATTTTTAAATCCTTTAAAAGATTTTTAAGAACCCTCACCTTTAAAAGGGGTAAGTAATTAAAGGGTAAAAAATTTAAACTCTATCGGCATCCAGACCAAATCGGCAAAAGCTCCCAAGTGAGCTTTGGCTCTTTAAGTGACAAATAACATGAAACAGGGCGAATAAAAAGTATGAAAGACGGTGCTAGGCGGCTAATTGCCTCCAAGAAGTAAAGGTCAAAACGGAACAAAGCTGGAGTTAAATTACCGTTAAAACCAGACGGCCAAGAAATCAGTGCTAAAAACAAACCGTTTTCCCGGAGAAAATACATTTTGGAAAAAGATAATGGACGTTGGTTAAATGAAATAAAAATATATTTATTTTATATTTTTAGTAATATGGATTGTCTTATATCTACAAGGTGATCATTCTTCGTCAAGAGATAGTAATAAAAATGTCTCGGGACGGTTAGAAGGTTGTAAACCATAGGCGCACCAGTCTCTGTGCAAAGAACAGGTAGAAATACACCGAATTGCGTTAAATAAGGATTATAAATTTATATATATTTTAGTATCTTTCCGTATGTGCAACTGAGTGGTTATAAATTGTTAAAGTATTGTTCAAAGTATTACAGTATTGTAAAAATGGCTTCTCCGCAGAAACGCGCATGTCTCTCGGCCATTTACTAACTGTAAACGAAAAAGCAGATTGTTAAAAACGTATTCGATTATACAGGGTGCGGCAGAATGGACTCTCACATTTGGGTAGCAAATAAAAAGTCTACTATAAAATATGAAGCTAAACTTTATTATTTTCAAAAGAGCACACTTTAAGGTTTTTTAACTATGTTTTCAAAATTATATCGTGTAAGTGACGGCCGTTAGCAGCGACACACGTGCACGAAGGCGTTCCTAGAAGTTCCGCATCACTTTTATCACCATATCTTGAGGAATAGCAGCAGTTTCATCTCGGATCGCTGTCTTGATTTAGGAAAGTCAAGAACCAGTTGCCCTTAAGTTAGCAACCCATTTAAAAAATTGTTTTTCCGGTCTGGAACAGAGGCATTCGGAGGCAGGAAGCGCGTACAAAATGCTCTTTAAGCTGGCTTAAAAAGACATTCAATCTGGTTGATGCAGCAAAATATTGAACATCCTACAGATAGTGTTAAACTAGAGTTGTTGCAGCTAGTAAAAGTGAAGTCATACAAATAAAAGCTAAGTACACACGTTTTGTAATTGATGAAATAGCCAAGAAACAAAATATAACTGTATATCGAGCTGCCACCTTATCACTGCGAACTAAACCCCATAGAACTTATACTGGGCACGAAGTGAAAGGTGAAGTAGCCAGAAATAATACTACGTTTAAACTAGTAGATATAAAAAAGGCTATTTCCAAATTGCCATATCTAAATGCTTCCCCAGAAAACTGGAAAAATGTGTCAGAACATGTATTAGAGAAGTAGAAAATAAAATGTGGTCTTTGGATATAATAGTAGATACAACTGTTGAACCTCTAATTATACAAGTGACTATACTGACTCAAGTAGTGATAGTATGTCAGATATGGAAGAATGTGAATAACTAGATGTGAGATTATGTAGCATATTTAATTAGGTATAGATTATATTTTAAATAATTATTTTTGACTATGCATTTTTAATGTGTATTATTTTCTTAATAAAATGGTTATTATTAACTATAATTATACCAACTGTATCTGTATTGATTATACTATAAATTTTAAAATGAATTTTTTACACATATAGAAGAAACAAGGTGTCTTTTCTATTTTACCCAAACTGTTTTTAAAGAAGGGTGAGTTCCCAAGGACAAAACTCAGAAGCGCACCGCCACTCGGTCATGCTTTTCATCGCATTATTCCGCGCGTAACATGCGGTGAGCATCTGTTATTTCTTTGCATTGACCCAAGAGGCTGACGAATTTAGAGCGGGTCTGCCGGCCTAAAATTATGATGCCTTATCGGTACATTACAGGTAGAATTGAAGAAAAATATTATACTCGACCAACACAGAAAGCGCACTGCCATCCTTTCAGTTGGCTCTTGACAAAAGGAAACAACCCAAAGTCACACGGCGCCAAGTCGGGGCTATAAGGCGGATGTTCCAAAAGTCTCAAGCTCTGCATCTGTCAAAAATTGACTGGTAAGTTCAGCTCTCGAGGAGGTGGTGGCATTGTCCATGATGAAGGTACCAGCTAGCGAGTTGCGAGTTTGGGCGAGCACTCTTAACTTTTCTATAAGTTGTGAAAGGCATACTGTAGTGTACCAGAGAGCATTTACGGTCTTGCTCTCGGAGCACAACACCTTCAATTATTCCTCTTGAACCAAAGAAAACAACTGTCATTATTTTTTTTACAGATCTTGATTTGCGAACTTCGGTCGGAGTTTCTTCACCTTCGAAAACCCATATCTTATTCTGTTGTTTGGGGTTGGGGACGTCGTAATAATAGAATGAGTTTCATCTTCTTCGTGACGATCGATCACTATGCCTTTAGATTTACCCTCCTGGAATTTGGACATCATTTTTTTACACCAATTACTCTTTGTGTCTGCTGCTCGGGAGTTAACTTGTGTGGAACCCAAAGAGTACAATTTTTCTAAACCCAAGTGCTCATGTATGATCGTGTACAATGTCTAACTGTCGATAGGTAACTCGGTTTGTTTCTATAGCTCTGATGGCAGATATGTTTTTGGGGTAACTACTCACACGGTCGACCTGAAGCGTGAGGCGTCTTCAAGCGAAAACGAGCTCCGCTGAAATTGTTTGTACCATCTGTATATGGGCGCCGAGATGGACAGTCATCACCAAGTATAGGCTTTTTCTAAACACTGTTCTTGAGATAACCCACGAAAAGTTGTATTTCAAAATTGCACGGCACTCTCGATAGTCGTCCACGACGCCATTGCGCTAAAATCGCTGGACACGAACTGGCGCAAAACTGATAGTTTACTAATAACTATGTAGGACTACGACATGTCATGACATGTACAACAAAAAACATCAATGTTACTAATTTAACCAACTTCGTATCTCCAATAAAAGGAAAGTTAGCAATAGTGCCGACTTAAGAATCATCCCTGTAAAGAAAATAGAACTTTTTTAACCGACTTTAAAAAGAAGGAGGTTCCTAATTCGCCTGCATGTTTTTTTTTGTGTGTATGTTACGCGGTTACTCCGCTAATTATGGACCGATTTTAATAATTATTTTTTATTTGAAAGAGAGCACTTCCGCGATAGTCCCATAAAAAAACGAACCAGAGATCGCGAGGAGGAAAGGTACTAGACCTATTGTTTTCTCTCTGCCGCCCATCGCCATTGTTCGTGCGGCAAAGCTGCCCCTCAGATCGGTATTATGCTCAGATCAAAGTCTGATCAGATAAAAGAAGAGATTAGGGGCGCATTTAGCATCAGACAAACCATTGGGGTGAAATGTATCCCTTTTCACCGAACCAAAGGAGAGGGGTACTAGTAGTGTCTTTTAGTGTATGTTTACCACTGTAATAGTAGTAATAAACTAGTAAAGGAAACACGCAAACAAATAAACACTAATAATCAATACTTCGACTTCAAAACTAATAGTAAAAGTCACCAAAAGTTAAAAATAATAAAAATTCAAATAAAGTCGGGCAATAGCATCATGGGCGCACGGGAGGAGTGCAAGGGTGCGCTGCACCACCTGGGTTTGAAAATGTATGAAAAGTAGTAAGTTTTGGCAAAAAAAGTATTAATTTTAGGCATTTTTAGATGTTTTGCACCCCCGTGGCTATTGGGAAAGGAGCAAAAGGTGAGGACAAAAAGGAAAGAAAAGATCATAGACGGTGTTTTCATGGAAGAGGACCCTATTCTTGCTCCTCAAAATTAATTCAACATTAAATTAAATGTACTAAAAAGGACTTAAATGTTTGGAGGTGAGGACTTTTTTGAAATGGTATGGGCCCAGACTTAAGTTCTTTTTTGCCCTGGGCCCCAACACCTCTAGCTACGCCACTGACAACCAAAGTAGAATACTAACATGGCCTATATAATTTGAAGCATGTGATGTTAACTGGACAATAGGCAAACACATGTTGTTTGTTTGATATTAGTTTGATGTCAAAAGTAATTATATGAAGAAATTTCGTTGAACAAGTAAGAAAAGGTCAATTATACCTGTTTACAGGCTTAAAATTCCTGCTAAATTTATCACTCTTGGTTTGATGTATCACTGGTTGACTACCCGCCTCAAAATATGCTATTGTTACGGACATTAAAAATAAGTGTTTTCAGTTTATTGAATTGTATAAAGTTAGGACCGTTTAATTTAGTCTGATAATTTATTTGAATAAGTTACCTTAGATTTTCCAAGTTCTTTCATCAGTTTCGAAGGTTTCCGAAAACGCCCGAATTTTATTCATTGAGAACTTTTATGCCATCCTGTACTATGGAATTTACGCGATATTTCTACAAAATTCTAGATCATTCTTCACTCTTCCACCACACTATAAAACGGCGACGGAAACCTCTGATTTGATTAGTACAGATTCGACTTTTGTCCTGTAAACTTCGAGACATTGACAAGTGAAGATTTTGTCGTTGTTGTAACCATAGTTACGTAACATTGTTAATAAAGGTATAAAAACGAAGACACGTGTTTTTATACTAGGTGTTTCGGAACAATATCATATTATATTTTGTTTTTATAGAAAAAAAGAAATAAAACAATAAAATAGCTTTGAGACACCTCAGGACTGAGATGATCATTAAAAAACAAAAGATAATGTAAAACGGTGCAGTAGAAGTCTCTAACAAGGTGGCTAAATTTTTGACTTGACGGTTTAAGTATACAGATGGTTACAAATTCGATGAATTAGCATTGCAATCTCGGTAATTATAAGAGATAAAAAGTTGGTTAAATTGAAGCAAAGTTGCGTTTTAAAAAAATTTTAAAAAATTGCAGCCGTTCCGAAATTGTCCGGAAAAACCGAAATTTTTCAAAACAGTTTTTTTGGTTTATTTGAGAAGATATTTTAAAACAAACAACATATTAACATTGCCAATTTTGTGTTCTATAAAATGAAGTCACTAAATTTAACTGACGTTTTGTCTTTGAGCCACTATCATCAACTTTGTTTTTTTTTTTTTGAATAGAAGGAATTTTTGGGCCTAATAAACTTTTGTATTTTAATTCAAAATCTAACGATATGTCACACTTTATTTATTATTTTTCCATTAAAAATTAAGTCTTTATTCCAAACAATATTGGAAATTTTCATTTGAGGGTAAGCATAAATATTTTTTTATAACTACTCATATTTTTTTGGTTTATTTATTTATTTACTTATACCTAATAAAATAAAGCATTTAATTTTATCAAACGTCTTTAACAACTTTATCGTATCTTGTCATAAAAAAAATGGATGCATACTTACCTGCAACTGCACGAAATAGTGAATGATGACGGTTTTTGGGTTCGAAACGTCGCATAAATGTAAAGTGTGATTTATCGTTAAATTTAGAATTAAAATACAACTTTATTAGGGCCAAAACCAAATATTCCTCCCATTTAACAAAATAAAGTTGATGATAGGGGCTCAAAGACAAAACAACGGATATCAAATATAGTAACATCATTTTATAGGACAAAAAAGTAGTAATGTTAATGTGTCCTTGGTTTTGAAATATCTCCTCAAATAAGTCGAAAAAACAAATATGTTTCGCCAAATTTAGTTTTTTTCGGATAATTACAAAACAGCTGCAAATTTTTAAATTTTTAAAACGAAATATTTTTAAGCAATAAAAGCGCAAATTTTTTCCAAATTAACCAACTCGCTATTTTTTTGTCTCTTTTGACATCCCACGAGGGTCTATGCCTAAATAGCAAAGTACCGTGGGTGTTGGGTTATTAGATGTTTAACCCATTGTCCAAGCACTGAAACATGCAGTTATGTATTTCACAGCACCTTTTAGACAACACATTAGTGCCACCACGGACGTTATGTTTAAATGGCTACTACCTAAATATGTCTCCCCCTGGGAATCGAACCGGCGACTTCTGGCTTCGGAGATCAAAGCTCTGTCCACTGCGCCACAGGGGAGACTATCTCTTATAATTACCGAAATAGCAATGCTAATGCATCGAGTTTGTAGCACCCTGTATAGATATTGTAATTTATTATATTATATTTATATTGCACTTTATATTTCTTTGTAGTGGCGCCACTGAATGTGGGTAAGAATAAAACTATCTATTTATTCGCAGAAAGAACTGGCATTTCTCACCCCTTAAGGCAAAACTTTCGTATTAGCTTTGTCAAGCCCGTCTCAAAACCGTTAGAGTTTAAACTTTATAACTCCCTAATTATCCTTTTTATTAACTTGGCAATGTTTTACCACGGCTTCATTATAAGTTTAAAAACTTAAATAAACGGAAAGAAACGAATAATCATGTTTCATTAAATTTTGCTTCTTCGTGAAGTATTACAATTAAAGGTCCTCTTTTGTGGCAAACACAAGTTTTTTAAAATAATTATATATCTTTTATTGCTTATGAAAGCCTACGAAGACTTAGCGCCTTTTCACACCAAGCCGGTTTCGACGGACAGGGTGATAAAGAAATTATACGAAGCCTTTGAGTTTGCCGACTTTTCGCGTTCTTTAGGTATGAAAGGTCTCATAAGACTCCATACACTTCAATAGCGTTGGTCCGTCGCCCGTATTTCCGTCTTCCGCTAATATGAGAAGGCAGTTAGGCTAAAAACATAGTGGAGAGACAAGGATAGCGGCGAGCAAACAGCGCAGTATCGCGCGACGAGTTTGTCGCTCAAACTCGTCGCGTTACTATGTACGCATGCATTTGATTTTACGCGTTTCATTTTAACAGCGCGACATCGTGCAGCTTTTGCACTGTAATAAGGCTGAAAACATAGTGAAGCGACGAGGATAGCGGCGAAGGAAACAGCGCGACATCGCTCAACGAGTTTGTCGTTCAAACTCGTCGCGTTACTATGTACGCATGCATTTGATTTTACGCGTTTGATTTTTAACAGCGCGACATCGCGCGGCTTTTGCTCTGCTATAATATGTATCGTAAAGCGACATAGTAAAACGTGGCTAGACGGGTTTAATACGAGTATATTTCAATTTTTTAGCTATGTTAGGGGCATCTCTAGTGTGGATAGTATTATATATAAACTATGGTATTTGCATTTGTAAAAAACTTTCCTTCAGAAGTATTACCGAAAATTTTAAATGCTGAAGAAAATATAGTGAATTTTATATTCTACCTGGTGTCGGTAGAATATGGTGGCTCACCTGTTAGCGACTCACTCTATTTTTTTATGAGGGGTGTGAAAGGACCCTGCACAATTTTCATTGAAAACCGGCAACGGTAAAATTCTTTAAGATTATATTATGTTAGAGTCCCATCCCTACTAGTAATATTTTCTTAAAAATTTCGGGTGGTCACCGGTGATATTATGGATTTAGGGCTACCCAATGTGACGTCACTGAATGTTATAAAAAAGCACATTATATAACTTTACTTTAAATACATTTTTAAAAAACATAGATAGAAGATCGGAATATGGGTTATTTGGTTAAACATACATATATATTAAAAAAATAGAATAAGGTTCTAAAGTTTGCTGACCCGCAAAGAATCAACAGGGTAGTCCAAATCATACCCTAGACAAATTGTGCCAATACAAGCATATTTAAAATGGTTTAAACCATAAAATTAAGGCCAAAACATTTTAGAACATTTTTTTATTGCACTTTTGACCTTTTAATAAGCTTTAATATTTTAGGGCTTTAGAAGAGTTCGACAGAATTTATCAGGTTAAAAATAAAGTAAATATTACTTACAAAAACTATTTAATATGACCTATTTTAACGGCTAAAACATATACAGGGTGATCGGAAAATGCGTTAAGAAATTTAAAGGGGTCATTTTGCAATGTAAAATAATGTTAGTAAGTCATTTAACAAAATGTCGAAATCTCCCTGGTTACTAAGTTACAGGGGTTAAAATTTAAATTTTTATTTTTGTTTTTTCGCCATATTGCAATTATTTTCCAACCAATCTACTTGACATTCGGAACACAAATCGAGCTCTGCAGATTCTAAAATTTTAAGATAAAAGTACTATATTTTTATACCGCCAGAGGGCACTTTACCTAAAACATCAAATTTATTTACTTCATAACTTTTTATTTTGACAGATATCGCAAAGTCCTTAACCTTGACAGTTTTTCTAATTTACCCTTTACATATTTGGTTTTAGGATAAAAAAATGTATTTAGAAACTTATTTAATACTGAATAATTCTACATTATTTAATTATCCTAACATTTAAACAATTTTTGCTGTTTTTAAAAACTACTAAAAAGTACCCTTGGGGCTATAATTAATAAATCGGCGGGTCAAGTTTGGAGCATGAAAACGTATAACCGCAAGACCACGCGAGGCCTTCAAAATCTTTAGAGGTCTACGAGTTGACTTTACTTAATGACGAAAAAAACAGGATGTATACAATAAATTTTATCTTTGCAAAGGTTCACTTTGTTATTTTGTAAAGAAAAAGAAAGAGGGTTTACCAATGGCAGTGGATTACAATAAAACCCGGTTCATTTTAGCCCCAAGCTGGGGTAAAAAATAAACAAGTGACTTTTTCAGAAAAATTCAGTTCACTTTTATATTTATTTTGTTATTACCATAATACCTAAAAACTAAAGTATCAAATAACACACAAATTACGTCTAAATGTAACAACTCTTAAAAGCTATAATTTAAAACCCAATTTTTGTTTAATCTGGCCCTGGCCTACGTATCAGTTCCGTCAACGTTGTACTAGAACCACAAATTCTAGAACCAAAACATGGAGATGTTGCATTTTACGGCACCCTTTAGACAACTATAAGTGAAAGATAAAATAAGTTAAAAATCTAATAGCCCGGAACCAACAGCATTTTGTTGGCACTTTGTTTTACTTTGACCTTTACGTCTGCAACTTATTAGGTCGGTTTCAGCGCCTTCTATAGGACCCGTTTGATGTTATTTGTCACTTTATAAAGCCAGAGGTCTGGAAAATGTTGGAAATTATCCTGTATAACTTTTTCATTACCCTGATTATTAGATTAATGTGCCGTGCGTTTTACCGACCTTTCGTTTAAGGATAAAATAAGGCAAATTTACCCAATTATTTTAAAATACTCTAGTCAAAAAGTTACTTTTCTGCGAACAGGGGCAGTCATATGAACTTTCCGAGGGGGGCATATCATCATTAAATGCCCATATTTGCAATTAGGTATGTTTGGTAAGAAGAATTATTGATTACAGAGAATGTGGTATGAAGGGGGAAGGGCATAGCCCCCATGCCCCCCTTATGACCACCCCTATCTGAGAAAGATAGTTCTTGTAATCGTAAAAATGGGGTTGTTGGCATTTAAGAAATGGGATTTTTTTAATATTCCCGCACTTAAATATTTTAATTGTTATAATTAAAAAACGAAGAGAAAAAATGCGTCTTTGTTTTGTAGCTATAATTAAAAAAGTATTGAAGCTAGGGGAAATTAAAAAGGATCCTAATTGAGGAGAAAATTTCAGTAAGACATTCCGAATTTTGGAGTTGTAGCTACGTTATTTATAATTTTAATTTAACTTTAAAAAAAAAAACTTTCAAAAGGAAAACAATATAGGTACATTATTTAAAATTTTAAAGATTTTATGACAACTAAAGCCTATGAAAAATTAGTTAATTATCAACTGTATAATTTAAATAAAAATAAAACTAGGAAGTTTTTACCAAAAAACCAAATATATTCTTTTAAGTGTTTTGACGACGCTATAATTTATTCAGATTTTAAAATTAATATTTAATATCCGAAAAAATATTTTGTAATGCACACCTTGCCCGTCACGCGCCTAAACGGCCGCGTGAAATCAAATTTTCAACATTAAATTTAAATTATAAATAATAAAAGCTACAATTCTGGAAGCCTAAATAAGTCCAACTAAAATGATATGCTCTTTTAGGGTCTTTTTTTTAATTTCACCTGGCTAACACTTTTTTAGTTTTAGCTACAAAACCAAGACGCCCGTTTTTAATCTTCATTTTTTGTTTATAACAATTGCAGTTTTTAAGTGTGGGACTATTTAAAAAATCCCATTTCTCAGAATTTTTTAGAATTCAAAAATCATATTGTTACGATTACAAGAACTATTTCACCTAGCTTAATTACTTTTTTAGTTATAGCTATAAAACCAAAACGCCCGTTTTTAATCTTCATTTTTGTTTATAACAATTGGACTCAGAATTTTGTTAGACTTCAAAATTCATATTGTTACGATTACAAGAACTATTTTTGGTAAAAACTCACCTCTCGACTAGACTAAAAGCAAGAAGGTAACTTAAAATATTTAGTCAAATGGAGCAGCTTTTAAAAAAATAAAATTACCAAATATTTTAATAAATTTTTTTGTTCAGCAATTTTTTAACATATGTTATTGCCTATTTTTGTATGTTTTTTTTTTTTTCATTTTTTGCTGTAAAGGATCTTTACCTGTTAGGTATTTCCAAGACTTTTGCTTTGAGGAATTGGCCAATAAAATCTATTTTTCTGCAGATTCCAACAAAGAAACACGTGCTACATGTACGCATCCTTGAATAGTTCAACTTGAAAAGACCCGAGCTTCCCACTTACTTCGTTTCTTTATCCCTAAAGTTTCTAAACTGTGAACCTTGTTTAGGATATTTTTAAGTAAGAATTCCAAAATAATTGTTTATAATAATAATTTTGTATAACTTTATTCTATACGGAAAATAATAAAACGCATACTTCAGGGGATGATCAGCCCTATTTTACTGCTAAGGCCCTTAGGGTGGAACGCAATTAAGTACCTGTGATGTCGCATTAATCATTGTGTCGATTTTGTTTTCTCCCGCCGTCTTTAACTGATTTCGTCGCTGCTGAATGAATTTGTGTCCCTAATACGTCTTGGCGCTTAAGAGCATCGGATAATTAATTATCAACACTTCTAAATATAAAACGAGATAACACTAAAAAAATATTTTTATGTATAATCCCATTAACCACAATACGTTTCGAAAAATAGCACTCTTCAAAATTAGTCAATATTTTTGTTATAGGTAATCCTACACTAAAAATAAAATTCTGTAATAGAGTAAGGTACCTAAGGCAAATAAGGCCCGGGGTTTAATAAGGCTCACATTTAAAAACTCGCGGCAAAATATATGGGTTCTATCTATCTCTTTGTTTTATGGCTCTGATACTAAGTCAATTCGCCAGTTCTCCCGTTCCGGTCATATAAGCTATTGCTTATAAGCTTTCCCGGCTTTGTCCTTGGAAAATCTAGATAATCGAGCTCGAAACTCCCAGACTTTTCTAGCATATGAATTATAAACACTTGTAAAAATCAACAACAGCGATGAACTTCTGAACATGCATAAATTGTGACTGTCAAGCCAGCGGCTGCTACTGGTATCGCGCATAACCGTCACTTTCACTACTGACGTTTTTCCGCAAGGCGTGCGCACCTCCTCGACCATACGAAGACACCATGTGTTCAGCACCAAAACGTAAAAACCTCAGGCTTTAGGAATCTTCACTCACAGCGCTTAGCCCCAGAAGAAAGAAGCCTCAATTTAGCGTGAATCTTTTCTCGATCCCCAAGGGTACAGCTACGCTCGTACGACGCCTTCAATCGCCTACCCGGGAAGTCTATGTAGACCTCTACGTAAACGTCAACCGCACTACTCGAAGACCGCGGAAAGAGGAAATATATGGGTTCAAGTTTAAACGTTATACCCATGCATGCGTAAGACCAATAAATATCACGGGAAGTAAGCGAAGGCTGCTACGCGCTACCTTTTTTTAGTAGCGACAAATTTGTGTTGGGGTGCGGTGGATTTATAATTATTGCTAGAAGAAAACTAGAAGTCTTCGAATTTTATTTTTAGTTAGAAATAAGGTTATATTTTATTGTGAAGTTTTCGTTATCGCTGTTCAAAACTTTTTTATGGAGTTATTTTGTTGTAAATTGGTGTTTTTTTTAATTGCGTCCAACGAATAATAAGGCCCTTTGGAGTAGATCATAACTTATAAAAGTCAATAAAAGAAAACTTGTGTGCTGCTTGGATAGCTACAAGAATATACTAAGACCAGTGGCTTAAGAAAGTATAGAGCAAAAGAATATAAGTCTTACTTTTAAGAGCTATGTATTTCCGACTTGGAACTATGCTTTAATAAAAAATGAGATCAGGGGAAAGGCAACTAAATATAACTAATAAGCCAAAGATTGATTAGGATAAGAAATATTAAAAGTTTCTTTAATTATTTTCTTTAAAACAAAAAAATATATATATTTTGGGGCCTTATTTTACTATGGTGGTTAATTATGGGCCACAACAAAGATTTTTAATTATTTTCATAGTTGGTTCCATATTTATTTTTTGTAATTTAATTTATATTTTATTTTTAAAATAAATAGGCAATCTGTTTTCTAAATACAATTTTGTTTAACTTTCTTAAATATTTTGAGTTTTTTTTTTACATTTAACGTTAGGGTGGGCCTTATATGTCGCAGGTACTTTAGGAGCCCGTGAGCGGCAGACCCTCATCATTTTGTAAAAGATGAAAATTTGTTAGCGCATGCTCCCAACATAGGTAGAAGCGATGGGAGGCTATGAAGATGTTAGTGGGTTTGGTAGAGCCACAGGCACCAAAGGTTAATTAATTAAAACATAATCCTGACCATATTGTAAAAAGCTGACTTTTTATATATGTTACTTGGGGTTGCCTATATTGTAAGATATTTCCCGCAGTCAGCAGACAGTTTTGACATTTCCACCCTTGGCAGACAAATAGGGTGTTCGAAAAGTTTTGAGATATACGTACATTTATTTGATTTTATAAATAGTTTTCACCACATTGCATACACTAATTTTCCATTCTAACCAATCCAGTCACTGAAAATAGCTTTCCACTTTTCATTTGAAATTTCAGCGCATATTTTGTATCCCAGGCCTCCAGTAGCGGGTCTTCAGTTTTTAAACTTTGGTCCCTTTCCAGTTGGCCTCTTAGTCAAAGTGGATACAACCCAAAAGTCACACGGCGCCAAGTCGGGCTATAAGCGGATGTTCCAAAGTCTCAAGCCTGCATCTGTCGAAAAATTGACTGGTAAGTTCAGCTCGATGAGGTGGGGCATTGTCATGATGAACGTACCAGCCAGCGGGATTGCGAGCTTGGGCGGTGAATCGCTCTTTAACTTTTCTATAAGTCTTTGAAAGGCATACCGTAGTGTACCAGAGAGCATTTACGGTCTCTCTGTTCCTCGAAGCACAACACGTTTCAATTATTCCTCTTGAACCAAAGAAAACAACTATCCATTATTTTTTTTTACAGGTCTTGATTTGCGAACTCTTCGGTCGGAGTTTCTTCCACCTTCGAGTGTGAACCCATATCTTATTCTGTTGTTTAGTTGGGACGTCGTGATAATAAAGATAAGTTTCATCTCCGTGACGATCGACACTATGTCCTTAGATTTACGCTCCCTGGAATTTGACACATCATTTTTTTACACCAATTCACTCTTTGTGTCTGCTGCTCGGGAGTTAACTTGTGTGGAACCCGAAGAGTACAAATTTTCTAAAACCCAAGTGCTCCTGTATGATCGTGTGTAATGTTGCTAAACTTACGTTCAATGTCTCTTCTAACTGTCGATAGGTAATTGGTCGGTTTGTTTCTATAGCTTTTGGACGGCAGATTATGTTTTCTGGGGTAACTACTTCACACGGTCGACCTGAGCGTGGAGGCGTCTTCAAGCGAAAACGAGCCCCGCTGAAATTGTTTGTACCATCTGTATATGGTCGCACGAGATGGACAGTCATCACCAAGTATAGGCTTCATTTCTTCTAAACACTGTTCTTGAGATAACCCACGTGAAAAGTTGACTTCAAAATTGCACGGCACTCGATAGTCGTCCACGACGCCATTGCGCTAAAATCGCTGGACACGAACTGGCGCAAAACTGATGGATTTACTAATAACTATGTAGAACTACGACATTTCATGACATGTACAAACCAAAAACATCAATGTTATCTTTCCTGCACCGTTTAGTTACAAAGTATCTCAAAACTTATAAGGTTGCGACATATCCTCAACTTTTAGGCGGTCTGAGGTCGGGGACGCAAGGAAGGGCACCTCACGGAGAAAAGTTGGCAAGACTGGGCAAAATCAAAGCTGATGATCAATCCAGTGGCGTCTAGAATTTGCGCATTTCATTTTGCATTGTTTTGGAAGTGATATTTGTTGAAAAGATGTAATTCCAAATGTTTTTTATTTAAAGTAAAAAGAATTTACAACTTAATAACAATTAAAAACTGTTTGTGTAAACGGTTGTTCTACTAATACAATAAACTGTATATCTTCCGGCACTGAACAACATGGCCGAAAAATGGGAGATGTGACGTCATAACACGTCAAAGCAATATGGCCGAATGTCGCGACTCCATATAGACCGACTCTGGATATAAACTTGATTTTTTGTGTGGCATACGTCTTTAGACAAAACTGATAAATAAAATTGCAACTCACTATAACTTGTTTACACAATTTTATCTGTGTACGCGTGTGAAGAAATGGTTTTGATAAGTTGGTTTAAATGTTTTTTTTTTATAACGTGTACTAACAACAAACACAATAATAATTACTTTAAGGATTTTAAACCTTTTTTATGTATTATTTCTTGGCAGTTAAATCCACTGTTAATATAAAAAAGTATGTAATATTCGATAAAACGAGGACACAACGACAAGCTCCTAAAGTCAGAATTTAGAGAAAAAGTCGAAATTTGAAAGAAAATACTTTTTCGCAGACTTTTACTAATTGTTTATTTATACTTAATATTCCTTAAAGCATATTTTGTCTTAAGAATGGAGGGGGAGAAGAAGAAATATGTTTTTGCACTTGTTTGCATTTTTTTATTTCATTTTCTAAATGGAAAACATTTTAAGAGTATTGAGTACAAATTTCAGATGAGTCGGAGAAAATTTAATGAAGATGCAGCTGTTTCTGTATCTAACCACCTAATCCATAATTTGTATAAACATTTTATTCTAAATTTTACTCCAGTAGCGTAGCTAGGCGTAGGCAATCGCCTACGGCATCGCGGCAAATCATGAAACGTAAGACACGGACATAACACAATAATGAAGAAAATGGTGCGGTGGGTGCGAAAAGCTTTTTTTTGCTCTTAAATTGTAATCTGTCATGCAAGGGCCTTGCAGATTAATGTTTATTATTGCTCTATGTATGAAACAGCATTAAAAAGAGTGTCTATTTAGAGGTGAGAAAAATAACATCGAAAAAATGTATACTTAAAAGTGAGGACCTTTTTTGGTCCTCAACTTTTTTCATTTGTCGACAAAAGGGCCCTGTAACATAAGGAGGTGCTTCCAAAAGTGTCATTGCTGTATTTTTTACAATTTTTTTAATGTACACGATATTCTTCTGTTATATTTTATTGTACCTTTCAGTTTAATAAATTAATTCTTGACCGTGTCGTCAAATAAATTATGTAAAAAAGATGCTATACGGTTTTATTATACTAATAGCTAATAACATTTGGAATGTCGTAGCACCAGATCGCACCTATCTTTCATTAATCTGGGGTACTGCAACGTATTTTTCTTTAGCCAAATACGTCGCCTGGGGTGCGTAACTCGGATGGGGTATTGGGCACTTTAAACTCACTTTAAAAATAAATAAAAAAATATTATATTTTGCACTAAATAAAATTACAATTTTACCAGTATAATACTATCAACATCTCCCTTTCTTCCCTTAAACTATTCGGACAATGGGAACACCCAGTATTTTTCGAAGTCAGGATTCTACTACCCCCGTCTTAAAATTTTGTTCTCTTTAAATATTAAATTTTTCAGTGTTTGTTTTGCGTTTCTAGGCGACCCAGCTTGTTTAATGTTTTTATTTTATTATTATAAGAGTAACCTAGAAAATTGTTTGATTTATACTTTTTAAACCTTGACACCTCACGTATATGTTTTATGTACCAAATTTCCCAATGTTAAGTAACCCAATTAAAATTTAAATTTCCCAAAAATGTATATTTTTAAAATTCCCAAAATGTATACTTTTTTATACTAGGTGTTCACATATGCCCCTTCCCTGAAAGCGTTGGACCCCAACGCTCTAAAAGCCTATCAAAAAATTTCCCTGGACCATTTTGGTCACCTATGTTAATACTTATTATTTAAATTAATTTACAAATGTAACAAAGCACAAATACATTTCCGCTGCGTCGACATGTCATCAACTTGACCGTGGCCGATGTCACTGTGTTGATTCAGCATTTTTAACAGTACATGTGAACGAACCATCCGGGGTTTGGTTGACGACCTCCAAAGTGTACTCGGTGTTAAGGTCAAATGGTTCGGTGGTGCCTGAGTCCTCTGTGGTGTTGGATTTTTCCATTCTGTTTTTGTCCCGTAAGTACGAAAATATTTTAAATATTATGTAGATTAGTATTAATATGAATGTGCCACATGTCGTTGCAAATACTGCCGTGTGCTCCTTTGTTGCCTGCATGTCTTGCGCTGCTACCGGGTGTCCTAGAGAAATGACTGGTAGGTACTGTCTGTGAAAAACCAGGTAAATAAGGGCGGCTGTCAAGAGGATATTCCAAACTAGCATAATGCTGTGATTTTCGGTGTGCCATGTATACGTGTTTACGTCTTGATTGGTTTCTTTAATTTCTTTGGCTATATTTTTGATTAGGTTTCTGCTGGATGTTAGATTAAGATGCGGTATGCTGAGGGACCAATTGCTATTGAGGCATTCCTGGATGTTGTTAAACTTGGGTGGCTGTGGTGCTGATACGGGGTTCAGTACAAATGATCTTAGCGTAGTCCATCCTGCTGGAATTACATGATTTATTTTTAAATCTTCGCCTCCGTCCTTGCATGGGTATCTTTCAGGTATTAAAATTTCTTTGTTTACTTGTAGGCTGCATTGGCATGGAATGACAAGTTTGGCTGCCCCTGGTGCTGTTGTGATGTTACTGGGTCCCGGTGTAGTTTTGATAGTCCACCGGTCTCATGGTCCCAAGAAGATAGTTCCATATGGTAACATTGGTCCAAGTGACGTAAAATAGCCTTAAGTGTATTCAAAATCTACGTCACATGGTGGAGGCGCCCCGTTCCCAGTGACCTTGGTGAAACGTCGGTTATGGTAAGCCTGCCCGCCCCAGTTCCAGTGCCCTTTGTGATGCGATAGGAAAGTCGCTCATGGTACGCCCTTCCTACCCCTCAGTGTATTTGTGGAAGAAAATGCCAGAAATATGGTAAAGGCGTCCCGTTCCCCGAAGATGTGTGAAATGACGAAGACGGGGAAAAATATGTTGCGTAGCGTAGCTGCAAGGAGGTAGCAGCGTAGCTACAAGAAAAGGAAGATAAGGTATATCTTCAGTTTTGAAATATGGCTAAATGGTGTTAGCCAGAGTTGTTGAAGAAGAATATGAAATAGTTATTTGCGTTGAAGTTGTTGTTTTACGTCGTGAAGACGGAGTTTAGAAGCAGCATGAGGCTGCATTAGCACTGGAAGCCGCAGCTCTAGTATGGGGAAGAGCTCTGAAGTTATGGTCTTGAATGGTGGGGTACAAGACTATCTAGCGGCCCTGAGGAAGCTCAGGATATGGGGAAATTGGCATGAAGTTGCAGTAACCTGATGTGGAAGAAGAAAATGGGAGTGAAAGGCAGACAATGGTACGTGGAGAAGAAGTACGGGACAAATGGCCAATGGAACGCACCATCAAGGACATGGACAGGGAGGCAAGGTGGACCGGTACAGTTCGACAAAGGAAGGACAATCTAGGACAGTATGTTATTTGTAATCGAGTGTTGTGTGATGTGTTTAGGTAAATCTGTGATATTTTTTTAATTAATTGTATTTTTTTGGTGTTTACTTACTAGAAAAAAATTTTAATAATAATAATGATTTAATATGCAGAGAAAAGTAGCCTAAAAGTAAAATTTGATAATAACTCTTTTTTAACCCACCGTATATGTAATATTAAGTTATGAAAGGGTCATTGTTTTGATGATATACAATATACGGGAAAGGTCAAGACCATTTCTAATAATGCAGAGCTAGCTAGTTTCAAATAAACATTTTTATTTACCCAGTCAGATGTTTTTGTATAGTACATATGTAGTAAAGTTAATGAGTAATAACACTATGTATTTAAAGTGTTCTTATATAGGAGGTATAGAATTTAGGCCACTTTTCTCACAAAAAAAAAATAATCTTAACCGTTGCAATTATATTTAAATAAAATTACTTGGAAAAAATCTTAAATTTACAAATTATTTTGTTAACAACAGAAAAAAAAATATAATCAATGACAAATTTTTTAATAAAGAAAAAAAAGTCGAGACTTTTAATCAATCATAACAATTATTTTTTGGATTAAAGGCTATTTGAACATTTTTTTGTTTTTATATTTTTCTAATCTTAGATGAAACTTTTTTGATGTTTTTGAAACTTTGAAAGTTAAGATTATTTACATTAATTTAAATAATAGGTAAAATATTGTTAGATTTTTGAATTTTGTAAGCTATATGGAACTATCGTTTTCGGTAATATTGCTAATTTTTGTTTAAAGGGTTTAAAGTAATTTTGGCTCATTTCTAATAGCGTTGTGGGTCCAACGCTTTCAAGAAGGGGGGCATATGTGAACACCTAGTATAAAAAAAGTATACATTTTGGGAATTTTAAAAATATACATTCTTTGGGAATTTATAAAATAAGTATACATTTTAATTAGTTTACTTAACATTGGGAAATTTGCTACATAAAATATACATGTGAGGTGTCAAGGTCATTAAAAGTATAAATTAAACAATTTTCTAGGTTACTTTTATAATAATTAAATAAAAACATTAAACAAACTGGGTAGCGTAGAAATGCAAAACAAACACTGGAAAATTTGATATTTTAAAGAAGAGAGAAAGAAATTAAAAGGGGATTTTTATCAGATAAGAAGTGAGTTAGTGAAGTCAAGTATAAAGTTAAAGTTTTAGATTGATGGACGATTAGTTCAATCTGGTAGCTAGGACTTACCGAATTATTTTTTAGCTTTTAGTACATAACCTAAGTCATTTTTATTGTAATTAAACCGGTTAACATTATTTTTATATATTATACATCCATTCTACTAATCAAGTCCTTTCATTAGATACCCATATTGAAGTAAGTGGAAAATATGTAATCCGCCATTTTGTGGACGGCGGATATCGGAGTTTTTTTCTATAGTAAGAAAGCTATATTCTAACAATCACGCTCCTTTATTTGATACATACAGATTTGATCAAAAGTTCATTGGGTATACAACATTCCTGTAGAAGAAGAAAATATCTTATTACCGTTTTAAAATACTTATTTTCAAGTTTACAGAATTTACTTTGCACACAGTACGTTATTTGAGATCCCAAATAAATTAATAGTAAGAAATATAGAAAATGTATATTTTATGCACAAATTTTGGCCTTTACACACAAAAGGGTAAATTTCTGAAGACTTCATTTTTGCGACTGGCCTTAGCTTTGTTATTTCTCATATTTTAATTGACCTGGAATGTTCATAACCTCATTCTTTTACGCTTTTATAAAACTCTTTAATATTTGCCAAGTTGATTTGCATGTTTCGCAATTATTTATGCATATTGCCGCCCGTTTTTAATGGCCCCGACGAATTTTTCAGCTTCATTTGGGATAAATAAATGTTTGCTATATTCTTTAATATTTGTAAATTAAATGGGGAGCAGTCTGTTACTGTCAGATTCCTACAGGGTGTCCCAAAATATGTGGGCAATCGGATTCATATACAGGGTGGCCGCCGAGGTATCCGAGATACTTCGGATATGCATTCTATGACTAATTTTAAGCAAAAATAATTCTATTCACTTTTTCAAATTCCTAACGGTTCTTGAATTATCTGGGTTTAAAGTTTGAAATTTAAGAGAAAATGTGATTTATTTGAACAAAAATGTAATGACAATGTGCAATTATTAAAGATTTTTAATATGATCACCGCCCTGTGAGCATAATTTAATTTTCGCAGCTCTCGTTCCCATTATTTCTCTTTTCATAAAATTCTGCACGAAACTTCTGGATGAGTTAATTTCAGAATGATATCTTCAAACAAATTTTAAAGTTTAAAGACTTAATAGTGTGAAAATAAAATTCATTCACTTACACCTCCGCATTTTCAAAAATATATCACAGAAACAAATAAAATTAGACACTCACTCACTATCAATAAACTTGTGTCATTTTTCCAGTTAAGAAACTAAAACCGTCATAAACATAGAGATACCCTGTGAAGGCAAAGTAATTTTATTACTGAAGCCTTATCCGACCGCTATATATTCTCTATTTACCTTTTTAAATTCCTTATGGTTATCCAGCTACAGATCATGTGTCGAATATAGTGGGCCACCCTGTATTTATTCTTTAGACGTTTAACACCCGTATCTTGCGAACGAGGAATTCTCGGACCCATGTTTATACATTTTTCATAATTCACTGGGAGGCCGCTCAGAAATATCGTGAAATTAAATTTAATAATAAATAATTTTCTAATACGCCCTTATTAACAAGCTTTAGAGATTTTGTCGCTATTGACACTTCCTTGATAAACAAGGCGGATTCCTTATAGACCTTCAAAATTTATTTATTAAGATTATAAAGAAGACAAGTTAAGAAGTAAAAACCCAATAATTTTAATGGAAACTCTACTTAATAAAATATTAAACATTATTTTGGCCCTTTGCATAAATGAATAACCCTTTTAAAATCTTTTTGTCCTGGAAAATACAAAAGGATTATAGAATATTTTAAAGAATGATAATAAATGAATCTTATTTCTCTTTCTTTAAAAATGAATATGTCTATCCAAAAGAAATGCAACGTTTATTTGGCCACACATAGTACATTCCAAAGCTGTCTTTACTTAATATAATTTCCTTCTGTTTGAAAATTGTAAGTCTTTTTATGCATTTAAAATATAAAATATTGCAAACTGACATTATAAATATGTTTTAAGCAGTGAGGAGTATATTTAGGAAGGTATTTTATAAAAACAATAGTTTGAAACCCCTACCAAAAGCCTATATAATATTAAAAATATATGGAAAGGGAGCAGAATACAATTCAACATATAACAAAATTCCCCTCGCTGCAACTTTGTAGAAATAAAAATGAAGTTATTCAGAAAACCTTGGTAGCCACTACTGAATGTTGCGTTTAAAGTTGTATGACAAGCAGTTGCAATGTTGCAAATAACAGAGTACATTAAGGTTATACCGGTTATTACATACTTCAATGCTTCCTCTTTACCACTGCCTCCCATTGTATTATAATCGGTTCAGCTAAATAAATACGCCGTAAACATGTGTAAAATAAAAGTGCTCCAATATATGTGCTATCGTAATGAAGCACCTCTCTCTTTCTTGATATATTACAACTAATCTGCTACACCAATGGTGTGTAAACAGGAGTCCACTAGCTTCATAGAGTTGGTAACGTTTTAAATCAAAAACTGTTAGATAAAAACTAATATCGTGGTGTGCTACATTTTTTTTTTACATCTATCTATGTAACGGAATCTTGAGCCTAATTTTTACCAACTTCCAGCGATTCAATTTCTTTGAAACTTTGCACACGTATCAAGGACCGATGACAATGCAATAATTTAAAACAGTATCCCGTTATCCCGATTAGGACCGCCAGGATAAATAAATTCCCTTACAAGTGATCCTTAATACTACTCTTGACGCAAAATGGCGAAGGAATTTTTTAGTGTAATAAACTGGAGCATTTATTTTTAAAAACTAATTGATATATCGAACTAAAAATGAAAATAAATAATAGTTTTAAAAACTAAAAACACGCTTTTATATGCAACTGAACTAAAAATTAGAAAATAATTTTTCATTACAGAGTTTGTCACTTCAGAGTAAAAGCGTGGGTGCATTATACTATTTAATGTCATAACTTATTCCATTTGCATAGATATTTGCAAATAGAATAAGTTATGAACATTTAATATATTAAGCACCCCACGCTTTACTCTGAAGTGACAAACTCTTTTGTAATGAAAATTATTTTCTAATTTTTAGTTCGGTTGCATATAAAAGCGTGTTTTTTTAGTTTTTTAAACCCATACAAAAAATATTCCATTGCATTCCCTTAAAAGCTTTTATCTAGGCCACCTGGCAGTCTCCAGCAGGCTCAGGCTGCAAGTTCTTTGGGACAAATACAACGTACAAGGTGTTTCCTGCAAATTTTGACAGCTTCTAGCGACCTTATTATTCCAGATAGAAAAAAATTATAAAATTGTAGGGTATCATCCAGACCGTCCGAATTTGCTACTTAAAGAAACAATTGAGCATCACCGGTGAACTTTTTGACTTATTGTATACTTTTTTTAAATAAAACACCCTATATATTATGTGTTTATTGATAGCGCCTAAAATTCTCTTTTAAAAATATATATGTTGCCTATAATTCATTCATCCATTGTTAAAATATTCGCTATTAAAAAATCAAAATATTACTAATTTACTATATGAAACAAATCACAGTAACCATTGGAAAACAAAGTTATCAAAAATGACATTTCCGGTGGCATGAGACATAACATTTAGTTGTCAATTCGTTTTTAAATTTTGATAATATTAAGTCGCAAAATGGGTTATACTGAAGAGAAAAAGGGGAGAAATAATGTGTGTTTGTATAAAATCCTTCTTTTTCAACTGAAGATGCCAGTAAATATTTCAATAGGTCTAAAAAGAAAATTAGTATTTACCCTTCGTAAATATGGGATGTCATCCATACAAAATTGTACCTGTTTAGAGTTGACGGGGGAACAAAAAGTTATTAGGGCAAAATTTCTGCCGAGACATGCTTCAAAGAAAATTAAGGGATAACGATTTTTTCAAAAGATATTATGGAGCGATGAAGCTACTCTTACCACGGCTGGGATGTTTAACAGGCGAAATAGTCATTTATGGGCATTAGAAAACCCCGCGGAATATGTCAAATGAAATTCCAAGGCCGAAGAGCAGTTCATGTCTGGTGCGGCATTCTCAACACTCAAATTATAGGTCCTATTTTTACGAATTTTCTTTAAATGGTGAAAGATATTTAGAGTTTCCTTGAGAACGAGATAGAAAAAATTATTTGGAAAATTTGCCTATTCGTCAGTATAATGACATAATCTGGCAGCAAGATGGAGCACCACCCCATAATGTCTTGGTTGTCCGCAATTTTCTCGATAATCGATATCCCTTGTGGATTTGTAAAAATGGTGGCATTCGATGCACCCAATAGCCCTGATTTAATTTTATTACTTTATTGGGTTACGCGGAAACACAGTTTATAAAGAACGAAGCGCATCGTTGAGGAGTTAAGAAATAAAATTATAAATTGATAAATAATTTAGCAATGAGGAAAGCCCTCATTTTATTATGAATGCTTTGATAAAATAGAAGATGATTACACAAAGTACCCAAATAATAATGGCGGGCATATAGAAAAATATATAAACTTTGTATTGTTATTGTTAAATCAATTTTTTTTATTGTGTTTGGTATTAAAATTGTTGATTATTTTAATGGTTACTGTAATTTATTTATATAGTAAATTAGTAATATTTGATTTTAATAGCGAAATACTAACAATGTATGAATAAATTATAAGCAACATATACTTCAAAAGAGAATTTTAGGCGCTATCCAATAAATACATAATATTATAGGGTGTTTTATTTCACACTCATGCTCAATTGTTTCTTTAAGTAGCAAATTCGGACGGTCTGGATAATAACCCTACAATTTTATTCAATTTTTTTTTTTCTATCTGGAATAAATAAGGTCGCTAGAAGCTGTCAAAATTTAACACCCTATACTAATGCAATTTACCTTAGTCAAAAGAAGTTAAACCGTTAAGAAGATCCAGGGTTTTAAAAATTTCTATTTTATTTTTTTTTCTTTGACACCCTGTATATCGCAAAGAATTAACTTTTCAACTGAGGTAAATCCTGCATTAGATGGCGGTATTTTGGCAAGGAATTTGTGCTAGCATTTTGTGCCATACCTTTAGAAAAATCCGTGTGGCGCAAATGAAGCGTGAAGGAATACAAATGATTTATGTGAAATAAAAACGTTTAATCTGAAATATCCTTAAAACGGTTGCTTGTAGCGATATTTGTAAGGTTTAATTTTTTTGCTAACTAAAGATAGTAGAATAGAAATTCTTCCCTTGCTTGGGTTAGAGACATTTGAACGTAAGCAAAAGACTGCAGGTGACTCCCTACATTTAACAACAAGAACCCCAGAATATTTCCATTGCTCAACTTAAAAACCCAATATCTAATTTTACAGCAAAAGTTTCTGGTAATAAAAAGTATATCTCACAAATAACCAAAATAAAATGGAAACTTTAACACCCTGTATCCGCAAACGATATTCAACTTTTTGTACAAAGGTAAATTGAGTTAAACAGCTGTATCGAACATAGTTAATTTTTGTTTCATTTTATTCCCCTATAACAAAAATGTAAGATTAGAAAATACTATCCAAAAACCGACTATTTACTAATAACTTACTCTTGGTTATCTCAAGTGGCTGGTTTTCCAAGAGAGTGGTTGTCTGACGGACATTTTTTCAATCTCTGAACTGTCTAAACATATTTTATTTTTGACATTTTTATGCTCACTGTAAAATTTAGATCAAATATGATTTTAAACACCATAATTTATTTAAAAATATTAATTACTTACGTTTTTCTGCTGGTTTTAACTTTTTTCGAAACTTGGTCGACTGAAGTTATGATAAAAAAAATGACGAATGGTCAGGGTGGCTCGAATTCGACGCTCATCATTGGGATTTCGGAAACCGTAAGAGATACAGGATCGGTTAAATGGAGGCAAAGTTGCGCAATTTGATGCTCAATAAAATGCCGTTTTGCGTTTTAAAAATTCCGAGTACTTCCGAAGATATTCGAAAAAACCGGAATTTTCAATTTTGGTTTCTATTGTTTCCTGGCTATATTTGTTAAGATAACTCAAAATGAAAAACACGTTTTCATGGCCACTTTTTCTGCTCTATAATTCAGTGTGATTAAATATTGAATCTGACGTTTCGGCTTCTGGCGACCATCATCAACTTAATTTTTTTAAATACGGACCTGATATTTTTTTCAATTTAATTAAATCCTTTCATCACTCTTAAAACACTATATATCGCCACTTTGATATTTGCTGACGTTTCGTACAGATAATTCCATCACCAGAATATTGCATATTTATTTAACCATAATACGGCCCTGAACTACATTTTTAGGTAAAAAGGTAAAAAAAGAATAAACTTATTACATATTCATAATGTTTTATTGCAACTCATTGATATCTAACAGCGGAAATTACTTTATTAACAGAAACTAACCAGCAGGTACGAATTCAAGGGAGAACTTCATTTAATGTATGGATTGGTATGTGGAGGAACAAAATTATTGGACCTTTCGTTTACGAAGGGACCTTAACTTCCGAACGATATCTAAATTTGATTAGGAATGATGTCTTAGACGCCCTAGATAATCAACCTTTGGCAGTATTTCAAGAAATATGGTGGCAGCAAGACGGAGCTCCTGCCCACAATGGAAGGGAAGTAGCTCAATTCCTTTACCATATATTTCCTAATAAATGGTTTTGCAAGATGGCCCGCTAGAGCCCAGATCTTAGTCCCCTAGATTATTTCCTTTGGGGATATCTTAAGAACCGTTTATTTAAAAATGCACCTCACGACCTTTAAGTACTACGACAAAATTTGATAAGGGAAGTTGCTGCCATTCCTGCGAGAACAATTAATCGAGCTGTATTAAAAATACAAAGCAAAGCAAGAAAATGCATTGAGGCGGAAGGTTATCTCTTTGAACACCTATAATAGTGATTAAATTATGTTTATATTTAATATGGGCATCAAGATAGTATTACAAATTGTTTATGTAAGCTGATTTGTTGTCTACCTTTTTGTATCTTATGTCTAATATTCATGAAATTTTCGGTTAATAAAGTAATTTCCGCTGTTAGATATCAATGAGTTGCAATAAAAGATTACGAATATGTAATAAGTTTATTCTTTTTTTTACCTTCTTACCTAAAAATGTAGTTCAGGGCCGTATTATGGTAAAATAAATATGTAATATTCTGGTGATGGAATTTTCTGTACGAAACGTCGGCAAATATCAAAGTGGCGATATATAGTGTTTTAAGAGTGATGAAAGGATTTAATTAAATTGAAAAAATATCAGGTCCGTATTTAAAAAAATTAAGTTGATGATGGTCGCCAGAAGCCGAAACGTCAGATTCAATATTTAATCACACTGAATTATAGAGCAGAAAAAGTGGCCATGAAAACGTGTTTTTCATTTTGAGTTATCTTAACAAATATAGCTAGGAAACAATAGAAACCAAAATTGAAAATTCCGGTTTTTTTCGAATATCTTCGGAAGTACTCGAATTTTTTAAAACGCAAAACGGCATTTTATTGAGCATCAAATTGCGCAACTTTGCCTTCATTTAACCGATCCTGTATCTCTTACGGTTTCCGAAATCCCAATGATGAGCGTCGAATTCGAGCCACCCTGTACACACTCACACCAGTTACAATTTGATTTTAAAAATGTGGTTGTCCGACGGACATATGGTGCGACGGACTTTTTCTGGAACCAAATATTTATTTAAAAAATGCCAAACTAAACAATTTGGAAAAAAACAGCATATTTTTTTCTTAAGGAGTAATATACCCATCTATGAATTTTTTAAGATTACAAATAAATAGGAGCGTTTTTAGCAAATATAAAACACTTAAAGAACTAATTAAAAAGCCATAATTTGAAGAAATAATATCAATTAATATTAGTTAAGGATTTATTTTAATTAAAATAAATAAAAAGTGACTAATAAAGACACTTAAATTTATATACAGGGTGTCCAAGAATATGTGTGCAATCTCTCGGATTCATATAGAACACATAAAAAACTTGTGACAATTGTATATAAAATATTTTTTCAAAGTCTGTCTTTACAGAGATATGTGCCCTTAAAGGACGCCACCGAAAATCGGTTTTTCTTGATTAACTTTAATATCACTTGGTATAATAAGTATTTTTTTAATATGATAAACACTTGCCTTTATTAGTTAGCCAGGGGCGGACTAACCCTTAAACCAGTGGCGCATTTACCAAAAGGCTAAGTAGGCTGAAGCCTATGGCGGTCGTTTTTTAGGGGGCGGCAAAATTGGTAGATATAAGTAGATTTCGAATTTTATTTAGTATATACAATTGATTTTACGGGCACATATCTCTGTAAAGAGGGGCTTTAGGAAAAAGTTTATAGAAACTTGTCACATTATTTTTACGTGTTCTATATAAATACGAGAGATTGCCCACGTATTCTTGGACAGCCTGTATATATTTTCGGTTTTTTACCAGAGACAAGAGTGATTTTGCGCTAGGACAAATAAAATTTGATTGACCCACATATTATTGAAATATTTTACTCTCCCTTAAAATATTCTGATATAACAAGTATGGGATCAAAATTAGCATTCTAGAATATTCTCATAAAGTTAAAGAGGGTCGTCAATATGCATGGTCAGTATAAACGAATAAAATACAAAGTAGCTTTGTAAATAATATAAGGGCTATAAAGTGATCTCTTTTTATTAATGAAACTGGACTATCCAGCACTTAGAGAATAAAAGGTTTGTAATTATAATGTGGGCCACTCAGGTTAATTGAAACCTGAAATTGGGGTCCTACATACAGGATGCCTTATTCTATTAGGTTCTTTATACATAGGGTCTCTTAAATTTAGTACAAATATTTTAAGGACGTTTTCTTTTTGTGGTAAATCTAAGACTTTGTTTTTCTTTGTTAAAATGTGTTCTGAAATGACCCCCTCTAAATTATACAGGGTGTCTCTAAAAGGTCTGTACAAAATGCTACCATAGATTTCCAAAATATAACGATCTACCGCAATTTACCTTTATCAAAAAGTTGATCGTTTGCGAGATACAGGGTGTCAAAGTTTCTATTTTATTTTGATAATTTGTAAATAATTTATTTATTATAGGAAATATTTATTAAAATTTCGTATGATTTTCTAAAAGTGAAAAATTAAATGGGACTTATATTTTTTTTGTTAAAAATAAAGGCAACCACCTGCAGACATTTGCTTTTGTTTTCTTGCCTCGGTATATTATGATTCTAGTAGATATTCTTTATAACTATATATTTTTTGAACAAAAAAGGTATACAGTTTTCTGAGATATTTTAGAATAAACCTTTTATTTTACACAAAAAGTTCTACGCATTCCTTTATGCTTTATTTAGGCCACCCAGGTTTTACTAAAAGTTGTGTATAAATTGGTACTACAATTTCTTTACGCCAAAATACAACGATTAAATTCAATTTGTCTCAGTTGAAAACTTGGTCGTTTGCGAGATACAGGTGTACGAGTAAAAAAATGCATGGAAAATTTTACACCTTTAACCTTTTGACTAGGGTAAATTGGATTAGATCTTTGTATTTTGATCCATTGAATTTGTGGTAGCATTTTGTACACACCTTTTAAATACTAACAGGTGGCCTAGATAATGCATGAAGAAATGCAATGGAAAACTTTGGTATGGAATAAAATGTATAATCAGCAATATATTTAAAACGGTTGCTCGTAGCGATATTTATTTAATATACCTTTTTTGTGCAAAAAATGTTTAAAGAAATAAAAATAAGCTACTAAAATTAAAATATACCGAACCAAAAATGAGTTATGACGCTTTTGGACCTAAGCAGATGACTGCAGGTGGCGCCCTTTACATTTTACGACAAAAACGACAGTCATTGGTCAGCAGTAAAATAGAATTAAAAGAAGTTATTTCAAATTTATTAATTGCTACATAAGAATATTTAGCACCTCAATACTGAAGTTGGGAGCTCATCCGACGCGATATTGGTCACAAATTGGTCATGAGTTGCTGGTCAGCGGTTAAATAAACTCTAAAAAAGTTGTTTTAAAATTATTACTTGTTACATAACACATTCAATTTTGTAACCAAATGCATCCTGTTTGATTGAGCCATATATAAATAATTTGAGGCGCTAAAAATGTTTAGATGACCTTGATATTTTAAACACACTGAAAAAGTTGGTGTATAAATGACCAGTTTGTCACACTTACTGACCATTTATTACCATTTTGTGATCAATTAAAGTTCTTATAGTTAACCTAAAACAAATATTTGTAGTTAAAAATACAGGAGCCCAGTGCCGTATTATCCATTAGGCTGACTAGGCTACAGCCTAGGGCGCCATGAAAAAAATAGGTAGGCGGAGGAGACAGGGGAGTAATAGGTGCTACACAGGGGAGTTTTTAAGAAAGTTGGGAATGATCTTTTTTTTTTTTTTGGTCATCAAATTTTATTTTAGGTGGTGAAGTAAGGCGCGTTGCAACTGAAAATAGGCGCAACGGAGGTAAGGACCTTTTTTTTGTTCTTCAAATTTTTTTTTCGTGCGCTTCGGGAATTCCTAGCCTAGGGCGCCTCATACAGTTAATACGGCCCTGCAGGAGCCCCCAAAGCGGTTTGCGCCTTATTCGCTCCTAAACCTTGGCTAAGCCACTGTGGTTAGGTCCAAGTTAAAATTTCTATAGCACTTCTATCTACGATATTGTTTTTTTTCGAAAGAAGACATGTACAAACGCCCTTTCACCCTATAAAAAAAAAAAACCAAAAGTCTGTAAGTTCTATTCGTTAGAAAAATACCCTCCTTTTACCTTTTACCGGCCCGGCCGGATTCGCCGGACAAAGTGATAAACAATTATATGGAGCCTTTGAGTTTGCCAAATTTCCGGATTCTTAACATGTAAAGGTCTCATAAGACACCATACACTTCGATAGAGTAGGTCCGTCGCCCGGCTCCCGCTAATGTGAAAAGGCAGTTAGTCCCTTAGCAAAAAACATGTCCACTTTCAAAACACAATGTATTTACCTTTAACTGGTAAAACATGTTAATACAAAAAAAGTACATTACTATGAATATTTAGTCTTTACCCTTACAATAGTAGATTTTTAGGGTTCTTCTTCAAACCCCAATTTTTATAAGAAAGTCTTCTAGGAAGCAATCATTCCCACATTTTTCGGTGTGTAAAACCACTACGACAACTGCACCAAGTGGTTTATTTATAATTTTGTATTTTTACGTTGCACCAACAATCCTAAGACCAACTTTTCATGCATCTTACTTTAGTGTTATTTCTTTGAGAAATGATTAGTAGGGTGGTCCTTATTTAGAATATGTTAATTTTTTTACGATAGTCCCAAATCGGTTCTAAATTAATACAAAAATAATCGTGCCAAATTGCAGCTCTTAATTTTAAAATTAACCCGGCCTTCACGACAGTCAAAGTTTTAAATGGGATTAACATGGAAAAAGTTCTGTTATTACTTTGGATTTTTTAGCATTTTAGGCACTAATAAACCGATCAAATCGGCAGATGATATTCTTGTTGCAAATTTAACGCTCTACAAAAAAGTATCCCATAATTTTTTGCTAACTAATTAGTACAAAAGTTATTCGATGTAAAAATCATCAAATAACAAAAGTAAAACATAAAGTCGCGACAATAAAGCATTTTTTCGAAAGACATCAGAGACAGCTTCGATTTTAATAGAAAAAAAACGTTTTGATGTTCATGTTAATTAAAATAAGAAACCTCTTGTTAGAAAAATTATTATTTGTGTTTATTATAACAATACAATGTGTATGCGTCACTGATCTGTGTAGGTAAGTTGGCGTCATATGGAAATCTTTTTATTAATAATTTTACGAAAAAGGTTATTTTTTAAAGTTCTGCAAAACCCAAAAGCACTCATCAGATATTAAATGCTATTAGTCATCTACGAGGTTTGGCCAAAAATTTAATTTTTGCTTAGAAGTAAAATACCTGTATTTTTGCTAATATCAAATTGTTATAAAGAAAACGTGTTTAGAAATAAAAATTACTTCTTAATATGCAATTTTGTTGATTTTAAATTGTCCCATGAAATTTATAATCCTGAAATGTATTGCACTAATGTATCAACCTAAATTTTCACCATTATCACAGAAAAAAAAACTAAAATATTTTTTTTTTAAATAAACTACATTGCATATTTAGATGTAATTTTTTATTGTAAGGAACCTTTCTTTATAACAATTTTAAATATTAGCATAAATATAGGTACTTTACTTCCAAGCAAAAATTACATTTTTGGCCAAACCCGTAGATGACTGATACAATTTAATATCTGATGGTTGATTTGTAGGTTTTGGACCATGCAGAACTTTTATAAAGAATCACTTTTTTTGTCAAGTTAATAAAATACTAAGGACTTAATATGTCGATTTGATCCGTTCATTAGTGTATAACCTAAAAAAATTCCAGATTGATAACTTTATCATGCCCGAGTGGTTTAGACGACAAAGGTGCGCATAACACATTTTTTTTAAATAAATATTTACTTTTAAAAGAGCCCTGGTATGGCTCTGACACCCTGATCCGCTCCAGTTAATGGGTGGGACCATTGGCGATTAAGTTGAGAAATGTCCATCGAGATGACGCTGGAATTTATTTCCTGCCATCACAGAACAGTGAGTTTAGCTGGAAAGGGTGGCTTAAAGGTTCATTTACATCCACTTATAGCTGTGTGTATAATTTGTGCAGATTTAGGGATTTGCGGCGCTTTGGTCTTAAGTAATTCTAAAATTTAAAATAAGGTTCACCTTGTCCAAATAAATCACTTTATAAATGGTTGTGACGCAAACCGAAGCGCGATTTAAGCATTAAGGGGTCAGGTGTAGACAGAATCTTGAAAAAAAATTGCAATTTTCTAAAGTATTATATCTTAGAAATATTCTCTGAAAATTTAAAGTAAATCTGAAAAATACTTTTCATGTTATTCGACAATTAACAAAGACCTCGGGGGCGCTGGAGCGTAGTTAGCAGCAGCTGCAAGCGACCGGTTCTCGGGTTCTATTGTCATGATTGACCCATGCTACGTAGACAAATCAAATAAATATTTTGAAAGCTGCCTCAATGGCTAAAGAATTTTATATTGCCCAGGAATAGACGACTTGGTGTAAGTAATTAAATAATACAGTGCTTGTGTAAATTCAGGACCCCCGCCCTAACTTTTGATTGTTTCGCATTTTTTTATAAAAATTTGGGAACTTTAGACAACATAAACCAAATTTTAGGCAAGATATGACAGATATAAATGTTAAACTCAGCATTGGGCGCCATTAAAAAATAATAATTAAAAAAACATTAAATTGAAGGGGGATTTTGTGGCACATCTTTTGAAAGTTTCGGACGAGTACTTTATAACCCTAGAATATAAAGTCAATACCTTTACGTAGATAGTCATATTTCAGAAACTAATAAAATTAGATGTACTTAATGTGATATTTTCTTTATTTTCTTTAAAGGATCTATTTAATGGTAATCATACACAGAGTGGGACAAATAGTATATATTTTTTGAATGACACACCACACACCCTGTAAAGTGTGGTCCATTAAGTGTGCAACAAATGAAAACCTTATTTATTTGCAATTTGTCAAAATTTGTGTTCCTTTATAAAAGTTGGTGCATGGTCCAACACTGTATTAGCAGTAGTTAGTTGTATTAAAAGTTTTATGGTATACAGGGTAGGTCAAAAAGATTTAAAACGGCTTAAGAGTAAAGTACCCTTATTTTTTAAAATACAACAAAATGTTAAATAAAAAAGTTATTAAGAATCAAAAGTTATGTCTAAGTACCAAGTCATGGCCTTCTATTCAAATTTTTAAAATTTTTTGAACAATTTTGAAATATCCCTGTATCATACAGATTTTAATTATTCTGATTTAATATTTCTTTAAAGCAGTTCCTACCAACTGACTTTTAAACAAATTTAATTAAATAGAATTAAATTTGTAATCAATCAAGTTTGTTGCAAGGACATTTAATATATTTTGATAGGGCCCTAAAATTATACAAATATGCTTTTTATTAAGGCAAATATACTAAAAATAATAAAATGCATATAAAAATTCTTTATTTATTTTGTAAACTTTTTGTTTGAAATTTTTATGGAAGTGTAGAACAGGTAACCCAAAATAAATTAATAAATAAATAAATAAAAATTGAATAGAAGGCCATGACTTGGCATTCAGGCATAACTTTAATTTTAAATAACTTTTCTACAAATTCGTTTTACTTATTTAATGTAATAAGGCGCTTGTAAAGCTTTACCTAGATTAAGATTTAAGAAGAGTGGCGTTTCAGTGGGTACCACAGCCAATATTATTTTTAAAAAGTACGACACTGATTTTTTGTGAAATTTTTTATTGTTTTTTCAGATAAAATAATAAAAAGTGTTACTTTTAGTTTATTGTATTTTCTTCGTATCTCGCTTCGTTTTCGAGGAAAAAAATGAAAGCCACTTTAACTCATTTTAAAAGTAGCCATAAACAGCATAAACTAAAATTCAGAAGTTAAAAAATAACAATTTTGACCTTTGTAAATAGGAAAAATGACGATGCTCGATAAAATACACGACTGTTTATTTATTTTAAGGCAAATAATTGTTTTATTTTTATTTTTGCTTTTTATATCGGATTCTCTATGGGTACTTTTTAGAAGAAATTAAAGTGACTTTAATATTTTTTCTCGAAAACAAAGCTAAATACAACAGACTAAATAGTTGGACTATTAATTGCTTAATTAGAAAAAAATAAATTAAACTTCATAGAAAGCCATTGGCGTACTTTTTGCACAATACTATTTTTCTGAGACTGAACCCAATAATCCTAATCTATGTAAAGCTTTACTGCGCCTTATTACAATAAATGAGTGTCCCACATCATATTAAAATCGGTTAAACAGTTCCTAAGATATTTAAAAAATACCGACTTTTTTATAAACTTTAACGACCTGTTACTGACATATGTTTATAGGAGCTTTTTCAATTAAAAAGAAATCACCCTCTTACGTTTTGTACCGGAGGTAAGAAACGCCCTGTATATTTACTATATTTTGATTCTTGGTAAATATTTAAATTTCTCTCAATCTCAATCTGTTGCCCCTTTAAATTTGCCGCCCTAGGCTTCAGCCTACTCAGCCTGCTGGTAAATCCAGCACTGCCAGTCTCCTGATAGCTATAAGCCAATTTGTGAAGAAGCGCTTGTGTAAAATAGGCCATTGTTCAATATTTATTTTTAACTTAAAAAGAATATAGACAGGGTGAGTTTTTTTTATAATTAGTAAGCACAGGAATTTCCGAATCAGCTGCAGCTTTAGAAATGGTTAAATGAGAAATAAACTACTGTAGATTTTAAAGCCTATTACGTAGTTCCAAAGTTGATATTTAGGAAAGATACTGTTGTCAATTATTTTGGTATAAGGAATCTGTGGTTCCTCTCTGTAACATTAATTACTGGACATCCCTGTATTCTGAGAGATAATTAAAAGCATAGATGGGAAAGCAATTTTTAATATATTACTTGTGGGCCCTTGCTCTTGGCCTGTCACTTAAAAGGTGGGCGAGACGGCTTTTAATGCAATTTCACCGGACTATTTTTTTTTTTAAATTTAAATACAAACCAGAAATAAACATAAAGAAAAACATAAACCGACTTTAAAAAAATAAATAAAACTCACTAAATAGTTAAAAATAATAAAAGAAGTTAGGTAAATAAAAGCCTTTGTTTATTTAATTATTAAGAATAAGTAGTTTAACACATATGTTATTACCTGACTTCTTTTTTTTTATTATTTTTAACTTTTTAGTAATTTTTATTATTTTTATTCTTAAGTCGTTTTTATTTTTTTTTAATGTTTATTTTTCGCGTTTTAATTTAATAATATTATTATTAAATCGGTAAACATACACTAAAAAAACACTGCTAGTACCTATTTTAGTTCGGTCCGAAGGGTAAATTTTACCTCAAGGTTGTCGATTCAGAATGTGCCCCTGATCTCTTCTTTTTCTTTATTATCTTAGCATATACCTATCTAGAGGCAGATTTGCCGCACGAACAACGTATGGCAGGGAAAAAAAAATTGGTCTAATACCTTTCTCTCTCATCATCCCTAACTTGGTTTTTATGGGACCACCACGAAAGTGCACTCTTTTAAATAAAAAGCTTTTTAAAATCGGTCTACAAACGCCGGAGTAATCGCGTAACACACACACAAAAAAAACATAGAGGCGAATTGAGAACCTCCTCCTTTTTGAAGTATTGTATGAAAATATTGGCGACACTTGTCACAGACTGACAACATACTATACACTTATTTACCCCCACCAATTAAGAAATGGCACACACCTGCGACTGGTGATTGTGTTCAGCGACCAAAAGAGCTCGTCAAAGTTTTATTTTATTCTTGCTTAACGTTGGTAAAAGGACGTGCTTGGTTAAAAGTATGGATTTATTTATAATTTTTGTTTCAGTACGCACTTTTACGTAACATTTTTGTGTCTGAATCAATACTATCAGCCAAATATCTTGCGAACTTTCACCGGTTTGATGGTTAACTTAACACAGCGGGATTACTCGTCATGCGCATGGGAGGTTGTTTTTCCGGCTTGCTATTGGCTGTTATAAATGTCAAAACTCTTGACTTTCCACATGTTCAATATGGCTGATGTTTTGTGATTGTTGTGGCTGTATATTTGTTTTGTGTTTTATTCGGTTTGATTTGTACGTGTGACCTGTGTTATAGATATAAATTATAGAAACAAAATTTATGGGGAAATTTATGGGTTTTTAATACATTATTTTTAAAATTATTTACGTTGTTTTTTTTGAATAAAAACAAATTAACACTTTATCAAGGATTTATTTATGTGACAAAACATTATATACATTAATATTTTATATACATCCGTAAATATATTTAATGAATATCTTGCTGGAGGTAAAAGCACAATGAACCAATAGAGGATTTCTGTGTGCGTCACTCTATTTAAAAATTTGTGCAGAACTGTAAAAAGTCAGACAAATGATCGAGTTTAAAAAAGTATTAATAGTGATAAAATTATACTAAAACGAAAAAATAAAGGCCTAAAGCCTAAACGCTTAAAAACTTAATAACTGACCCAGTAAGGTACAAACCAAGATATAGAGTGTGTCTACTTAAGTTCGTACCATAAGGCAAACTTATTATTAATTTTACGAAAAATTTAACCATTCAATATTAATTGTTTTCAGTGGTAGGTATATGAAATATCTTAAAAAATATAAATTTATGTTAAGAGGAAAGTACACTTATTTTTGTCAATATTGAAAATTTGTGGAAAAAGATGTTTAGGATTAGGATTTTTTCTGCAATAACGAGCATTTTGAGGCTTCTTTTACAAAAGTATTTTATTTCAAAATAAGTATCCAGTAATGTGGAAACTTAAATTTTCATTGTTAATTAAAACCTACAATCTTATCTGCTTCCTTATACCTAAAAAAACAAGTATGTAGATATCGAATAAAATGGACCAAGCACAGTGGCCTATGGAAACTGAAATCCTACTACGCTTTTCTTAGTATAAGTAGGTAATATTAACTTATAGACTATAATACCTTTCAACTAAATAGGATCAACATAAATCTAAAATTTATTTGGTTGGTAAGTTTGAGCATGCTATTTTCATATATTTCTTAAAATTATACACTTCTTTTACATTTAGTACCATTTTTATGCTAAATAAGTAATCTCGCAATAAAAGTTTAGTTTTCAAGAAATAATTCTATTTAGATTTTTATTTTCAGTTCTCATTTCCCTAAAATTTATACCTATACATTTTCCACATTAACCTATTCCAATCTAAGAAAAAATAGTCTTCTACCAAATAGATTTTAATACACCATTAGCACTAAATTACCAATATTTAGTCATTAAAATATTAATAAATTTCAGTATAAACCACATTTTACACTTTTTATTAATGTTTTATGTATATTTACTCAATAAATCAATGTTTTTGAATATACCGCCGATTTTGACATTGGGAGTGCGTATGCGCATGCCCTGCCATCCCGCAGACCCTTTCTTCAAATTGTGCCACTTTTCGAAACGGCGATTGATCCTCTATCCTTGTCGAGACGTGATCCAAGTTAGTAGGCGTGACAGATAGATCTTGGGAATGAAAAAAGGGGCTTCGCTTATGCGACTTCGCCTACGTCTATATTAGTTACGTTACGCGACTGTAGGTCACTTTAACTGTCAGGATCTACATAAAGCAAAGGGGCATTTCACGCGAAATGGGATATGACTCAAATTTTAAATTCGTTGTGATATCAACGAAAATAATAACAGAGACTTCAAAATTGGCAGTTGTAATCAGGGTTAAGAGACCTTCACAATAAAATATTACTTGACCCCTTTTTCTATTTAGGATTTTGAGGGTAAGTGTCACCCCCTACTAGAGGATTGCAGTTCAGGGAATGAAAATGACAAAAAAATGTTTTTCCCTAAAATTAAAAATTGACGTGTCCAAACGTTTTCTTATATGACCTGTAGTGCCCAAAAAATAAGCTGTCTCGTTTTCAAATGGCCACCTGGTATTTATTACAATAGTTTTTTTATTTATTTTAAATAATTAATGGTTAAATACTTAAATATTAATGTGTCTAAGGTAAACATAATATAAACGTGTTTTTTAATAAACAACTTCAAAGTTCAGTGGCCAAACTTAAGATATAATAAAAAAATGGGTATTCTAATCTTATGATGCATCATGGGTAATGTGTCAAACGTTCGCCCTACCACGAATGTGTCACGCTTGTCAAGCGAATGCATGCAACTCCTCCAATAATAAAAATTATTTTTTAACAATAGATAAGTGTTTATTATTTTCACCCTTCTATAATAATAGTAAAAAAAAATAATCAAGTAAAACTGTTGACCTAATTGCTTCCTATTGTGTCCTCAATTTCTCCGGTTAAACAGGTTTTTTCAAAGCGCAGTTTATCATATACCTCTGTTTTATACAAAAGTACAATAATATGGCATATTATGGTCCCGTGGCATCGTCGTTTTTACCTGCGTACCGATCACTTAAGGTGTGTACTAAGTCCGAATCGTCGTCAATGCCCTTTTTTCTTATTATTTATTTTTAATTTTTACAGATAATGTAATGTAATCAACACTTTTTTTAGTTTTGTTATTATTCTTACTAAAAATAATATTTTTAGTTATTGTTCTCATCGGACACGGGACAACCGACATAACTAATTACTATTATTTTATTTAAAGGCGTTGAATCGTTGCTAAATGTACTAAATTTTATTACTATAAAGGCTTGTTCGTGCAGCGTTGAAAACTGTTTGCAAACCATCAGGCTCATGCGCAGGAGATAAAATCCGTCGTATTATGTTTCATGCGCATGGTCTGATAGTTTGCAAATGGTTTCCAACTGCTGCAGAAACAAACTTAACAATAAAAATAAAGTGTCGGTATACACTTAACATTTTTCAAGCCGCGTCGAACAATTCGCCAAACATCCGTCCGAACTAAGGAACCAGTTTGCGCGTTCCTTTGACGCCAAAAAACTGACAAGCTCTGAATCACCGGCGACTCATTCGCCAAGCCTTTAAAACGACGCACAGTGCGTCGATATGTGTACAAAAAACAATATTTTCATAATAACTAAAAATGTCTGCCTTTTTACTTATAGATACCCAGATAAAAACAACTCGTATTTTTTTCTTATTTTTTTTTGCTTTGCCAATATACAGGTTCAGTTAAATAATATAACATATAGGCAATGTGAGGAAAAAAGACAATCTAACTAAATCCCGGCATGTAAACATGCGTGACTAATAGTGCTTGTTTTGTTATTCTATTGCTTGCCGATGAACCAAACAGCGTTGCTCATATTGTATAAATATGCAGCTTTATATGTGGTCCCTTTTTATAATGCAGAAAAGTATCTTGCCATTTGTATTTTTCTTCTCAAGTTTAAAAGGTTAACTACACTTAGTATAAGAAAATCTATAAGGTTTGCATTTTAGAAAAAAAATAAAATTTTTACATGTACGATTTTTCTATATGAAATTATATATTTCTTTAACATCTGTCTTTAAATAAGCTTAAAAGCAAACAAAGTTTAAGACTTGATATAGATTTTTAAAAATACATTGAATACCATAATTCTGTTTTCAAGTAAAATGACCCCAATTTTACTTGTGGACGAGGGAGCAAATATTTTTGTATTAATTAGCTGCAACCTATTTATAAAATTTAAAAACCCAAGAAACAAATAAAAGGTTTAAAAAATACTTAATTTACCAAAATTTGGTAGTTTAGATAATATTATTATTTAACTTTAGTATTATTTGTTAATGTTGTTACATAAAAAGAAAGTTTTTATAGGATAAAACTCGTTAATTCTCAGTTTATCATATTAATATATAACATATATAATTGACTATTTAACAATATTCTTTGTTTAAAAAAATGATAATAATGTGGATACTTAATGTGTACTACAACCCTCATATATTGTTAAAAAAATAATTGTTATTACTGGAGGAGTTAGCATAAAAATACTTTATTTTCCGGTAGTATGTCTGACACACTCGTGGTGGGGCGATCGCTTGACACATTACCCATGATGCATCACGAATTAGAATACTTATTTTTATCATATCTTAGCCAAACTGAAATTCGATTTTAAGTATGCCGCGGTAAGAAAAAGAATTTTCGATGTTTCACCAGTCATACTCGGGCAAGTGATAATTTCGAGAAACCTAGAAACTAATCGAGGTTTTTACAAAGGAATATTGTTAATTAGTTATTATTTATTAGTATAAGATACATTATATTATAGTATAGGTTTCAATTACATTAATATGGCTTATAATTAGTGAAATTCCAGAGTCAAATGTCCCACCAGTCACTATGGAATGCCCCAAAAGCTACCTTGCTTTTTTAATACCAATATAAATAAATATATTTTTTAAACATACCAAAAATATTTTAATACAACAGAGGGTAAACTGAAAAACATTATCTTAAAAAAGAACCTCGCCAATTTGCGTAGATATCTATAAATTATTCTTTGTACTTATAATGAAACTCTTAGATTTAATATATCAGTCGTTGTCACAATTAAAATTCCAAAATTATTTTTTAACGCTGTTTTCAAGGTATTTCTGGCCCGTCAAGATGTACTTTAGGCACTGTGGCTTCGAAATGGACTATAAAATATCCCATTATGTGGTGTGAAAAGCTAATACGAGTGTTAGAAATTTTATATGCACACATTATCAAACTTGCAGCTGGAGTTTAAGTAAAATAACATAGAGGGTAATTAAAAAGGGAGTTTAACTATTTTTGCACATCTCCTACAGTGTAAAAAGTGGGGGTTATTTTATAATTAAAATACAATACCTTCTTATGTACAGGGTGTTTGTTTATATTAAATAAATAATAAATATTTTATTGTAAAAATATGCTACACACACAGCTACATTTTTTTTTCATTATTTTTTACCTAAACAACGTAAAGTATTTCTATAAAACTTTATTACCAATAAATAAACAAAATTATTTAATAATTAAATACCTAATCTTTTATTTATTCTGCCCAGCTCCCTTCATTTCTGATGCACATTTGTAATTTAAACAAAAGAATAAACAAAGTGGACGCGACGTTCATTTGTTTACTTTGCGATTGTCATTTGTTTATTTTTTAGCAAATCCGGGCGGTTCTTATAAAATCCTTAAACTTTTGTATTTAAAATATTTTTCTCAAACAATAAAGCGTGTAGACGCCGTTCAAAATATAACCCTTCATGTTTTATTTTAAAGCTCAACATTTCCAACAATTATGTAAAATATATCCCACCAAAAACATAAATGTAAAAGGGGAGCCAAGTTTAATACTAAAATTATGCTTGTCTGTGGGCTTTGCCGCAAAAAGATGGAGAGTGCCAAGTTCTGTACAAACTCCAAATAGGTATTTTAAGTAGGTTAAATTTGAATAACATAAAACGGAAGCTTTTACGTCCTTGGTCAACTGAGGAATCTTGGTTCTTGGGTTTGGACCACGTCAAATTAAAATCGTTTACCGACGTTTCGCCAATAATAGTACGAGGCATCTTCAGGGATCTTTACTCTGCGAGATTAGAACATTAAATTTAGTCACCTCATACTGCATTTAAAAAGTCGCTGAAAGTTTAAGGCACTTCGCACATGGGTCGGTGAAACAGCGACGAGACCGAGATTTAACGAGCTTTCGACAGTATGTACGCATTTATTCGTGTTTGAAGTGGCTACAACCGTACAGGGACAAGCATACGTTTAATGGTAAATTTTACTATATTCTCAGCCAATGAAATCATATGTCGATCAAAGTGCGCTGGTGTTCCCCGAATACGACCGCGACGCGACGGGACAAAAACTATCATTTTGGATTATCCCACCGGGTCAAAGAGTGCCACAAAAGAGCTCTCAAGACAAGTTCCCAAAAGCCTGAATCTGCCGAACATTATTTAACATGCAGAAAATTAAATTTTTCTTACCATACAGGTTGACTTGTTTTGCTATTTCATCCAAGCTTTTTCTGTATAATCTTTTCGCAAATATTTTTTAAAGTATACTTATAAAGTATAGGACGTTTATCAACCTTGTCCACAAATCTTATATCATAGAGTAAGGAAATTATAAGAGTTATCATGGAATAGCCGATTTAAGGACAGGTCATGCGAAAACTCCCAATATAATTTTATTCGTTTTTCGTTGAAATACCGCTAGTTAGTCATTTCAGTAAGCTTACATGTCTCCCCACCGCTGATGTTACACGAGGCGAGGCTTCGACCGACGCATTTAAAGTGTAAACTGGAAAAATGACAAGCCTGCCGCCAAGCCTGCCGCAAAAGCGGTACGAAAATTTTAGCATGCCATGATTTCTCTTATCCATAGGTATGTTACTTTATGCTTATATTAAACAAATCCATCTTTGATACAAATTTTTTTTGACGTAATACTAATTTTTCCGAGTAAAAACCAGACACAATCGTAATATGAATCACACACTGTAAGCAAAATACAAAACGGTTCTGTATTGTATTTGTTTACTAAAGGACGCGGATTGCTGAGATCGGACATGTTAATATGCTTACGTGCTGTCGTTAAAATCGCGTTCTCGTCGCTGTTTGACCGACCCATGTGCGGAGAGCCTAAGACTTTTTTGCATTTGAGTCTTGGGAGATGTTTTTTCAATTTGCGGGTGATTGAGATAAAAATAAGTCTTGACTTACTTTACCAAAAGAATTAGGATTAAATCCAGACCGCACCGATTTATAAAAACAGTTAGTAACGAAAAGTTTATTCTAAACTGAAAATTAAAGAACAAAATGCGATGTACTTCGTTTTTAATAGAAAATCTGACAACATTAATATTTCTAAACAAGGACGAGTTTATCCGTGCCATTGGGTGCATAAAAACATGCTGAAACCTGTGGTAACTGCTATGTGAACATTCCAGGTCAATTAAATGCAGAAATTGTAGGTTCATAAATGAAAATACAATACGTTCTCCGAGTTTTCCGCCGCTGGGAAATTAGTCCAGCCACAATTATATTTTCAAAGGCAAAACGTATAGATACACTCACTTCATTTTCTTTTTACGAATTATTTACGTACCAAATGAATTTCCGTGAATCGCTCGAATTTTTATAGATAACGATTACACCTTACTGAAACAGAGTGGCGCAACTAACCGCTGGTTTGTGGTTGTGCTTAAGCCCCAATTTATAAAGTAAATTTTCCTAAAAATACTAATATATTTTAAAAAGCTCAATAATTTTGCCCTCCAGCACCCTTCTAAATGCACCTCTGTTGAAATACTTATGTGTTAAGCAACTGACAAGGGTAACACAGAGCTTTTGTGTAGAAAAACCCAAGAAAGTCTGGGATGACCAAGTCTAGCAAATAACAAGAATTTCCTAGCATTAAAGAAAAAATTATTCTTACCCTTAAAGAAAAATCCAAACTATTTGCTACCTATTTTGCTCCTTATCTTTTCTTAAATCATCTATTAATTAATCCTAATCTGATTTCCTTTTTAAATCAAACTGTTCTACCATATCCTTTCCTCTCTTAATGCTAAGAAACCGTCTGAGCTGTAGGGTAATCAAAAATGCACAGATATATTTAATTAGTCACTTTTAGGCTTTGTTTTCCATGTCTCCATTGGTATTTTCATAGCAGTCGCAGGAATAATAATTTTGCAAGGGGTTTGTAACACATAAATACAGGGTGGCCCCGAGGTATCCGAGATACTTCAAATATGAATTATTTGACTAATTTTTTTTTAATTATTTGGGTTTGAAGTTGCCAAGACATAAATTCTAGAGTAATGAAATAACGTTGTTGCGACTAGTGTGCATAGGTTATTTAATAATTAGAGGATTTTAAAGTGTTACAATGCGATATCTCTAAAATGTGTTGCACGATTTTAACAAAAGTTGGTATGGGTAACAAGTAGCAAGGGGGACATACTCTGACGTAGTACTTAAATTTTTACCTCCTCCAGTTTTTGACGGGTGGGGGTAACTTCAAATTTTAAATGGAAAGGTGTAGTTTTTTCTATGAAATTTTAATCAGCATAAACAACTACATAAGTGTACAAAAAATTACTTCATTTGCTTTACGGGTTGCATACTTATCAATAATCAACTTTTATTTTAAAAATTTTAGTTTATTCTTCGTCAAAAATTATGTATGTAAGCAGAAAATTGTTGCATTTGGTAGTTACTTAGGTTACGACCTACTCTGTCAAGTAGTGACATTTGTGTCAAAAATATCTCTAGTCTCTCTTCAGATCTCTTCAGATATGGAGCAAAACTACGACATTGAGATCAATATGTTATTAATTTTGGGTGAATGTAGGAAGAATTACCGGGAAGCTGCACAATTGTGGGCTGTCAGGTTTCCTGCTATTCCTAAGTCCCACATGGCATTTAAGAGGCTGGAAGACCGAGCTCGCAATACTGGAAACCTTCGTGCCAAAAGAGAATTCGGCGACGAACTAAAACCAGTGAAGACATGGCCGTTGGAATTTTGGGCGCCATTAATTTAAATCCCCACGTTGGTTCCAGAGAACTTGCTCAAGATTCGGGAATGTGTCAAAAATCAGTACTAACTATTTTACATTCCTACAATTTTCACCCTTATCACGTTAGTCTTCACCAAGAACTGTACGGCGAGGATTTTCAAAATCGAGTAACATTTTGTACCTGGTTAAGGATGAAGATTCAAGAAAATCATGCTTTTTTAACACAAGTGATTTTTTCTGATGAGGCTACGTTTACTAATTGTGGTCAGGTAACTATTTATTTGCCACTAGGATATTTTTGCATTTGGTATTGCAATTCGCATTAATTTTCTGCTTTTAATTTAAGGTCAATAGACACAATATGCACTATTGGGCAGCTGAAAATCCACACTGGATTAGGATGGTGCCAAATCAGCATCCTTGGTCAGTGAATACCTGGTGTGGTATTGTTGCAGACAAAGTAATTGGCCCACATTTTTTGATGGCCCACTAAATGGGGAAATGTACAATAACTTTTTAAATAACAATTTGCCGCAGCTTCTAAATGACAATGGAATTAGGCAAGAAGAAGTGTGGTTTCAGCAAGATGGTGCTCCACCACACTTTGCGCGGCAAGTACGAGATTCTCTGAATTACATATTTGGAGACAGGTGGATTGGGCGAGGTGGTCCTGTAAACTGGCCTGCTAGATCTCCTGATCTGACCCCTTAGATTTCTTTCTATGGGGATTTATAAAACAAAAAGTTATGGCTACAGCACCAACCACACCAGAAAACATGAAAAACCGTATTCGACAAGCTTGTACATTAGTAACTGCCGACATGTTAAATCGTGTGCGCAACTCCTGTCAAAAAAGAATTTTGAAATGTTTAGAAGTCAACGGAGGCCACTTTCAACACCTTTTGAAGCATAACCAGCGTTAATTTTAAATATTCTAATTAATTTATTGTTTCGTTTATTATTTCCTTAAAAATTCGTTACTAGGCAACCAGTAAAGCAAATGAAGTAATTTTTTGTACACTTGTGAAGTTTTTATGCTGATTAAAATTTCATAGAAAAAACTACACCTTTCTATTAAAATTCTGAGTTACCCCCATCCGTCAAAAACACTCTCACGCTGTTCGAGAAACCCATTTTCAGAGAAGATTCTCCATAAACGTTTGAGCTGCAATAATTAATAATGAAGTCATCGGAACGCATTTTATTAAAGGAAATATAAACAGCAAAATGTATCGGGATTTTTTGAAAAACGATCCACCTATACTACTTAAGAACGTTTTCTTGAAGTCAAAAGAACTATGTTTTTTTACATGACGGTGCTCCAGCCCATTACGGAAGAGGCGTTACTGATTTTCTAATTGAACAGTACTCAAATCGATGGATAGGTCGTGGAGGTCCCATTGCTTGGCCACCGCAATCTCCAGATCTCAACCAACTAGATTTTTTGTGTGGAGACATGTAAGGACACACGTATTTAATTGGAATCCAAAAGAGTTGCGCAGAGCAAACTACAACTGGAAACAAAAGCTGCGATGAAGGATTAATTTATGCATTGCACAGGGCGGAGGTCATATTGAGCATCTTTAATAAATGCAAGGTCATTACGTTTTTATTAAAATAAATCACATTTTCTCTTAAGCTTTAAACTTCAAACCGTGATAATTCAAGAACCGTTAGAAATTCTGAAAAAGTAAATGGAATTATTTTTGCTTAAAATTAGTCATAGAATTCGTATCCCAAGTATCTCGGATACCTCGGCGGCCAACCTGTATTTGCTTTAGTGGTTCTTAATCGACACAATGTTGGAGACCACTAATGCGTATTTTTTTTACCATTATTGTTTAATAAATATTTCTTCTAGTCTTAATAGACAGGTGGTCTTGGGAAATGCCAGTTTTCTTTTTCGTTCTTCTATTTGTTGCATGTACGTGATTTCCAGTTTAATTGTACATCGGCCGAATTTAGCCGTAAGCGTGAGAAAGGTAAGAGATCAGAAAAAGTCGAAAGATAAATAATAGATACGTTGGCAGCAGAATTAAATCGCTTTATTAAGATCTAAATTCTAACATTGAAAAACATATTGTAAGAGAAAATCTTTTAAGCGATAGTTTTAGAAACACTACAAATGCTTATTGCTTTTTTCGTGGCGGGCAAATTTTGTGAGTAACTATTAATGTCATCACATAAACAGCAAAATACAGTGTGATTCCTAAGAACGGTACGGTAACGGTCACTTTATCCCGTATTAACAAACTTTCTCTTACCCTGCTTAAGACACCCACGGTACGTTAGTATTTAGGCTTTCAGCCTTCGTGGATTGTCCAAAGATAAAAAAATTAAGGAATTAAAAAAAAGATTTAATTAACCAGAACTAACCATGACCCTCTCAATGTGACAGTTTTGCATAACCGTCTCTAGTGCTTTAAACCAATGAAATTACACGCACAAAAAGACAGGTTAGTTCTGGTTAGTTCTGATTACACGTGCTTGTGCTTTTTAGTGTAGTCTTACTCCACGGATATCCGTAGATGGAGTAAAAGCCACGGAGAAAAACAATAATGTGGATAAAATACAGACACAAAAATAGAGTTTGGGATTGTTAAAAATTTTCGTGACTTTAACGAATTTTCCAGATATAATCGTATTATATATATGTAACCTTATTAGCATTATTGATTCTATTCAAAGAAGAGCTACTCGTCTTATTAATGATCCTTCACTTACAGAAAGGCTTCCCTCTCTTGCCCATCGTCGGGCTGTGGGGGATTTATCGCTTTTATAGGTATTTCCATGGCTTCTGCTCTGAAGAATTGTCCAGTATAGTTCCTCCACTCACGGTTCCAAACAGAGAAATTCGTGGTTCCGCGCGTATGCATCCCTATACGGTCCAACTGGACAGGCCCTGAACTTCTCACTTTGTTCGTTCTTTTATCCCTAGAGTTTCTAGATTGTGGAACCTGCTGCCCGCGGAGGTCTTTCCTTCCCCCCCAAATCTTCAAGTATTTAAGTCCCGTGTCAACAAACTCCCTCCTACCTCGCTTAAGACACCCACGGTACGTTAGTATTTAGGCTTTAAGCCTTCGTGGTTTGTCCAAAGATAACAAAAAAAATAAATATTAAAGACTTATACTGAACGTGACAATGATATTTCCCATTGTCAGCGTCGAATTGCGATGCGGAATTTGCCGCGACGCGACGTATTGACCTGACACCATTTGATTTAAATTTGTTACAAATGTTTAAGGTCTTAAAGCGTTTATAATGTCCTTGCTTGATTAAAATTATGTAGGTACAGTAGCGTTTTAGAAGACATCACAGCCAATATTATTAAGAAAATAAAGTGCGCCACTCACTTTGATAGTGTCTTCATTTTTTTTTCTGTTTTTTTTAATAAAGCTAGATACGAAGAAAATCCATAAGACTCAAAAGTTCTTATCTTTACTTGCTTTTTCAAAAAAAACTACAAAAATATTGTCAGTAGTTTAATTTTTTCATTATAATATTGGCTGTGGTACCCGCGAAGACGCCACTGGACCCAATAATTTAATCTAGTTAGAGCTAAATAAACGCTCTAATATCTTTAAACAACTCTACCAAATTTTAACCCTATTGGTTTTTTATTTTAAAATCGGACTTAAAAATAAATAACGCCCTGTATTTCAGAAACGAAGCAACTCCAGACATTTTGTATCGTAGTAATGAAACACTCTTTGTGTTTTTCCTTCAAACGCTTATAAACATAAATTTACAGAAGTTTTTGATTAAGTTAAAGTTTTATTTTGTAGTGGTACTTTCTAATATAATATTTTTTGTACAGTTAAACCCACAGTTGATACAAAAAAAAGTATGAAAAATTTGCGAGAATAAACGATAGAGAAAGACATAACAGACGAACTCAAATAAATTAAAAAAAAAAAGGTTTATGCAAAATATAATAGATATGCGTACATTTGCCAATAAACCGATTAGTTATTATTTGTCAAATCCACTAATTTTGCAACCTTACTTTTTTACCAAGCGATATTAGCGACATTTCATAAATGCCCACTGCTCAACCACGGCGACCGAAGAAGAAATAATACAATTGGTCGGCCGTCGACGCTTTTATACTATACGGGTAAACCGGAAATAAAGTTAAGGCTGTATTAATTAAGAAAATATCAATTATTACTTATAGTAGGTATTACGAAAATGTTAAAAAGATAATAAAAAATTAATTACAAAATTACAACAAAATTAGAAGGTGGGGGGATATAAACATTTATACTTAATTTTTTTGCAAGAGATAGTAATAAAAATGTCTCGGGACGGTTAGAAGGTTGTAAACCATAGGCGCACCAGTCTCTGTGCAAAGAACAGGTAGAAATACACCGAATTGCGTTAAATAAGGATTATAAATTTTATATATATTTTAGTATCTTTCCGTATGTGCAACTGAGTGGTTATAAATTGTTAAAGTATTGTTCAAAGTATTACAGTATTGTAAAAATGGCTTCTCCGCAGAAACGCGCATGTCTCGGCCATTTAACTGTAAACGAAAAGCAGATTGTTAAAAACGTATTCGATTATACAGGGTGCGGCAGAATGGACTCCCACATTTGGGTAGCAAATAAAAAGTCTACTATAAAATATGAAGCTAAACTTTTATTATTTTCAAAAAGAGCACACTTTAAGGTTTTTTAACTATGTTTTCAAAATTATATCGTGTAAGTGACGGCCGTTAGCAGCGACACACATGCGAAGGCGTTCCTAGAAGTTCCGCATTACTTTTATCACCATATCTTGAGGAATAGCAGCAGTTTCATCTCGGATCGCTGTCTTGATTTAGGAAAGTCAAGAACCAGTTGCCCTTAAGTTAGCAACCCATTTAAAAATTGTTTTCCGGTCTGGAACAGAGGCATTCGGAGGCAGGAAGCGCGTACAAAATGCTCTTTAAGCTGGCTTAAAAAGACATTCAATCCTGGTTGATGCAGCAAAATATTGAACATCCTACAGATAGTGTTAAACTAGAGTTGTTGCAGCTAGTAAAAAGTGAAGTCGCCACAAATAAAGCTAAGTACACACGTTTTGTAATTGATGAAATAGCCAAGAAACAAAATATAACTGTATATCGGCTGCCACCTTATCACTGCGAACTAAACCCCATAGAACTTATATGGGCACAAGTGAAAGGTGAAGTAGCCAGAAATAATACTACGTTTAAACTAGTAGATATAAAAAAACTATTTCAAATTGCCATATCTAATGCTTCCCCAGAAAACTGGAAAAAATGTGTCGAACATGTATTAGAAGTAGAAAATAAAATGTGGTCTTTGGATATAATAGTAGATACAACTGTTGAACCTCTAATTATACAAGTAGACTCATATGACTCAAGTAGTGATAGTATGTCAGATATGGAAGAATGTGAATAACTAGATGTAGATTATGTAGCATATTTAATTAGGTATAGATTATATTTTAAATAATTATTTTTTGACTATGCATTTTTAATGTGTATTATTTTCTTAATAAAATGGTTATTATTAACTATAATTATACCAACTGTACAATATTGATATACTATAAATTTTAAAATAAATTTTTACACATATAAAAGAAACAAGATTTTCATTTTACCTAAACTGTTTAAAAAGGGTAAGTTTCCAAAAATAAACTCAAGCGCACCGCCACTGTCAAGGTTTTTATCACATTATTCCCACGTAAATACGGGTAAACATCTGTTATTTCTTTGTATTTGACCCAAGAGGTTGACGAATTTTAGAGCGGGGTCTGCCGGCCTAAAATTATGATGCCTTATCAGTACATTACAGGTAGAATTGAAGAAAAATATTTATACTCGGACTAACATAGAAAGCGAATTGCCATAAAATTAAATGATTTATTACTCTCTCTTGCAAAAAAATAGAGTATAGTATTTTACGGTATATAAAGAGTAAGCAGCTTTAAAAACTAACACAACATTCCCATTCGCTTCAATCCCAGAGCCGTTTAACTTTATTAGAAACTAGAAACTTAACACGAAGCAAAAATCCGTCCCATTTCTTTTGTAAAACTTATTAAGACCTTTATTAGAAGCCTTTAGTTACGACAGAAACAGCGTGTAATACCTCCCTATACAAAACCAGGAACTCCTAATGCATGCCTTACAACAGAAATATAACTGCTCAAATTGGGTTAATAAAAATGTTTTATAGAACTAACAATACTTTGATAATTACTAAAACTTTATTAAAATTAAGTTTTTATATCTCGTAATTAAATTTTTCTCTTGCTTCTTTTCAATTATATTTTATAGCTTCGGTCTCCTTATTGTACGTTAACAAAAAGCTCTTGTTTTTTGCTTTTAATTTATTAGTATATATAGAATACAAGCGGCTGGTGGATTTTTTTTTTTCTGATATGGGGCAATTTTGTGAGTAACTAATAATACCCATTATGTGCAAAATAAAAATAGTTAAAGTTTCACTTTATTATATTGCTTTTATACAGGGGTGTTGAGGATACACTGTTCTTAACTTTAAGAGGTCATTTTTTGCATTATTCTAAGCAAAAAATTTGTATAATAATTTATGTCCGAAAATCAACCGTAAAACCATCTACATGCAGCTAGGGCCGGATTAAGGGGGCGCAGGCAAATTAGGGGCCCCCACACCTTTAAGTAAAGTGAAGAAAAGATACATATTAATTGATGAGGGCATTTTTTTCTTTTCTTTTTTGCTCTTCAATTTTTGGTTGGGTACAAAATAACTAGAGAGCCAGTGTACAGAGTTTAGTAGTTGGATATATTAACGATCTGGACTTACCTAGAAACTCTAGAGACCTATTCGAGCAGTGTGAAACAGAAGCTAGATTAAGAACGAAAATCTTTCGCTTTAAATATAAACTTGCTCTTATTAATCCTAAAAACATGAAGTACCTCGTCTTGCGTACATCCTTGTAAATACCGCCAAAGCGGTTTTTCTGACGTGGCACATAATAGCATTTGCCCATAGCAAAATAACGTAAGTGCAGTAAATCCATTTTTTACCAAAAGGTGAATTATCTAGCGCATTTGTCCAAACATAATAATAAGTCGCATTGTATATTAATCTAAAAAAACGCGCAATCACCAAAACATATTAATTGTCCGAATGTACGACTTAAGTGACTAGCTGGAGGTATAAACTGCGCGTGACGCTTATTGCCACAGAATCGGTTGTTTATACTTTTTTTTTAATAAGTTTGTGCCATTTGATACCGACCGTTTAAAGGTACTTAATAAATTTTATTTCGTATTACTTCAGTGCAACACTCACGCGGGAAATCATTTTTATATTTTATTAGATCTTTATATTGTTTTAGAAAACAGTTTGTAATGGGAAAAGAGCTTTTTATTTCTTCTCGAACTTCTATTTGCTCCAAACTACGTGATGTGCACATTAATTTTAAACATGAAAAGGCTCAGCATCAAAATAAAATGATCTAAATAGAAATAAAATGCAATGGTGGGCATAAAATTAAATATACAGGGGGACAACACAATTCCGAAAAGTTTCGTGAAGCGTATACAGTGTAAACACTGTAATCTTAAAGAAGCCGTAAATAAGGCATTTTTTTGTTTATAACAGTTTTTTTTAATACTTGGCAGAGCTGCATTAAGCCTACAGTACTAAAAACAGCTTACTTTTTTATCAGTTAATAAATCTACAAGGTTTGGGTTACGGGAGGTCCGAAAAACCTCTAACCAGCGGGTAACGCCGCTCACCGTCCTAATTTCTAAACGCAACCTCTAGTCGGTGCCATGTCTATCACAAGACGAGAAAATTTTATGAGTTAGTAACAATTCCAAACGTTAGTAACAATAAGGTCATAGGTTTTAATGTTTGATTAAAGATACTGGAATAAATATAAAGACTTAAAAATTTCAAGGTCACATTTATTTAATTTTGGGGTTCTTTCCAGACCCCCGCTATTTTAATACAAAAAAACATTCAAAATGGCGTTAAAATCCCTTTAAAATGGTCGGTATAGTTACTCGACACCCTGTTTATTATAGAAAAGTCGTATAAAATGTAAAATAAAATCTTTAGTTAGACATGAAAGTCCGCGCAGAAAAAAAATACATATCCGACATCTGTGGTATTGATTTTTCAAAAAAAACATAAATATTTTTTTATTTGCTAATAATATTTTTATAAGCCATTTACTGGGTTGTAAATACATAGCTCCCCCAATTTATGTCATGGTGCTGACAGACCTTGATGTGTAATTATTTCACAACATAAGTAGTCTGCGTTTGCCATAAATTATGTTTTATTTGACATAAATAGGGGTCCTGAAGACCTATACTTTCTAAAATAAAATTAAGCTATTTAGTTGATGAGCTTGCCAAAAAACATATATCTTTTTTTTTTCTTGTGTATGAAAGTTTTTAAAAGTAAGGTAAGCACAGGGTTAATTTATATACGAATATACAGACTGTACACGGATGGGGTTAACATAAGGACAAATGGATCAAAAATTTTATTTTTCTTATTAAAAATATTTGTTTGTAAAAAAATAGAATTGTTGATTTTGTATACAGGGTTCGAAAAACTTAAAAACGTTGGTTTTTGCCAAATATCTCAGCAGGCCATGAAAATTTTTAAGTTTAATACGGCATGTAAATAAGTTTTAAAAAACACAATTTTTTCCTAATTTGACCTAAGCTGCATCACCAATAGGTACTGAGATTCCCATGCTTAGGATCCTTATCTTGGACACACTGTATACCATATATGTAATTTACAATTAGAACAACACATAATAAAAAAAAAAGTTTTTATAAAAATATTTTTCAGAGTAATTTGTTCATACTTGCAGTTCGCTGTTATTGCAAGTAACAGTAGAAAAGAAAATTTTATTTTTCTGTTACGAATTAAATTTTATTTTTAAACGTTTCTCTAGTAGGGCATTTATTTTAGCATAATACGCTAAAACGCATCTTAAAATATCTCGTGCCTTGCTTACTTTCTAAATAAGTTTTATTAAAATTCAAAAATAGGAGAATAAAGTATATATTTCTAAGTGTTTCTTCTAAAGCACGTGCTCACTTAGAAAAGCGGCATGATGAAACCAAAAAAAACACAAACAAAGTATCACAAAATGCCTTTAATGCATAGGTAGTAGCTGTGAAACAAATTTTATTTAAATATTAAATGGTATTATAGATACTTAAAAAAGACAATTCTCTTTTAAAATTACCACAGTGTATCTTAAAAGCCACCTGAGGTTTTACACCATAAAAGATTAGCATATTATTCTAAAACACTGTATCTTTAAATCACATATATGTAAATTTGTCTATTATATAGAGATGAGGGTAGAAAACACCTTAAAGGTAGGGTAACGCGGCAGTAGGCAGCTTGGCAGTAGCAGCTCGGCTGCGCAAATTAATATTTGGCAACCAGTTGATGTCAGCCAAATTTAGCAGCCATAATAGGATAAGGTGGAGGCGCCAGGATGGCGCAACATAAATTGTCTCTGGTTAATAGAAAACCCTCCTAAAAAGCAAAAAAATGGGATTAACAACCTCCTGTGTCACTAGGGGATGCAGGTTGTTACAAAAGTACGCTGCCAAACTCTAAGGGACGATTTACTATATAATTTTAAGACAAAAGTCTATATAAACATTGGTCCGCAAATTTTTTCATTATCAAGATATATAAACATTTAAAAAATATTAAATATTTTTAAATTTGCTACTACAGTGTGTCCCAGGATAGGTGTTACAAGAGAATAAATGAACAATTTTTTTTAATTTTAAAACGAAATTTTAGGAAAAACTGTTGGTATGGTTCAAAACTAAAAATACCTACTCCAATTGGTATTATACATGGAGAGTTATATCTACTACAAATGACATTGTCCAAATTACAACAGAATTGGGTAAAAGTACCCATTATAGATATTTATGAACAACCAATATTTTTAAGTTAAACACCCTGTATTTTAAGAACGAAGAATTTGCGGATGCATTTTTGTATAGAGTTTTGTCTTAAAATCATGCAGCGAATGTCACCTAAAGTTTTCCAATGTACTCTTTTAACACCCTGTATGTTTAATTGAATATTCTACATGCACACATTTTGCTGCCCATCCTCCCAATTGTTTTGCCGGGTATTGCTCGACTTAAAAGAGAAACCTGGCGCCTCCACTGATAGGGTACTTTTTTAATCTTAAAATTCTTGAGATGAGGGTAAAGACGTAGTCATTATCTTTATTTTAAGAGAAAAAGAAATCAAAAAGAAAAAGAAGCGATACTACTAATGTTAGTTAGGCACTTCTCAAGTGCGATGAAAAGTTCTTTAAAAATAATTAATTATTTATAGGTAAGTACTAACAAAAAAACTTTTTAAGCAATCCTATACCTATACTAAACATTGTCCAGGTATAAAAAACCGCATCAACATAACAATAACTTTTAGTGCCACGTTTAAAATTTATTTCAAACCGATTCTCCAACACGACCGGCTGTGTATGACTTTAAACCAACAGAATACAATATTTTGCTAAGGCATTATACTTTTTAGATTGAATTCTAAAGGCTGAACACAGGAAATGTTATTTTCTGCTTCACTTTAAAAAGAGATGGCAAAATGTTTTATTTTCGAGGAAACCAGGTAACTTTAAAAAATAATTGTGGAGAATAAAGAAATTTACCCTTTTAAAATATCTGCTTGACTTAAAATATGTGAGGAAAAGAGGTAAAATATGTTGAAGAATAGAAATTTTTATTTAAAAGTTACCTACATGAGTGATTTAAAAAAGTTATTTTGTTTTAGATGTCTGCATAAAACCGCAGGTGACGCCCTTTAGAGTTAACAATGAAATTGACAGTATATTTTAATTTCTTACCTTTCAAATATGGTAGTAGAATATGGTAGAGAACCATTTTGTAGAAGCGAAAGAGCGAAATTAATTTTGTTCCAATTTTGATTGAACCTCTCGTAACTCAGTTTCTCTCGCAACTTACAACAAAGTTAGAACTGATATTGGTAGATATTTTACGTTGAATCCAGTCGTGTAGTTAGATTTTTTATTTTTCGAGATATGGAACCAAACACCCTGTATATTTCTTGTTCAACTGAGCCATAGAGAATAAAGCTAAAAGGAATATAGCGTGATGTTGCTGATTGGTCTGTATTTTTAGACCTAAACTGATGCTTTAATTTAAAAATTGAATTTCGCATTAGGTGGAGCTCATGAGTATAGATTACTTCTTTATTTTATATATATATATATATATATATGTATATATATATGTATATATGTATGTATATATGTATATATATATATATATATATATATATATATTACATATACACATGTAAATCCTACGGCGTCATTACACAGGACCTCCGCCATACACAACGGCGTCCGGATATACGACGCCGTAAATACTTTAAATATTTTGACGCCGTTGTGTATGGCGAGGGCATACCATCCGAACGCCGTATTGATGGGGGTGTATATATATATAAATGCATATATTTTCTTGGAGATTTGATCCAGAAAAACGATGTTGTTTAATATGTATTAACTACATTGTGTGTTAAAATTTGACGTTTCGGTTATTTATTTTAACCTTCATCCGAAATTGTAATCTGCAGAGATTCCTGTAAGTTGCAATATTTTTGTACCTAAAAAAACCCAATTTACGTTACGTCACACAATCACGAATAAAACAAATTACTATGATATTTTTGGAACGAGATACGACATGCATGCATATAGTTTAAATTGTACTCAAGTATAACGACCTCGAAAATAGCGTAGTTGAGTTAAAACTAGTTATAACGAGTACTGAATGCCAAACACCAAGTCTGAATTACACCGATGATGCCAAACGGTTTTTTGACAGAAAGAAATAAAACTAATAATAACTTTTTGTTATACCAAACAGAACTTACTAAGGGACTCCATTTTTACGCCACTGACACCGTAGCGTAAGACCAGCTTTCACAAGCAGAGTGAATCTAACCTAACAAAGTATTTTTTCATTTCAACCGAAGGCATTAAGCTAAAGTATTAAACCATTAAATTCACTATCTAAACTGTTATAATCTTTGGAGAGCCATTAACTGAAACTTTTACCATAAAGTTATAGATTTTCACGTTATGGAGTTCAAACCTCGTTATTTTCTCGTTGCAAAATTTAGTAAGTCGAACTATCTTAAGTTTTTAGGCAAAGTAAATAAATTACTTATAATGTAAACATTGTCATATGCGATGTAAGTTTGCTTGAGCGATCGAGCTTACTTTAAACCAAATGGTGCTAATTAGTTTTTAATCAAGTTTAGTAAGTAATAAAAAAATAACGCAAAAGTTGCACACAAATGAATTTTAGCCATAGATAGCCCACATTTAGATCCGCAGCAGTGGCGGCCCATAGGCTGTTAATTGTTGCTGCCTAATTTTTTGCATTTTTTGGTTGGAAAAAAATTTAAAAGAGCAAAAAAGGGTCCCTAATCCCATTTTCTACTCCTACAATGTTTCTAAACAATTTATTAAGTAGTTCTTCCGCTCTATTCTCCAGCCTACTAAGCCTGCTGGTAAAATCCAACACTGATTCACAGTGGCTAGAAGCATTTTGGTAGTTCTGGTTTCCATTTGGCTGATTCCACTGTATAACCATGTGGCGCGTTAAGTCTAGGTCTAATTAACTCGATAAAATAATCTTTAATGATAACGCTAATAAAAAGTGTATACCCACTCTTAGTAAGACTAAAACTTCGTTTAATCTTCCGCACTTTTAAACTTCTCTTATACTAAAATCGGGCGATTTATTTACTTGAACATTTTTAATATAAAATCTCTTTTAGTTATGAAAATTTGTAGCACCATCCACGGCCACTTCAGGGTTTTAATAAAATATCTAAAGTGCCTAATTCAATATTCTTACTTTCTTTTTGCAATCTTCTTTTTGAACATCTATATTGAAGTTTTTATAAAGCTCCTGATACAAATAGAATGCGGCACTTTTGTGTTTTTAATAAAAAAGCGTAAGCGAATATTAAGGTTTATAAACTCCTAACACCGCTTTATTTTTTTTTCTTTTTGAAGAGTTTTTATCATGGATTTAAAAAAGGTTTCGGTAACAATTTTGTTGTGTTTTACGTTTTATTAGCTTTGCTAAGCTTCGAGACTAGGAAAATTTGTTATGATAAGAATTTGGTTTTTGTATCCTTTGATAAAGCCGCAAAATAGAGCTCTTGTGTTTTGATTTACGTATTTAATTTGAAGGTTTTTGGCCTCAGGTAAACTAAAAGTAAACAAAGAAACATTTGGAGTTACATCTTTCAACAAATATCACTTCCAAAACAATTCAAAATGAAATGCGCAAATTCTAGACGCCACTGGATTGATCATTAGCTTTGATTTTACCCAGTCTTGCCAACTTTTCTCCGTGGAGTGCCCTTCCTTGCGTCCCCGACCTCGAACCGCCTAAAAGTTGAGGATATGTCGCAACCTTATAAATATAAAGTAACCTTGACGTTTGGCGTTTTATCTTTGACTACTATGGTTTTAATCTTATTTTTCATGCAAGGGAAGTAGATAATCAGTCAACCCACAGCTTGCATAACACACAACACTGACATCGGGATTTTTGCAAAGCGCTTCTTATTTTCTTATATCTATCTCAATTTAGTTTACAAAATACGGGATTTGATTTTAAGAATAGCAAAATTCCTTTGTGTACCAAAGAATTCTTTTTTTAAATAGAATATTTTTGAAATATACGTTAACTTCATAGCAAAACTGACATTTTCTATATTTTTCAGGCATTGTGTCTACAACAAGTATGGTCTTTAAAGGAGTATTTTATTTAGTTATTTTATAGTCAAACACACCAATAATTGACTATAAAGTAAATCTACATATGCATGTCTAAAAGCAGAAATGCAATAGTTTTTACGAATAAATATATACGTAAATATTTTATTAAAATAATATTGTTGCCAAAGTGAATTTTACAAAACAATAAAAACGCAACGAACATTTCTTGAAAAGCATGCGATTCTTTTATCTCTTAATTTGTTTATTAATTACTTGTTTATTCTCTCATAAAACTAAAACAATAATGAAATTAAAAAATATTTGTTTTTATATTTAGCTTTCATAAAAAATTTATTGGGTTAAATTATGTTTCAATGAGCTTGTGCACGTTGGTGCCCTTTACCATAGACGTTGCAAAAGCAGATAAACAGGATCTTATTCAATGGTTTTTTATTGGGTACAAGCCAAAATCTATCTAGAAAGAATGGGACCGCTTCGGTCCTGGTCCCGGGGTATACGAGCTTACCCTGTTTAGCTCTGTTGACCCCTATAAACTGGCCGGTCGCCTGAAAGAAAATAAAGAAAAACCCCAAAAAAAAAAATCTAATTTAAAAACGACGTTTCGGTGGCAAGTCTGCCACCGTTGTCAAGTCAAAGTTAAGTGAAAAATAAAAATTAACTAATATTTTAATTAAACTTGTTTTACGAAAATTTACTAAAAGAGCTTTTTTGTAGAATATTTAATTTTCTTTTAGAAATATGAATTGGTCAAAGGTTCAAGATTGACTGATTCCGAGATTTTGTATAAAAATTCAACAATTGTTGACACCTCAATAATTTTCATGATTAATGTTAATATTAAGGGCTGAAAATTTCGGGATATTTTTTTGTCGTTATGAAGAATATTTTTACAGTACCGTTGAAAAAAATGTTTTTTTTTTTGCGCGGTCTACTGTACATGTGTAAAACCCCTAGTATTTTCTAGCTTCCTAATTTAAATAATTTACGTCTGGTACGTAGTACGTATCCGTAAACATTTTCTCTAAATGACACTAATGCTCTTTGAAGACAGCCGGTTTTATTTACAATAAAATGTATCGAAAAGCCTCTATAAAACGTCAGTAGAAAAATAAAATTTCCTGTATTTCCAGTCCATTGTATGTCAAGAGCTTTTAAAGGAAAATTTTATTCACCTGATTTAATGGCAAATAAACCCACGTCTTTGTGATTGGGTGCAGACCAAATTTTTGCTTGTTAAATTTAGATATATTTTGCTACAGGTTTTTTTATTGAAAGCCTTTGACAAAAGTTTATTTGGCTGGTCCAACAATTGGACAATATTCGTCACAATATAGATATTTTTCAAGGGTCACAATTGTTATTGGTTTTTATGTACCTAACTAAATTGCCTTAAAAATGATTTGTCGGTGCGTAAACATACATAAATATACAGGGTGTCCAAAGTACAAACTAAACATGCAGGTTGAGCTATCTAATATGGTACATTGGTGAGTAAAGGATCGACAAGGTGGGACTGATGCCCCGCCTCTCACGAAACGTCACAGAATTTGTTTTGATATGTAGCATTTTTCACGACTGCTTATTACCCTTTAAACCTTGCCGGTAAACACTAAACAATAGTTAAAAAAATTCAAAGACAATGAATTCTTTTGTCACGAAATATTCTGTATTGTTGTTAGTTTATTAAAGTCAAAATCTTTAAAACTCTTTTAAGTCTAGAAATAGATTTATAAAATATATATTAAACTATTCCTAATCAAATCAGAAATAATAATAAAGATAATAACAAAAGCAATTTTTTTAAAAGAAAGTTTAACACCCTGTATCTGAGGAACAATGCATTTTTCGTACCCATGTTTATATAAAGTATCTTATATTTTTTATGTACAATCTGCTCTTGATTGACTTTGAAGCAACGTCCGTAACACCCTGTATATTTTGATTTTGTAAATCGAAATTTAAAAAAATATATTTAAATCTGCCGCCTCTTAAAATCTGCTGCCTTTGGTTCTAGCCTCCCTTAGCCTGCTGGTAAATCAAGCACTGCCCTTATTGAAATTCTATTTTACTGGACTATTGTTAGAAAAAGCATTTAACCAAACACCTACAATTTTGGGTGCAAAGCTGCTAAAATTTTAAATGACCGACACTCTGGCAAAGTGCTGCAACACAGTCACATACTGCAGAATTTAATGCACGGAGAGAGTGATATAAATATTATCGAAGTGAAAAATAGAGATTCTATAGAGGCAAAATAAATTTAAGCTGCGAAAATTGACCACTAGATCCCTCAAATTAAATAGATCCCATAGATCTAGAAAATATGGTGAGATCTAAGATTTTTAATTGGCTTTTATTCAGGTTTCAGATCAATGGGACTCTATTATAGCAAAAATGCTATTATGGATTCATATTGATATGTCGGTAGATTTATTATGTCCTAGATAATTTTAACAATGGAGAAGCTTCACTGGTGTGGCACTAAAATATAATATAGTGTTATTTGAGTTGGCTTTAAAAAGTGAAAATGCATGGATAATATAGTATAGTATATTGATAAATAAGAGACCTATGAATACTGAACGATAGCAAACTGCAATTTACAATGTAGTTGTAGTATACTCATAATACAACGTGTCCAATGAAAGCTCAGTATGGGATCTTGGAAATGGTAACAGATACGAAGTCTTAAATGAAAACAATAGTTTCTCGGTGAAATGGAGAAGGATGCGGTGCAAGAAGTTTTGTATTTAATCAAACTGCAATATAAGTCAATTATACCATCCTTTAAATTACACCCTGATCGTAAAATAAACACCGCATTCACAAATAAGGTAGCAAAAGGTTTGGCCACACATAAACCACACCGAGGCCTGCACCGTAGCACGACTGTGTCTCGGTTCGCCAAAGGAAATGTACCGTTGTTATCAAATGCCGTTGGCTTAATATTACCGCTCCGTGCCTGACCTGCTCACATCGCATTTAAACAGTAAATAATGAATAACACCGACCAACGGTTGTGCATTTTTCTGCGCCGGCTTTGCCTTTTTAATTACTTAGTTGCATTGAATATGTGATGTTTATCGTTTATTAGATTTCTTAAAATAATAATTAAATAAAACCTATTAAAACAAAAATAACAATGTATTCATACATTATTACTCACACATTATTCATAATATTGTAACATAAAAATTAATTTTACATTTTTTATTATGTTTAAAGTAATCAAATAAACAAACTTTTTGCAATTACATGATATATTACATCCGTAAATCGCATGAAATCTATTTTATCTTTGCTATAAAGTTTAATAGTTCTAGTAACTCTACTATAAAATTATAAAAGTTAACATTTTGTATCGGTACACAGATTTTTATTTTTATATGATAGAAATGTGAAATAAAAAAGAATAATACGAGGTATTGATAGTAATCAATATAGCTGGATTTTAGGAATAAAATCGCAAAATTCCAACAAAGTAAACCCTTCGAAACAAGTAATTTATTAGCGTTACCATTAAAACGTATATAAGCGGCTTAAATTTTTTAAATAATTTCACAAATTCCGCGGTTCAAACTAAAAGCCGACAATCTATAGCCTTATTAAAAAAGTTTAATTTTAATATTTTAAAAAAGTTTATAATGAATAATAATTATTTGAGTTATTATGGATGGCCACTCTTCAAGCTTTCATCAAGTTAATGCAGGGTGCCTCAGAGATCAGTACTGGCGCCAACTTTGTTTCTTCTTCACATCAAGAACCTGCTCTCTTTCACAACTAATAAAATAAAGACGTTTCTTAAATTTTTTAATTGTTATTAATAATAAAAAAAATATATTTTAAGTGATACACTGGCTTTTTAGACGGCGCACCTATGCCGAAACGACCTCGCAGATCTCCAATTTAAGCATTAAAAGAATAGAAATAATAAGGATAAACCAAATAATATTTGGCTTTTAGAAAACAAACAAACTATAAAATGAAGATAGAGTTTAAAGGAATAACACTTTTTATTGGAAATTATCTCCTCTTTTGGGATCTTTTTTAAAATTCCTTAAATGTCATTATTTTTGAAGTTATTAGGAAAATAAACATTTTTTTCTTATATTGGTAATACCAACCGCAATTTTTAATGTGCTAATAAGCCCTTAAAAACTTTTTAGACGCCATCGCCATTCTAAATCGAATGAGCTACGGCACATATTTTTAGCAGCTTTATTTCTATTTTTTCACGTTTTTAAACTTGTTGACTAGACTAGGATTAGAATTTTTTCATCTGTTCACCGAAGCGTGGCGGACACTGCCATATCAAAATTTTCCACGATTACTTTTCCTGTGTAAAAATTGTAGCTCTGGTAATGACGTTTTAAATTTTAATACGTTTTCATATTTTGCTAAAATCCCACATGTTTGCTCAACACCCGGAAGCGAAAACTATAAAAATGAAATAGAAACTGTTTTGACACAACCTATGCAATTTTATTTTTGGCAGAAAATCAAATTTTTAATTAAAACCAATTAAACAAAATAAAATAATTCATATCTTAAAATATCTTCTTTTTTTATAATATTTTAAAACTTTTTTTTGTACGTTATTATTTACTACGTTTTGATGAAGGATTCAAATCGATTCGACGCCATTTTTAGTTTTGATTACCTTACTGTTTTCATGCAGTGTTCAATACGATTTAAAAGCTTTTTGAGATTTTGATTTTTGTCAGCTCTTATATCTGTCTATGGACACTTTAATTCTGCCAAAACTTATTACTATTTTAATTTAAGTTAGAAATATATGTACATATCAGAAAACAGCGCCAAAATAACGAACGCGCCAAACAAAATTAAGGTTAGTTGTGGTTAAAATATGAAAGTTTGATTAGGTGCTATGCGCAAGCTGGTACTTAGTTTAAAAAGCGTTTTTATGGTAATTAATACCGTCTAAAATGATTTTAATTTTCGAGATTTCATGTAGTATTGAAAAGCAAAAATGGACTTAAATCAATTTGAATCTCGCATGAAAACGTAGTACTTATAAGGATTAAGTCCCAGGAAAAAATTCTCGTATTATTAAAACATTTAATTCACTGTCATTATTTTTTTAAAAGCCGATTATAGGACGGCAATGCGAGAAAATAAACTTAATTTTACTGTTTATGAGTTATATGAGCCTAAAAATCGGAAACGTAGTTAGACCCTTATTATTAAAATAATAAAAAAGTATATTAATTTTTGCCGCACGCGCTTTGCAACTCGTTGTATCAAAGATACTATTGGTAACGTATTATACAGAAATATGACCATCCAAATAAATCAGCAACACCTTTTAGTTCGCCTGGCAGGTACTTGTGCTCATGGAAAACGCCTGTCAATTTTTTAAAACCTTACTATGAATGAACTAAATCCTAAAACAATCTTAAGCTTACAGCTCCAAGTTTTTATTTTTATTATTTTTTAAACTTTAAAAATATACAGGGTGATGGTGTGCAGAGCTGATGCTTGCCAGGTGATAATTGTCGCACTTAGCATGCTATGACTCATCACTACACAAATTTCTAGCCTTACAGGCCCAATGTTACTCAAAGTGTTTACTAGCTCTGGGACTATAACTGCATAGAGTCAGCAACAAACTAGAAACTATAAGTGGGGAAAGATTGAAGATTAGTTAACTTACAAATCGGTAACGCCAGCTGTACAGCCGATTTTTCAGCTAAAATTTAATCTAAAAATTTGTAGCTGCTCACGAAACCGTTGGCTTTTTAGGATATTTTATGAAAACCATATGATTGGAAGATTTATCATTCTAACGAGCCACAAGCGATCTTTGTGATTCGTTGTGAAAAACCTGTCAAGCATTCAGTGGCGGCTATTCAGGTGTAGTAAGTGAAGTGCCACTTCACCAAAAATAAATAATAAAACATAAAAAACATAATACTATTATTCAATTCATTTTTCTCATTTCTATTCCTTATTTGTAAAATTCGCCATGGAAAATCTAGCATATAAATTAACCGCTGGCGCGAGTCGCTTTCCTCCGCTTTCGGCAACGCAACATCGCAATCCGCGATCAGCAAGTGTATTTCAAATATAAAACGGACTGAAGTATACACCTCATGTGGGGTTTTGTTTACGCTCTGACGCTCCGTTGCCATGACAACGCTATACTTGCCGGCGGCCAGAGATCGCGGGTGGAAGTATCAGGTGTATTGCTTGGTAAATCGCTAGCCTTAAACAGATAATTTTGTGCAGATAATATAGGTTTTGGTCGTTTTGTTGGTTTTCACGTATTATTTCGATTGTTTCCGTTTGAGTATTATTCGCGACAGTGATTTTTCACAGAAAGAAATTAAAGGACAGTACAGAACTTCTCTATGAAATATTAGATCATATTTTGATAGAAATGGAAGTAAGGTTCGAAGATTGTTACATCTACAATTTTTTTGTCTTGCTGATACTGCAAAGTTTGGCCAAGTACAACCAAACTTTTTCCACTAATTATTTTCAAAATTTATTGGAGAAATATGCCGAATCATTTCCAAAAATCAGCGGCTCAAAAATGAACTAATATTTGCTGATGAAAGTTATAGAAATATTTCATTGCAGCAGTTAGTGAATCAAGTTGGCGCAAATAAAGACATTTTTACCGAGGCGTATAAACTTTTTTCGCTAATTTTAACGATACTGTCGACAAGCGTGTCAGTGGAACGAAGTTTTCTTGTCTTAAGCGTTAAAAACTTTCGTAAGAAACACTATATCCCAAGATAGACTTTTATCTTTGGCCAATATTTCAATTCAAAAGGAGCTGCTACAGGAACTGATAAAAACCATTTTATGAAGATATAATTGATAAATTTGCTGCATTAAAAGATAGGAATGATTTGGTGTATAAAATTTAGGTAAGTTTAGATATTAAGACTTTTTACTTAGACTTTTGATAGTTGAGTATTTCAATTTTGCTAAAATGGTGAATGCGCTCTGTCCCTTCCCTGCTACACCTGTTTTTAGACCCGCGAGCCGCCACTGCAAGCATTTAGTCCAAAACTGCAAATGCAAATTTTCAACTTAAATTAGATGTAAAGCTAGCTTGACCGGTTTTGTAAGTTAACTGATCTCAAAATCTTTCCCGACTTTCAGTTTGTACTTTGTTGCTGATTTTGATAAAATTAAGTATTTAAGAATAAGACGTTTAATATTTATTAGAAATAAACGCATCCATTCCTATGCAGTTTGGCTGCAAATGGATTTATGTAAAGCACATAAACAAACATATCATCTAAATAATAACTCTTGTAAATTTTGTATGTTTACATATAACCACAAACATTAAACAGAACCTTTTTAAAGAGAAAATAATTTTAATTTACCCTGATTAAACCAGGGTCTAAGCAAGTAAGTGCAGATCAAATAATTCATAAACACGACGCAATTCTGGTAGTTATTAACGTATTATATAAGCAAATGTTTAAATTAAACCATACCTAAATATTTGCATCTCTTTGGATGTAAAAGCAGTGCTGTTTAAAGCAAGTGCTTGGGTGCATGTCCAATGAAAAGCATTAGGTTAGGGTTTCGCGGCGATTCTTTGAACTTAATACGAAACAAGTGTAAGATACTTATTTTACTGTATGATCAAAAATAGTCTTTTAATGTTGCTTAATAGACAGTAAACTTTTCTAGCAAGCTAGAGGCGACCCAGGTTTGATCCCCGAGACCGCCAACAGCCTTTGATTTTGATGAGTTTTTATGCGCAAGAAAAAGTTAGACGTCAAATAACAAACTAGAACTAAGATTCCTGAAAAATTGTCCATAAAATATAAAGGTGGTTATAACATAGCCGCCATATTGATGAAGTGTCAACACCGAAGCCGGAGAAGTACTTTTTAATTATTATTAAGATGCCACCTCTTTAAACCTAAATAAATAAATTAGATAAAAACATGTAGTACACGGTTTTATTGCAATAAAAAATATGTAGGTTATGTACTAAAACTAATTCGGTAGTCTGGCGACCGATCGCACCAATCTTCTTATCAATCTGGGGTATTGATCAGACAAATAATAAAACCGTTTGGCGTGACGTATCCAGAGTAAATATTATAAGAGTTTCACGTGCCCAACGATTTTATTGTTAGTCTGATCAATACCACATATTAATGAGAAGGTTGGCGATCTGGAAGCTAGGACTTACCAAATAATTTTTTAGTTTTTAGTTTATAACCTTGCTTGGATCCCGATTCTACGTTAAAAAGTTTTTCTTTAGATTAGTAAATATACCTACACTGTCTAAACTGTTTTAATTTTTTTCAGAAGAAGCTCATCTGCATTTAAGCCCTTTCGGTTTGATACACGGTATAGAAGTTGTTGCGAAGGAATATGTTGTCCGCCATTAAGTATCGGTTGCCATCTTGGATTTACAATCATAAAGAAAGTATTATGTTGTATTGTTATCACAGATTAAAACTCAAGAATGGCAGTTTTAAGTGATTTTATGTCGTTTTATGATTTTGAAACAACCTAACAACGTATCAAATGCATATGACAAATATTCTTTATTTGGTTCTTGCTAACTATGAGTGTACTTGTCGAAAGGGATGATGTACCCTCTCGTGCCGAAGGGTAATCATCACATCCCAATCTTTAAATATATCTACCACACTCAGTGATTCATATAAACAGTTTTCCTTCAAACTCCTAAAGAACAAAAGCAGTAACCCTCGCATAGCAAATTTTCCCCCATTGTACCAACTAATGTCAGAGACAGACTGCAGACTTCCCCCAGGAACATATTAGATATAAAATGATAGTGTAAAAGCTTTTTACAGTAAAATATTTAATTTTCTGAATTAGGCAGTTTTTTTTACCCATTCATCTGCAGCTGTGGAGAAACTCACTATCCTGGTTGGTACACCAAGGAGACTTGCTGGGACCTGAGGGAAAAGGCGCGACCGCACAAAAAAATTGAAAAAATCAAGAATGCCCTTCGGACTATGAGGCATTTAAAAGACTCAAAAGGATAGTTAAAACTAAGCGCTTTATTAAAAAGAACCCAAACAGTTTTGAAAATATGTGCGACAAAATATGCTTTTAAATAATAGGACTATTGATGCGCCGAATAAAATTATAAATGCATTTGCTGATTTTTTAAGAGTGTAAATACGGTCCTCCACTCCACTATTTAATGTACGTAGGGTGTTCAGTAAGTTTTGAGATACTTTGTAACTAAATGGTGCAGGAAAGTAACATTGATGTTTTGTGTTTGTACATGTCATGACATGTCGTAGTCCTACATAGTTATTAGTAAACTATCAGTTTTGCGCCAGTTCGTGTCCAGCGATTTTAGCGCAATGGCGTCGTGGACGACTATCGAGTGCCGTGCAATTTTGAAATATAACTTTTCATGTGGGTTATTTCAAGAACAGTGTTTAGAAGAAATGAAGCCTATACTTGGTGATGACTGTCCATCTCGTGCGACCATATACAGATGGTACAAACAATTTCAGCGGGGCTCGTTTTCGCTTGAAGACGCCTCACGCTCGGGTCGACCGTGTGAAGTAGTTACCCCAGAAAACATATCTGCCGTCCAAAAAGCTATAGAAACAAACCGACGAATTACCTATCGACAGTTAGAAGAGACATTGAACATTAGTTTAGCAACATTACACACGATCATACATGAGCACTTGGGTTTTAGAAAAATTTGTACTCTTTGGGTTCCACACAAGTTAACTCCCGAGCAGCAGACACAAAGAGTGAATTGGTGTAAAAAAATGATGTCCAAATTCCAGGAGGGTAAATCTAAAGACATAGTGTCGATCGTCACGGGAGATGAAACTTATCTTTATTATTACGACGTCCCAACTAAACAACAGAATAAGATATGGGTTCTCGAAGGTGAAGAAACTCCGACCGAAGTTCGCAAATCAAGATCTGTAAAAAAATAATGATAGTTGTTTTCTTTGGTTCAAGAGGAATAATTGAACGTGTTGTGCTCCGAGAACAGAAGACCGTAAATGCTCTCTGGTATACTACAGTATGCTTTTTAAAACTTATAGAAAAGTTAATAGTGATTCGCCCAAACTCGCAACTCGCTAGCTGGTACCTTCATCATGACAATGCCCCACCTCATCGAGCTGAACTTACCAGTCAATTTTTGACAGATGCAGGCTTGAGACTTTTGGAACATCTGCCTTATAGCCCCGACTTGGCGCCGTGTGACTTTGGGTTGTTTCCTTTTGTCAAGAGCCAAGTGAAAGGACAAAAGTTTAAAACTGAAGACACGCTACTGGAGGCCTGGGATAAAATATGCGCTGAAATTTCAAATGAAAAGTGGAAAGCTATTTTCAGTAACTGGTTTGTTAGAGTAGAAAAGTGTATTCAATGTAGTGGAAATTATTTTAAAAAAATCAAATAAATGTACGTATATCTCAAAACTTTTCGAACACCCTAACTGCCATATATGTTATTTTCTATTTTTTTCTGTAATTTATTTTAATATTTTTATGTAAAATTTGATTTTTTGTTACAATTTAGATATATTGTTTTTATTGGTATCATTTTTTATATTGTCTCTTTATTGGGATTGTCCTGTTAGACAATAAACGGATTTGATTTGAGTTGATTTGATAAGATTAAGAGTCTGTACCAAATATCAGATCGATCTGTCGTCAGGAAGGGGATAAAATTTAAATTACTAAAGTCGACCCAAACAAACAAATAAACTGGGCAAGCTAAATAAACCCGTTTAAAAGGGAAGATACTACAAGAATCGTTACATAAATATACAAAAAAAAAAGCTTATTAATTTTTGTTGGATTTTTCTTTATAAACTTTTGTTTTAAGTAAACGTCTTCGTCTACTTGTCTTTAGAACATTTTCCTGATTTCTAAAAGTATGTTCAACCCAAAATCGGCTTAAATAACTTTTTATATTAAACTTATCGGTTAAGTCTCTCAAAGTTTGTCAGTTTTCATATTGGTGAGGACGGATTGTCAAAGAAATGCACTTTAATTTTAATCTACCTCAAGGAAAGTATTTTCTTAATGTCACCAGTATACAAAAAAAAAATACAAATGTAATATACAATTTGTGCTAGCTTAATGCTATCCAGTTAGGTTCTGTGTGCTTTGCTTGCTTTAAGCCGCGTTCAGACTTCCGTCCAAACCTAACCAACCTGTTTGCGCGCTTCTTTGTCGCCAAAAAGCCGACAAGCTCTGAATCACCGGCGAATCATTCGCCAAGCCCTTGAAACAACGTAAATTCCGTCCACGTCCACCTCCGCGCTATGTAGCGGGGTATGCGGCGTGGAGCGTCATGGAGAATTGGTTCAAGTTTGGACGCGGCTTTTAGACCGTCTCCTTTACGGTTATTGCCAAAATATGCCCACACAGTAAAAAGTGTTAAATTCAAATTACAATGATAATCATTGGTTACTTGATGTGTCCATGGTCGATTGATGTGATGTGTGGATATAATAATACATTGCATATGTAATTTCACAACTTATGAAAATAATGCTGTAAAATTGAGTAGTTTTACAATCAGATCCGTGTAATCCTTAGGTGATATGACCATTAAAAAAATAATTTTTTAATACTTACGTAAAAATACTATTACAATAGATATAATTATTTGGTTAAATTACAAGAGAATTTATTTAAAAATTACCTTAAATTTGCAATATAGACGTGTAGTTAGGTAATGGTAATATATTGGTGCTTGTAGTGATAATTATCTACCTATGGTTATTACCTAATTGCTAAAACACAAATGCTCAACAATAATTTAAATCAAAAGCCTAATTATTTTCTAAAACCTATGTCAAATAGTCCAAACAAAATTTCATTTGTTGTTTCATGTACAGGAGATCTCATTTTCGACACTTTTGCGTGGTGCCTCGCATACTATAAGATGAGAAAGTTGCGGTTTCTGCAAAAGTAAGCTATTTTTTGTGAAACTAAATATGACATTCATATATTTTTCATTGCCCTCTTAGTTTCTGAGTTATAGTGAAATTTTGAAAAAGTTGCATATTTGGACACCCTTACTTATTAAAAAAAGTAAAAAAATGGTGTTTATAGAATTTTTGATGTAGAATTTAGTGTTGTCAGATTTTTTCAAAATAATATTCTTTTTAAGATATTGACCAATGTTGTTTTTTTTTATTGAAACACCTTGTGTATTTGTCAATAAATTAATTTGCCTTTTTTCAAGCTTTTTAAAAGTCTACAGTGCATTTCTTTTATGCCCCCCTTCCTTTTATTTTTTAAACGGATCAACTTAAAAAGGTAAAATTTTGGTATATAAAATTGATGCATAAATACTAAAGTTTAGAGTAAAATTGACAGACAAAAATGTCAAGATGGCGCTGGGCGCCATCTTGGGAAAAAATTATATGGAAAGGATGGTCTTGTGGCACATCATATTAAAGCTCCTGGCGAGTACTATATAACCCTAGAAACTAAAATTAATAACCTCTCCTAATACAAAGTTGCGGTACTTTAAAAATTACCTAAATACCTGATTTGGATGGCCATATTTCTAAAACTAATAAAGTAAGATGTACTAAACGTGGTATTTTCTTAAACCTTTTTAAAGATCTTTTTAATGGAAATTAAATATACAGGGTGCTTTATTAAAATAATATATACGTTTTTATCTACCTTGTATATTATTACAAATATCACCATTAAAAAATATTTTTTAAGAGCTATAAGAAAACACCATATTAGGTACATCTAACTTTATAAGTGTCGGAAATATGGCCCTCCAAATAAAGTACTCATCAGGAGCTTTAAAATGGTGAGCCACAAGCCCCCTTTCCATTTAACTTTATTTTTTAAGATGGCGCCCAGCCGCATCTTAAGATTTTTATTTGGTAATTTCACTCCAAAATATAGTATTTATGCATCAAGTTTATATCCTAAAGTTTTACTTTTTAAATTGATCGGTTTAAAAAATAAAAGGAAGGGGGGACATTAAAGAAATGCACTGAATAACACTATAGGTTTAATTTTATAAACAACGACAAAATTCACAATTTTTCATATTTTATATCCAAAATTTTGCAGTAGGCCATGCAAAAAAAAAACAGTTACCTTTTTTTCCATTGATTTAATTACTGTATTGGTGCTTACGTTACGACTTTTAAAATTAAATTTTGCTTTTAAACTTAATAATGTTTTTGTCTTTTGTGATACTGGTTAAGCAAACAGGTATTAAGATATCGGCTAGTAAAGCAACAAAAAAGGATGTATGTACCTTATCAAATCAGAAATGTTTACATGCAGGTATTCACGTTAGATTGTCTCTTTTCCTCACATTGCCTATGTGTTATGTTATTTAGCTGATTCTGTATAAACTAAGGTAGGTAGCACTTTCTTGAGCGAAATTTTTAATTAGTAAATGTTTTTAAATAATTTTTATCATTTATTGTTAGCATATTCTTTATTTCGTTTATTTTTATTTTAAAAAATACCTAATAATCTATTATATTTACTGCCATTTTTAATCAATGCAACACATTTTTTTTGTTAAAACTATGGTTTTTAATTTCCTAACTCAAAGCAATACATTTATTGTTTTATGTTTTTCTGAATCAAGAATAAACTTAATATATTATAATAACAATAAATTAAAAAAATTATTTAATAAAAACTATTTACAAATTAATAATATTGCTCGCGTAAGTGCTACATAGGTAGATTTATGTAACAAAAGAAAAAACATAAATAAATGAAATAGAAAAGATTAATTTTGAAATTTATAACGTAAGCACCCCTACAATAATGAAGTTAATAAAAAACTGTTAACTGATTTTGGATATGAAATATGAATATTGGGAATATTGGCGTTGTTTATAAAAATATACCCACAGTATTATATATTTTTAAAAGTCTTGTTAAAAGGCAAATTAATTTTTTAATAAATATACATAATACATTGGTCAATACTTCAAAAACAATATTATATAAAAAAAAATGAGTACGCCACTAAATTCTACTTAAAAAGTTCTATTAAAACCATTTTCACTTCACTTTCACGGAGGTGTGTCCAAAAATATATCTTTTTATTAAAATTAACTCCTAGCTTAGAAACTTAAGAGGGCTATGATAAATCCGTTTATGTCATATTTAGTTTCACAAATAACTAGCACATTATTGCGAAAACCGCAACTCCCTATCTTTAATAGTATGCGAGGTACCACGCAAAAGTGTCGAAATGTAATACCCTGTACACTATTAAACACATCTAACCATACTCCTTTTTTAAGTACCTAACCTTAAAAAGTAAAAACACACTTAATTAAACACAATTGACACATTATTAGACAGCGATTGCACCAAATGAAAACTTCGCCGTCTTTCCGTTCCAATTTGAAAAGGATGCATCATTGGCATAATTTGAATTGGTCTTTGCTAAAGAATCAGTGTAAATTTACACTTAAATGTGTTATTATTGTAAATTTACAGTTCTGATGTACTTTCTACAATTTAAAAAGTTAATTTTTGTTTTCTGTGTAATTTTAATGTAAAATTTCAATAAATGGTTATTTTAAATATTCATACTTTACATAATTAGTGTAAATGTACACCTTTTAATGTAAAACGTAAAAAGTAATTTACATTAGAAAGTATTGTATTTTAATTGAAAAACCCTCACTCACTAGCGTACCAGCTCCAAATTTGCTTTCCGCCCCGAGCCCCGATACCTCTAGGTACGCCACTGCCCTTACTTTTTACAGTACTTGGTAATTTTAAAATCTATGGTCTGGATTATGACATCAGCTCACAATGTTATGTCGAGGTCACCACTCTTTCTTTTTTAACAAGAATGGCTGGAGAATCATCCTTAAATTAAAAAAAAAAAAAAAATTTGTGGAGTATAATGCGATATTTTGGTTTTTGGTGTATTGCTCCTGCCTTGGCACGAATCCGTGATCAGGCTGAAGAAAACCGTCAAAATTGCGTGTAGTTTTTTTTAATTTTACTAAAAACAATTGAAATGCAAAGTGGCCTAAGCCTCAATTTTAACAAAACGCGTTTGTTACAAGACAGTTATCTGTTATTAAGGTATATATAGATGCAAAGTGGCACAAGCAACCTTTGGTTACCAATTGGTAGATATCGATTGTTTTGCAAAATAATGCGATATACTCTTATATGAACAATGTTTATTTCGAAGTAGTTTTTCTCATTTGTAGTATTTTAGGCTTAGGCCACTTTGCATCTCAAAGCCTTAATTTATTTTACACATTTCTTTAACTGATTCTCAAACAGTTGTCCAGCAAGAATCTTTCAACATGTTTGAAAACCTTTTGGAAGTTGTGATTTAAAAAAAATACCAAAAGAGTTACTAAAACCATAACAAATAGAAAAAAGTCGAATAAAACTTGGAAGACGGGTCAAACGGGGTATCTACTTTTATTTTGTTGATACTATTAATTATACTATACGTATTTTTCATAAAGGAAGCTGTAAAATACTTCCAGTTTTTTAAGATATAATCTATGAATATGGGTTTTAAAAACTAGCTCTAAAACTGCTGTGTCTGCTTGTCTGCTGTTGTAAATTTATAATTTCTCCAATTTTGGGAATATTTTTAAAAATGTAAACTTATATGGCCACTCTAAATTAAATCCTCTTTTGTTTTTTGTTTTGTAACTCTAAATGTGTTTAGTTGGACAAAACGGGAAACCATACTGGAGTTATTAAAAAGTACCGCAACTTTTAAATAACTTTAAAACCGCCAGAGCTACATTTACCAAATATAGTATCTAAGAAGTTTTGGACATGTGAAATTAAATAGTGATGTTGGCACTATTGCTTGATTTCCCAGTTTTGTGCTACATATTGTTTTTTCGTTTTTTTAAATGGAATCCCCCATTAAATTTTATTGGATTAAATTGGGCAGATCAAATTTAGTAAGTTTTTAATTTTTCAAAATTCTATCTTTATTAGTTGCCGAAATATGATACCCTACACTTTTAACAAAAAGTAAATTAAATATTAAATATCTTTAAAACCGCTAAAGCTGTGTTTACAAAATTTGGTATTTAGTGGTTTTTAGGCATGCCTAATAGGTCAGTGATATCAGCATTGTTGCTAAACTTTAATAAAGTTGCGGTGTTGTTATATATTGGTTACAGGTAAAGAATGAGATTTGAAAATTTGAAATCTTACTTAAGTTGAGACGCGCCTTTATTATAATTAAAATAAATGGGATATTTTATTTAAACTACCAAAAATATTACATGTAGCTTAAACTGAAAAATCTGGCAACAATGACAGTATTACTGTCCAATTCTACTTGCCCAAAAACCTTTAAAATATCGAAATTTGTAAACGCAGCTTAAGCAAATTTATAGATATTTGAGCGCATCAGAACTTTTGACCTAAATTGTGGTGTTTTCACTTCTAAACAGCGAGTAAAATTGGAATTTTAAAAATTTGTGGACTTATTAAATTATTACATTGAATTTTTTTAAACAAAAAGATACGTGTAGCACAAGGCGGGGAAATCTGGCAATGGTGCCGATAATACTAATAAATTCTTCATGCCCGATACCTTCCAGATACCATATTTGGTAAATGTAGCTTTAGTGGTTTTAAAGATATTTAAGAGTTGCCGTACTTTTTACTAACCCAGTATAGGTTCTACTAGTTAGTAGTTGGTAAATTTGATTTAATTTTAAAAATGAGGTAAATGGTAAGGATTACTTTACAATTAAAGATGCAACTAAAATGTTAATACTTCATAAATAAGATACATCTACAACTAGACCTCAAAAATTACAAGCTGGCCATGCTGAAATGTTTAACGAACAAGTCAACAGTTCTTTCAATATTCGATAGTTAAGTTATTAAGTAAAAAAACATTATACTGTCTTAACTACATTTTGATAAATATCTTTTTAAACGTTAGGTATCCCATTTTGTCCGACATTTCCCTAAATTTTTAAAGCTACTACTACCGTTTTAAAGTTTTTGCTTGTATTTTTTAGTGTAGAACAATTTTACTTAGAATTTTTTATGTATAGTTAAGAGTTTAACTAGTAAATCGGCCTTAATAATTGTACATTTTTATTTTTCGTTTGCTACTAAAACTTGACAAAGGACCCTTAGCTTTTTAACGCTTTGAAGGATCTACCTCAAAAAATATACATTTTGGTGTAGTTTTTTTCTTCAATTTTGCATATTACTTTTAGTTACTAAGTAAAAAAAATACTTAATTTTTTTTTGTTTAATGTTTTTAAGAGATCAATAGCCCTTTTAGACAGGGTAATTTAAAAATCGATGACGAAACTTACGGTGGTGTTTCTACATAATAAAGTACAGCTTCATATACAGCATCAGCTAAGTCAAAAGGTTCACAGGCAATGCGTGAAAAAGAGACGGTCTAACGCGTGTAGAATACCAACAGGTAGAGATTAAATAAATAATTCCGGCATGTAAACAAGGTGACACACCGCTCAGTTCGTAATTAAAGATAGGGGTTTCCATTTGACAAAAATGACTTCTAAGGTTTTTGCGGATATTATTCTTAACAATTATTTTTGACTATTCTGTATTTATTAATTGTCAAAATATTAATACAGTCTCCTAAAGTAGTTCTTTCTATACGGGGAACAATTACCCCAATTCAAATTTAAGGCTTTTGTTAAAAAAATTATGGTTATGTAATGGCTTAAAAACGTAACTTTTTACATAAAATTTAAAATAAGTCAAAAACGATTGAACTTAGGTACAGAATACAATACATAAAATACTATGTTTAGAATTTTACGCAGAATCTAAAAAAATAAATATTATATAGGGTGTTCATTTAAAATAGGGTTGATGTTAACTTCCGGTATAACCGGAAGTGGTAAAACTGTCAGAATATTTTAGTTGTATGACTTCCACTGACATTATAATGCTCCCAATCATTTTTAAATTTTCCAAAGCCTACTATTCGAGAAAACGATCGCGGCATTTTTTGGTAGGTCACCCTGTATTTTGTTATGTTGTACTCGGAACACATTATGTACTCTGTAAGCAACGTCCAAATCTATGTCCTATATGTTTTATTTTTTGTCTGTTTTTATTAAGTTTTTGGTTAAATTTACCATGCCATAGAAACAACCAGCTGTTTGTTTAAACATCATTACTACCTACTATGAAACAAATTAATGGTTTCTAAAATAACAAGACCACTCCTACCAACACATACTAACCATCCATTTAAAACCATTTAAATATCATGAGCTGTGAAAAAATAATCGTTTCAAATAAAGGTCGATTCTCACTCTACGTCCAGGTTACCTTCCATATCCGCCACATACACCGTGAGCTCCCCTTTTACTAGACGTTGATTTACGGAACAGATAATGAGTATTCAGGGTGGTCCCTAAGAAATGGGAATGGGCCAAAATTATATTGGAAAATTGTGACATTTTAAAATTATTTTGATATTATTTGATATTTTGAATATTGCAATAAAACTTGGTATTAAGGATTTTCTGACATGAACTATTTATATCTGATTTTAATTTTTCAGTGTTAACTAAAGAACGCCACCTACACTACTTTGAATTTCTCTAAAATGTCCTAACTTTTTCTGTGGTACTCTGTATGTACCAACTAGGTAAACCGGTAAATTTTCCTATGCTTTCTATACCAGAAAGATGTAGGTACTTTGTAAAAATGGCTCTGAGCCACCGTTTTCAAAATAATTGTATTTACGTGGTTTAGTGCAATAAAAAAGTATATGAAAAAATACATTAAAATAAATCATTTGTTTATAATAAGGCAGTTCAAGGTATCGCTACGATATTTTGAAATGCTTTTTGGGTGGCATTAAATAGCTAAACGCGTAACGCGCGAGTAAACGGTTGCTCAGAGCCATTCTTATAAAGAATAATTTTTGTGTGTAAAAAGCATAGAAAAATTAAGTATTTTACTCAGATGGTACAGACAGTGAAGCACAAAAGGTTAGTGTTGTTTTAGAGAAATTATGTACTTCGAATTTCTCTAAAACTGTTGTGACCGTCCTTTGATTAACACCTAAAAATTACTATCAGATATGAATAGCCTATGTGAAAAACCCCTAGATACTAAGTTTTATTACAATATTTAAAACGTATTAAATATTATCGAAATAATTTAAAAATATTTGTTGGACCTTGACACCGTGTATCTCACTTTATATCAATTTTTGTACTGAGCTGAGTTTAGTTAAATCGCAATATTTTAACTTTACAATTATCCAGTTATATTTTTCCCATTACTTAGAGACCACCCTGTATGCTATATGAATAGTATAAGAATCGACATTTAACCTGACAAACGTCTTTAAAAATCTTCTTTAAACTCTTTTACTCCACCAATTACCCAACCAAAATGAAACCTCTGGCCCAAGTTGCTTTTTACATGATTTATTTTAAATTGTTTTAAAGACAACAAATAATTAAAATAATTACTTAATTATTAAAAATTCGCTTACTTTATATCCTCCACCATTTTAGTTTAATGAAACCGCTAATTTTTAAAACGCTCTGTATAAATAATGTGTCTCAACCACGCCCACTAATGTTTATCTTTTTATAACATTATTTTAAACAAATAATATTTTTTATAATTTTCATACAAAAAATTTGCGCTAATTGTTATTTTTTGCTAACTAACTAAAGACAAGTTTCATAAAAATCACTTATAAGCCTACCGAAAATATCTAGTCGCTGGTACCCTTGGAGTTGAGCGTTAGTTTCCAATCCCCAAAAACAACAAATATTCACTAATAAAAACACTAAAAGTGACATGGTTAGTTTACGAAGACACTGCACATGACAGATTACGCGCGCCGGTAACGAAACGCGTTCGTTCCTGCGGGAAAAGCTCACTACCTCGCTCGCCGATATCCCGAATTCGTCTGAAAGCGTCTGATTCCTGCCAAGTATACGATAGGCCCGAATAGTTCCTGTTTTACAGAACCACAGCGCAATTAACAATGGGGCTTATGGCCCTTCTTCCCTAGAAACTGGTAGATAGCAGCGACGCTGTGTTATCTTCTTTTGTTTTATTGTGACAAAGTGCTTTATGTAGTGTCAAACTGATTTTGTACGGAAACACCAATTACAAAATTAGAGCACACTTAACTTGCTTTTAATTGATAAAATATTTGCGCTTTATTTTTATAAGACCTTCGCTTTTATCAATGCAACGAATTAATTGTACTTTGTGCAAGTTGCAAAATGCGTAGTAAATTAACAAATTATGTACAATAAACAATGTACGCTAAAGTAAGCAGGGGCGTATTAGAAAACTCCATAGGTTTAAAACAAATATAATGTCTAAACTGCGATGTGATTTTTTTCTACTACGATATCTTAAGTCTTAAGGTATGGCTATACATAACCGCACCAAGACCGCACCGAGCTCAGATTCACAATGAAACCATTTTCGTTGTGAAAAAATCTGCCCCATGGCAGATTAATTCGGAGAAATTTAAAAGCACTTTTCATGCCCTCAAAAATAAAAGAATTTTTGTCAAGCTGAGTTTACTCTAATTACAATGTTGTCCTATGGGGCAACTTAGTGGTTTTAAACAGAGTATTCCTGTGCCAAAAAAAAAAAAAAAATAAATCGTCTTATTTTTAATTTAAAACCCACAGAGAGTTGCAGCCAAATCTTTCGTTTAAAGAAAATAATGACTTTTCCATGTATACATATATATTTTTAGCCCCCTGCTGTACATAAAAAAACGACAACCAGTTTATCACAAATTTTTTTTCCATAATTATTCAACCAGAAGTGCAAAAAAGTAAGTATAATTAACCACAAAACGACGAGACTTGAGAAATCACCTGACGACGCTGGAGTACTGATGTATAACAAACTCTAAAATATAAAGAAATTAAATACAAAAACTATTACTCAGTCGCTGAGTATTTAATTAATAATATCTACTGTTTTTTTTTATCTTTGGACAATCCACGAAGGCTAAAAGCCTAAATACTAACGTACCGTGGGTGTCTTAAGCAGGGTAAGAGGAAGTTTGTTAAGACGGGACTTAAAAACTTGAAGATTTGGGGGGATGGAAAGACCTCCGCTGGCAGTAGGTTCCACAGTCTAGAAACTCTAGGGATAAAAGAACGAACGAAATGGGAAGTTCGGGGCATGTCCAATTGAACCGTATAGGGATGCATACGCGCGGCACCACGAGTTTCTCTGTTGGGAGCTGCAAGAGGAGGGACTATACTGGATAATTCGTTGTAGCAGAAGCCGTAAAAGTATCTATAAAAGAGCGATAGATCTCCCACAGCTCGACGATGGGCAAGAGAAGGAAGTCTTTGAGTAAGTAAAGGATCATTAATAAGACGAACAGCCCTTCTTTGAATGGCATCAAGAATGCTGAGGGTTGTAGGGGATGCCATTCCCCAGACATGAAAACAATATTCCAGAGAGGGTCGAATTTGGGACACATATAAAGTGTATAAATTGGAAGGAGAAAAATACTTTTTGACTCGAAAAAGAAATCCAAGCTTTTTTAAAACCGCGGTGGCTATAGATACAATGTGTTTATGCCAGTTAAGGTTATTCTTAAATGTGACGCCCACAAGGTTAAATGTGTCCCCGCTCTGCAAAACCTGGCCACTCATAAGCAAAGGATGAGTGTTTGATGATTTTTTCGCGACAAGGAACATGATTGTGTTTTGGATGCAATAAATTGAACGAGATTTTTGGCGCCCCAATCCAATATAAAATTGAGATCCTGTGAAAGAGATATCTGCATCGCCCTGCGTTTGCTTTCCAAGTCGGGTTGAGAGATTGGTTTGGGAACCTGAAAAGTGGAGTGAAGGGTACTATTGTCAGCATAACTATGAATGGGATTGGTTGTGGAAGAAAGAAGGTCGTTGATGTGAAGAAAAAACAAAGTTGGTGCTAGTACTGAACCCTGAGACACTCCAGCATTAATTTCGTGAAAGCTTGAAGAGTGGCCATCAACAATGACTGATATACGTCGATTAGAAAGATAACTGGAGAGCCAAGAGCAGAGTTTAGTTGGAAGACCGTAGGAGGGAAGTTTATTAAGAAGTGCGTCATGCCAGACTTGGTCGAAAGCTTTAGATATATCTAGAGCAACGATCTGAGACTGTTTTGCTTTTCAAATTAGCACTATAGGTTAAAGAAACGTCATTTATCTGGCGATTGACTAGCATCAAAGCCATTAACAAGCAAGCAAGCAACGTCATTTATAAAATGATACATTTATAGCAAGTAGAATATATAGAGCATTGGGCAACATCAAAAATATGTCAAAGAAATATATTTTTTTAAATTCGTTAATAAAGCGATTAAAAAAAAGATTTAACCAACTAAAACTAACCATGACCCCCGCTTTGGGCACGTTAAATTTTATTTTAAAAATCCAATACCTATACAACTTGGATGCGTAAAGTTGAAAACATATAAGCCGTTGTTGCCAAATGTTCAGATTAAAAGTGAGGAACTTTTGAAAAATTCAAATTTTTGTTTTTTACAAAAAAATACAAAATATTTTTAACAGCGCCATTATAGTATGATTAAAAACAAATAGAAGATAACATGTAAGCCAAAATAATTTTAAAAATCATAAAAACAGCAGAAAACCTTATAAAGCATACTTACCCTTTTTTATTTTCTAACGAAATAAGGAAAAACATTCCAGTATTTTAAAAGTAAAAGTGATTACCAAAGTTTATTTATTTAACAATGCTATTTAAGAAGCTTTGAATAGTTATTAAAAATTATTTGCATAAAGGTAAGTTTATGCAAGTTTAGTTTAATTTAAGCACAAAAAAAAATAATAAAAATTTTGCATTTGACTAGGGTTGCCAGATGTCCGGTTTTGACCGGACTGTCCGGTTTTTGTAGGACTTGGATAAAATGACCTAATTTAAAAAAAAATGTTATTTTTGTTTTTAGTGCAACACCACACGGACTACAATCAAAGTTTCCAAGTGTAAATATTCATCGCCAATCAAAGAAATCCACCTTTGTAGACATGTAAAATAATTACAGTACACAAATTAAGACTTAACAAAATAGTTTAATATTAAATTAAAATTACAAAATATTTAAACAGACAAACGAAATCGTCTGTCTTTACAGAGTGTTGCAGAATGTTTTTAAGATAATTTAAATACATTTTCTGCATCAAAAAATATAAAGAAGAGTTTATATAATTCGGCCGGCAATGCCCAGATAAAGACTGCTAACCTTTAAAAAAAAATCTGATTTAAATAAATTTTGGCACTTATTTGTAGATTTAAAAAGCTTCTTTAAATTTTGGAACATTTAGAAGTTAATTAGTTACCCAATCCAGCATCTTGAGCGGTACCTAAACAAATATTTTTGACAGAAAATTAAATTTAGGATAGTTCATTAGTTTAAGTATTAATTGCTTTTAATTAAGTGTTTGGTGTTTATTTTATATAACTATTGTCTTCAGTATCCAGTCTAGGGGTATGCAGTTATTTACATTTTATTATTCTCAAAAATGTATCTTGATAGAAAAAAAAATAAGGGCTAAAAAGCTGTATTTTTACTCGCTTATGCATTGTTCAGACACAGCTAGTAATTTAGTCGAGTAGCGAGTAATTAAGTATTCTCGTGCATGTAGACAGTAAAAATTATGAAAGTGGTTTACTGTAGTAGCTGTCCAAATGCACGAGAATACTAAATTACTTGCTACTCGACCAAATTACTTGCCGTGTCTGAGCAAGGCATTACTTTAAATAAAATAAAAAAACTTTCTTAAACATCAGTGGCGTACATTTTTGTTTTCGTTTAGGTACCCTTGTAAACGCCACTGGGCTGAAGTCAACTTTTTTCTATATAAAAAGCTCATTTGCCGAATTTAAAAATAAATTATAGTTTTTTTCATGTCCGTTTTTTTTACAACACATCTGGCAACCCTACATGTGACTTGAAAAAAAATGCTGTTTAGACAGATCCTATTTTTGGTATTATGGAAATACAAGATATGTAGTTTTTGTCTTGCATTTTTTTGCGTTTTACCATTGCATTTTACCACACAATATAGTTTTAACAATAAAATCTAATATCTGCCATTTGTTTGTTAAACAATATGTTAGTACAAATCCAGTTTGCAATAGGCTCTTGGCTAAAATTTTACAATTCCTGGCTCCCTAGTTTTCTTTCTGATCGACGTATATCAGTTATTGTGAATGGTCACTTTTCAAGTTTTCACCAAATTAATGCTGAGGGACCTTAGGGCTCAGTACTAGCACTAATTTCATTCATAGTTTTGCTGACGATAGTATCCTCTACTACAGTTTTCAGGTTTCTAAGCCAATCTCTAAGCCTGAATTGGATAGCAAACGCAGGGCGATGCAGATATCTCTTTTAAAGGACCTTAATCTAATAACCATTAGATTGGGACGACCAAAAAATCTCGCCAAATTTAATGCATCTAAAACACAATCATGTTTTATGTCGCGGAAAAAGTCATCAAATACTTAACCTATACTTATGAGCGGCCAAGTTCTGCAAAGCAAAGACACCTTAAATCTTGTGGGCGTCACATTTGAGAATAACCTTAACTGGCACAAACACATTATTTCCATAGCCACGGCCGCTTCAAACAAGCTTGGATTTCTCTTTCGAACCAAAAAGTGTTTTTCCCTTTTAATTTATACACTTTGTATGTATCCCAAATCCGACTCCTTCTTTGTCCAGTATAATTCTCCCACTTGCAGCTCCCAACAGAGAAACTCGTGATGTCGCACGTATGCGTCCCTATACGGTCCAACTGGTCAGGCCCCGAACTTTTACTTTGTTTGTTCTTTTATTCCCAGAGTTCTTAGATTGTGAAACCTGCTGCCCGCGAAGGTAATTCCTGCCTTTACAGATCTTCCAGTATATCAGTATTAACAAACTCCCTCCTACTTTGCTGAAGACACTCACGATACGGTAGTATTTAGGCTTTTAGCCTTCGTGGATTTTTCAAAAAAAATTGATAATTTACTAGCTAACAAAAAAATTATTGCTACCCCTCAACAAAAAGTCTCAATAATTTATGGCATCGAAAATTCTAAAACCTGTTGTGTCTTTCGTTACCCATTATATTTATTTGTATTATTTTGCCACCGTGTTAAAAAATTCTCCTGCCTTTATTACCCCAGGCAATTTATATCTTGATTGAGGGTTGTTTTTTCTTTTGACATAACTTAATTATTGTTGGAGCAAAAAACATTTTTAATACATGTTCAGCTAAGTGAAGAGGTATACACATAACTTATCCGAAAAACTTAAAGGGCCAATTCTACAATAAAATATAAAAAAAACCTTTATATGAAATATGTCCTAAATGTCTAAGTGTTTGAACTACAGGGTGTTAAAAATTTTAAATAAAAATGTTTTTTACCATTTAAAAGGCTTTCATAGTTCCATCATTATGACTTTTAAAAATACGATATATCTTTGTGTAATTCACTATGACTCTTCCTCAGACGCTTTTTGTTACCTTATTGTATTGTTAAACTAAAAAAAAGCTATCCGATTGTGAAAACTAGTAAATAGAGGTTAATGGGTCTATCAGTGCCGTATTATCCATTAGGCTGACTAGGCTACAGCCTAGGGCGCCATGAAAAAATAGGCGCCAGACAGGGGAGTAATAGGCGCTAGACAGAGGAGTTTTTAAAAAGTTTAGGTCGGGTGGGTATCAGTAGAAATACTTCCGTGAATAAGGTGCTTTAAAATAAATGAAATAGGCGCGAAAAGGAGGGAATGACTTTTTTTTATTTAGTTTTTGGTCATCAAATTTCATTTCGGGTGGTGAAGTAAAGCGCCTGAAAAGAAAATAGAGCGGAACGGAGGTAAGGACTGATTTTTTTTTTTGTCACACAAAATAGGCGCTCTGGGACTTGTAGCCTAGGGCGCCTCATAGGGTTAATACGGCCCTGGGGTCTATACAGACTGTCCACAGAGGACAAATGTACCAAAAATTTAATTTTTCGAAAAAAGTCATTCCTTATAAAAATGTTTGCTTGTAAAAAAATTAGAATTCACGAAGAGAAAATGTTGATTTTGTATACAGGGTTTGCAAAAACTTATTTTTAAGCAAAATGTCATTTAAAAAAATTGTTTAGAATACCATTTTGAATGACTTTATTAATAATACGGGGGTATTAAAAAGTTTCATAAATTTGATTTTGGAGTTATCAAAAATTATTTATTTTTCTTTTTAAATTTTTATAATAAAATGATCTTTAAAAACTCTTATAATTTGCTTTTCAAACACCTGCTTTCTTTAAAATCCTACAAAACACATTTTTTTAGCTGTAAGCGAATGTGGTCAAGGTGTTTTCGCCAAAATATGGGGTTCAATAAAATTTTGTATTATTGTTTGTATCGATTACCAACATTACTTCAAACAAATTTTTCTTATGACATTTTGCCCAAAAATGAAAAATAAAGGTAGTTTACTCTTGAAGAAAAATAATGTTTTTTAAGTTTTTGCGAACCCTGTATACAAAATTAATATTTTCTTTTTGTAAATCTTATTTTTTACAGGCAAATTTTTTTATAAAGAATGACTTTTTCTCGAAAAATTAAATTTTTGGTTCGTTTGTGTGGACGGTCTGTAGAAACAATAGTCTGATGCTGACGACAAACTAAATTATTCCCTTAGATCAAACCAGACAAACAGAGACTAAGGCATTAATTTCAAATGTAGCCATTTTGAGGGCTTGGCATACAGAAGAAAATAAGCGGTCAAGTTGGCACAAAATCTACATTTATGTGGTAAAGAAGCATCTTGCAAAATAAATTATTTAAATTTAATTAAACGTATTTGCTGTGGTGCTGAAATCTTATATCTATTAATTTATTAGGTTGTTTAATTAAATGCATTTACATTATACACATTAAGCCAAATAAAAGCCTTCATAGACAAGTAAACGCATTAGACCGTCTTTTGTCCGCGCATTGCTTTTGAACCTTTTAAACTGTCTAAACGTTTATACTAAAAACAATTAAAATTGGTACCTTTTAGGAAAGCATTTTTATAAAATTGAATAATTTTCCCTTTTTAGGACCTAATAATTTATTATAGCGTCTCTCTGTTTAATTAAATACTGCAAACACCCTGTATAGTTTGGATCGCCATAGCAGAATGAAATTCTATAAATCCAAATATCTCGAAGACGGCTGCTTAAACCAACCTCTACCACGTATACCTTTTCGAAACAAAATGTGTTAAAGAATAATAATTCTTATCAAAAAATTCAATATAGAGTGGGTAAAAAAATATTACGTTTTAAATTTGTGCAAGATAACGCAGATGGCGCCATTTTATTAAGAAAAGTTCCTATAAACATATGTCCGGAGATGCTTCGTTTCTGAGATACAGGGCACTAATTATTTTTTTTTTAAGTTGTTTTTTTAATATATTAAATACGAAGCCAGATACAAAAAAATGTACTTCACTAAAAAGTTATATTTTTAGTTGCTTTATAGGAAAAAATATGAAAATTGCGTAAAAATCCAGTGGCGTACAGTAGACACCACAACCAATATTATTGGGAGAAAATGTACGTTACTGGCTTTTTATGTAGTTTTTATATTTTTTCCTTTAAAGCAACCTAAAATAACCCCTTTTTAGTAAAGTATTTTTGTAACTAGTTTCGTGTTTAGGATATTAAACAAAATAAACATTTAAAAAATAATTAACGCCCTGGATCTCAAAAACGAAGCAACTCCAGACATATGTTTATAGAAACTTTTCTTTATAAATTTACATAAGAAATCAATCTTTAAAGTTTGGTACAGTAGTTAAAATATATTCCTTATTTTAATTTTAAAACAAGTCAAGCCACCCTGTACATCCAACCTTCAAATATTTTTGTGGAAATGTATTTTGTCATCAAGCAGGACTTTTTATGAAAAGACACTTTTTTTCGTAAAGTTAATAATAATTTGGTATAATTTGGTAAGAACTTCCGAAGACGTATACAATATGAGCAATGCGTTTTGGTTCATCGGCCGGCAATACAATAACAAAACAAGCACTATGATTCACGCCTGTTTACATGCTGGTATTTAGTTACATTGTCTCTTTTCTTCACATTGCCTATGTGTTATATTATTTAACTGAATCTGTATAAAAAAAAAACAGATTAAACTTTTGACACTGTATCTCCGAAATAATTCACTTTAGAACTCAAGTAAGTTCGTTATATTTAGCCCCGGATATATCGTCGGCAATATCACGAAGTGGCATACCTAACTTAAAAAAAAATAGAAAAATTGATTAGAGCCGATATTGTTGCTCAAAAAAGTTTCTAGCTAATATCACAAATTGGCACAAGCCAGATTCTGATACCTTAAAAGTTATAGAATATAAAAATGAAAACTAACTTATTTTATTTTACTAAGAAACAGAGTCGCGCAAAAAAATACTTAAAAAGAACTCTTCTAGAATTTAATAATTAATAGTTTAAAAAAACTAAAAAACACGCTTTTATATGCAACCGAACTAAAAATTAGAAAATAATTTTTCATTAAAAAAATATTGTCATTTCATAGTAAAAAGCGTGGGGTGCATTTTACTATTTTTTCATAACTTTTCCATCATAGATATTTGCAAATATAATAATTATAACATTTAATATATTTATCACCCCACGCTTTTTACTATGAAATGACAATATTTTTTTTAATGAAAAATTATTTTCTAATTTTTAGTTCGGTTGCATATAAAAGCGTGTTTTTTAGTTTTTTAAACTATTAATTATTTTTCATTTTTTAGTTTCTGCTACTCTTGACAAAATGGCGAAAATTTTTTTTAATGAACAAGAGTGGCAAATCTTAAAATTTTTCCAACAGATTGCAACTCACTAAAAAATTTCTTCTTCATTAAGTAGCAAAGTTTGAAATTTTGCCAACAGATGGCAATCCAGGCAATGTTTGGACCGTTGCCAATATATTGCAACCCACTAAAAAATTTCTTCTTCATTTAATAGCAAAGTTTGAAATGTTGCCAACAGATGGCAACCTAGGTGTTGTTTTTATAATATAATGGAATTTATTTTCCTGGCGATCCAAAAAAGATAACGGGATACTGTTTGCAGATTATTGCATTGTCATGTTTCCTTAATACGTGTGCAAAGTTTCAAAGAAATCGAATAGCTGGAAGTTGGTTAAAATTAGGCTCAAAGATTCCGTTACATAGCCAGATAGTTACAACCCAAGATAATAAAAAAGCGTGTTAACGGCATTTATTAACTGTTATTGTTCATAAAAATTGAACACCAATGGTGCAACTAACCCAATTGTGTAAAGAACTTATTAATTTTTATTGTTCATAAAAATTGAACACCAATGGTGCAACTAACCAAATTGTGTAAAAACTAAAAATTTCTTCTTCATTTAATAGCAAAGTTTGAAATGTTGCCAACAGATGGCATCCTAGGTGTTGTTTTTATAATATAATGGAATTTTTTTCCTGGCGATCCAAAAAAGATAAGGGCATACTGTTTGCAGATTATTGCATTGTCATGTTTCCTTAATACGTGTGCAAAGTTTCAAAGAAATCGAATAGCTGGAAGTTGGTTAAAATTAGGCTCATAGATTCCGTTACATAGCCAGCCAGATTGATAGATAGTTACAACCCAAGTTAATAAAAGCGTGTTAAAAAGATATACGCCACTTTGTGATATTGGCGACGATATGTGGTAGCCTTTTTTCAAATCCTTTTTCCCACTTGTACCTCCTGAGCCGCAACCGTCTAGCATATTTCGGGGGTAAGTCTTACCCCTGCTAGACAATTGCAGTTTAGAGGGTGAAAATCGCAAAAAATGTTTTCACCAAAAATTTAAAATTGGCGAGTCTGAGCGTTTTTTTTAATGACCTGGAGTGCCCAAAATTAGCTCTGTTTCGTTTTCAAATAACCACCTTGTATAATATATCCTAATTATAGCCAACAGATATGGTATAAATGTATTGTCTTCAAGAAATAGCTGTCTATACGTAACTGTTCATCTGTATACTAACAGATATATAATAACAATAAAGCAAACTAACTCAATAGATGCTCAATCAAGCAAATTATATAGCTAGTTACGAAATGTTTTATTCATAGAATCTCCCATTCTCAAAGTATTAGAATGCTAATAAGCAATAAATATATTTACAAATTAAGTCACATACAACACCCTTTTAGTAAAATTTACATAATAATTACAGTTTCTTTGCGCAAATAAAAACTTTATAATTACCTTACTTTTCTAAAATATTTATTTAAAATAAAATAATGATCCGATTAGAAATCCGAAGTAATATTGCAAAAAATGTATTCATCCATCTCCCAAACCTATAGAAAAAACACCCTTATTGACCTTAAACCTCAAAGTTTAATTCGCCAAACCTAACTTAACGTCAAGATCGGGAGGTGTCGAACATGCATGGTCGAAACAACACCATACAGTGGTCGGAGGCCAAAATTATTTATAATGAAACTCACTGGAAAAAGAGGATATTTAAAGAAGATGCTATAATTTTGAAGAACAAATTTTTTTTAGCAATCCAAGTACTGACATACCAAATAATTGACAACCGTTGCTGTACCGTAACGGTACCGCCAGACTAAAAAGTTGGGAAGGGATTTTTCAAAAGCTAATGCGTAAACGAGTAAACTCACAACATGCAGCCTTCGAGGACGGCCAGACTGAAGAGCCGGCGAGCGTCAAGCGTACAATCCAGCCGTACCCTAAAAGATAGGTCAAGGTTCTTTTTTTTTAGAGTACTTATATTAGTTTACATGAGACAAGCTGTATTTTCTTTAATCATTACTTTGGACATTTTAATATTTTATACATTTCCTCAGGGTTAGCATATAACTTATTGTAAGTAAAGTTTTTTTTTTTTTTCACTCTTTCGGGGTCATCCCACCCAGGTCCGACGACCGCCCCCTAGGTGGTGCACTGCAGCCTGAAGGCTTATTGTACCTTGACCCCTACTCCTTCTCATTCACACACCATTCATTCCATAACTTGGATGGTTGTTGCTCGGTCCGCTTCCCCGAGCAGAAACACCGTGTGCCGCTGCCCAAAACACCGCTGTCGCCGGACACCCATCCAAATTATGGGCGCGCATTCCACTGCTTAACTCCGGAGATCGACGCTCGCCGATACAACCGAAGCCGCCACAAGCACGCCTTTGTAAGTAAAGTAGTTTCTTTAATATTTATTTTAATATTTGCTTCGAAGTTAAATAATGGTATGCGTAGAAATGTCCCTAAACTCATATGGTTTAACCTTTTTAGCACATGTAGACTATACAAAATGTAATTTCCCAAATAAAGAGAATCCAGCAGAAATACTTTAGAAAAACCAACTAAATAATTTTAATCTACCAACCATGTTTTTATACTTTAATAATATAATTAATTAAATTAAGTAATATAAACCACCATCAAGTTAAGGCGATTAACCAGTTATAAAACTGTATTTACCAATCGGTTATATTGACGTTTAATTCATGTATTGTACGTCAAAGTTGTCACCAATTATTACCGCGGTTATAATTGGTGGCATATCACATAACTTTTGTTAAAAAAATCCTAATAAAAACTCGCAATAATATGACTAGTTCGTTTTGGATGATTTTCACCTACTAAAATTTTTGCAAAAACTGATTGACTTAGAGAGATTATCCCAAAAAAAATGTATAGGTATTAGAAGGCCCAAAGCAATTATCAAGGAAGATACAGGGTGTGCCATTTAAAACCAATATTTAAAAGAAAGAAAATTAAAAATATTGCAAAAACTACTTGACTTCGGTATGGGGAAACATTAGAAAAATGTATAGGTATTAAAAGGCCTAAACCAATGATTAAAACAAAAACAGGGTGTGCCATTTAAAATAATAAAGTTTTAAAGGTTTTAATTTTTCTAACTTTACCACTAAAATTTTAAAACGATACTATCTTAAAAATTACTTGATCCATATATAGGTATTAAAAGACCTAAAATAATCATCAAAGAACATACAGGGTGTTCCATTTAAGATAAAAATAAATATTTTGAAGTTTTGTTTCATCTTATTTTATACCGTTAAGCTTTTGTGAGCAACTCTGTATACATCAAAATATTTTTAGAATGTGAAGTTAATGCCTAGCTACTCATATATACCCACGCAAGAAGAGGAATAATGACAGTTTTATGGATAACGTGTAAATGTGCTTTGTCAGCCTTCTGACTCACCCTGTATAAGTCGAAGTTTTAAAGAGTAGGTTTTTACCACCTTTAAAGAAGCTGTGTTATTGTTTTGCGGTAATGCGTAATTTTCCCAACTTTTGACTTTTGATAAAATTAGGGTTTTAAACAAGAACAAATAAAATGCTCTATTGGATCCGTCTGTGGCAATTCAAGAAGCCAAATTTTATTATAGCCAGACAAAATAAAGAAATATGGTTAAACAGTTGATCAATTCGTTAGGGTTACTTTTATTTCACAAACCTTGTTGTTGTAGGTGTTAAAAGCACACGTGCCGAAACAATAATTATATTTGTTAGAGAAAAAAACCTTTTAAAATTTTCCGCAAATGAAAAATTATTCTTTTTTAGGACCACTACTGCGAAAAAGATAGACAGAATCATTCATATTAGGTATCCACTCTTTATGAGAACGATAGAAAAAAACAACATTTTTTTAACGGTCATCGAAAAAATATTCTATATACTTATTTAAAACGCGAAGCCATAATTTTCAGACACTTCGTCAGAGACTTCTACTGCACCGATTTACATTCATCAATTTTAGGCGGAGAACCAATTCTAAAACGGTATTTACCGATCGGTTATGTTGACTTTTATACAATGTATTATACGTCAAAGTTGTCACTAATTATTACCGCGTTTATAATCGGTTGAACGCCTATAATTGATGGGAATCTTTTTTTAATGATCTCCTGGTTACTGAGACTTGTCGACGCTATTTTTTAAATGTTTTATGGCTTATTTTTTTAGAAAATTTTGGATATGCTTATTTAAAGCGTGACGACAACCCAAACACGTCAACACGCAACTTGCGTTGCCTATACCCCATACCACATGTTGCTAGATTATAGGCGATTTTGATTCGGTGCCCTACTTTGGTTGGATAAATACCTACCAACCAATTACAGATTACAAAATTGTGACGTCACGCTGACTTTGGTACCCTCTTTTGTTTTTCAAATGCTATACCGTGTCTTGTGGGTCTGTAGATGTATTTGGTGTATTTAGAACGCTAAGCCACATTTTTTCTGCAATGAGAGTTCTTCTGCACAAATTTACATGACTCTTTTTTTAATTTATTGTCTGCTTACCAAGACCTCTTAGCACCATTTATTTTATTGTTTTATTTTAATTTTTTCTATAAAAATAAGATAATTTTTGTTGGCAAATTAAAAAAAAGTTTTTGCGACCTGACAATGCAACTTTTTCAAATATCGGCTACACCACGTTAACATACCAGTTCCGTCCGTATAGTCATAGTTAACCTTGTTAGAAATTAAATGAAGAAAAATACATTATTTTTAAATACATTCTGTCATTTAATATACATATAATTTAATTATTGATTTGCATTAGCACATAAGTAAATGTATACAAAAAGGACATTACACGAAGTATATAAATATTTAATTTTTTTATAACACTGAACCGCAATCACAATCACCGTCCAGCGATAACAGTCGCCGTTTAATGTTGAGGTTACGGGCAGAGCCACCTCTGCAAACTGCGAATATTAAAGAGTGATTTTTTCACTGCTATCGCCAGGCGCAAGTAGCAGCTACCAAAATGATTTGTTAGTAACCGGTGATTGGTAGCAGCGACTGCGATCGCAGTCACACCTCTACATCCGTTATTCGTATCACTAAAGTCAAACGACGCCGACGCCGACGTCGGGCAGGCTTGAGTACTTAGATGGGTGACCGCTTGGTAAGACCGTGTGCCGTTGCTTTTTTTTAACACGGTGAATTATTTAAATTAATAAGCGCTTAACTAACCTTTTAGGCAAGCACGTGAGGTTTGTACTTTAACAATTTGCATGATCTTTTTTTTTAATGATTCTCCGGTTACTGAGCTCTCTCAATAGTATTTTTATTATCCTTTTTCAATACATTTTTTTGTCTACATGAGGGTGAATTCGCTAATATCCAACTGCTTCCAGAGTGGACAAAATTTAATAAGTACTATTTTTTTCTCATCTGTTATTAAGAAATATGAATATTTTATACTTTATCTATCAATTGGAAAACAAAAATATTGAGACTTCGCATTATACCATTCCTTGGAGACTTCGAGAAACAAGTGTCATTTTGTCCAGAGAGAATTCCTAGAAATGACAGAAAAGAAAATCTAATAAATATTACATTATTTTACATCATGTACTAAAAAGAAATATGGAAAAATAAATGATATATTTGAATTTTCCTTCCTTGATGTAATCATTTATGGAAAATAACAAATTTAATTTGAAATCTAAATTAAAATGGTTTATTAGAAGTAGGAAATAAGGTGATGTTTTTGAAACGGGTGGGAATACTAACAGGAGTTAAAAGTACTTAATTTTTGGTAGTCGGTAATTAATAGTTAAAGGTTAGATATATAAGAGAATTATTGCACAGTGAAATAAGGCCAGGCGCTAATAATACCGGCCCTATTTAAACATCTGAGCTCGCGCGGATGCAAAGTAGGATAAGGATTCCCTTAATAAGTATAGTGCCTGGCTTTATTTATGTCGGTTTTAGGTCGTGCCTTATTTTGATCTTATTTCAACTTCGGAACTGTTCGTCTAACCGAACGGCTGCCGACTACAAAATCTTAAAGTTTTTAGAAGTAAAAATACTTAAATCCTTGCTTTTTCAAATGTAATTCAGTAATTGTGTTAAAGAAATCCCTACAACAAAAAACAATAAGAAAGTCCACTAAAATGTTTTCCCCTTTTCTTTAGGTTAATGGTACTGTCAACGTGATTTGCAATAACTCTAAATTATGGGTACAAGCACTATTTAAATAAGGCCGGTATTAATAATTCCCGAGCTTAACAAGACAATTTGCAGTAATTCTCTATTTTCGATTTATTTTTGCGGAATTGAGCTGTAACTTCACAATTTTTTTGGGTTTAAGAAAAAAAAATTACAGTTTCCGTAATTTTTTAAAGAATAAAGGATTCTAAAGCTAAACTGACTACGGATTCGTGTTCAAAAGGGAAAAATACAACAGAAACCTTTATATCACATCTCTGGGTTGGATACTGTTTTTATAAAGTGGTGTTGTTTTGGTAATCGTTTCTTTGTTGTTTTTGCTTTTCCTTTTCTTTCCTTTAAATTTTGGGTAAATTTTGGCCATTATGTTTTCTCTTCGTATTTTTGAATATTTTTAGCAATATTTATAGTATTGTAGTAATAAAGGAATAAAGTACTAACCCAGACATGGAATTTACGTTTTTTGTTGTATTTTTACGTCCTGAACACGAATCCGTGGTAGTTTTGCGCACCAGCACCCACCAGTCTTCAGTAAATTGCAAAAAATTGTCAAAATCGTGGATTTTCTTCAAGATTCCATAGGGTTTCCGAGACTAACACAAGTAGTAGATACCCTTATTTCTTAATATGCATTTAAAATATTTTTAACACACAGGGTGTTACAGAATGTTGTTAAGAAAATTTTAATGCAGATTCTACTATTGTTTTTTTTAATATCTTAAATATTCTTTACCCAATTTTGTTTTAGTTTGACAATGTTATTTATGGCGTTAAGGGGGTAATTTATCACTAACTTAATTACATTTAGAATAATTCCAGTGGCGTCTCGAGCGGCACAACTGAAGGAATATTTCTAACAAAAAAACCGTACGCCTTTTTCTGTGTAAATGTGTGTAAAATATTTGTGCCTGCTTTAGATTAAGCAAATTAAAATACAACTTTTTGTCTCCTATTTTTTTTTCGTACCTTTTTAGTTTAAGCACAACTTCTTAATTATTTCACCATTAAGGGGGCCCGAGATTTTGGTCTGTACTAGGTCCCGCCACGGCTCTCGGCGGCTCTGTCTCTTGTTCTCAAAACCCGCTGCGAACAAGAGCAATTTCTTATTATGTTTAATTAATTTACATTTTGTAAAACGGAAAGTCAACCAACATCAGCTTTTGAAACAACATTATTTAAATTGTCAGCATGTTTTGTTTAAACATTTTTACTTAATTGGTTGTTTAGCTCTACATTACGCAAGTCGACGAAGATAAATTATTTTCAGTGATCATAGGGCTGAAGTGGCAACAAAACAATAACCTAAGTCAGCACCTGCTAATTTTTAATTGCCTTGTATTAAACTTGTTAATTATACCACGATTAATTTTCGGTGATGAAGTTTGTAATCTTTTGTTCTTTTTACTGAGTTAACAGAAGTTCATAATAAATCAAAAATAAGTATTTGGTTACGACATACAGTAGAAATTGCGGGTAGTTATTAAGACAAAACTTCAGACGCCGTACAGGCGGAATTTTAAATGATTTTTGGAAAAAAACTTGCACAGTGAAGCGAGCTTATGGGAGTGTTGAACAAAATTAATATATCCAAAGCTAATAAAAATAGACATACCAAATGTGGTATTTTTTGTAAAGCTCTTTGGACAATCTTTATAATGATGATTTAATATACAGGGTGTTGCATTTAAAAATACCACACTTTTGTCCTACCCTGTATCTCTTTGAAGATATTACAAATTTTATAATTGATTTAAATACTACAAAATTAACCCAATGAACTGATATTTTTGTTACTTTTATAGAATAAAAGGGAAAAAAGTTATTGGGTATAAATTTATAATTGGACTTTAGGTAGTATTTATACTTAATATACAGAATCAGCTTAATAACATAACACATAGGCAATGTGAGGAAAAAAGACAATCTAACGTGAATACCTGCATGTAAACACTTCTGATTGGATCAGTCACATACATCTTTTTTGTTGCTTTACTGGCCGATATTCCAGTACCTTTTTGCTTAACCAGTATACAAAAAGTGTAATAAGTGTAAAGTGAATTTGCCAGAACAAAACAATAAATATAAATCAGCACCATTTTCTTTTAGTAAAAAAAAACAAATTGATAAACACAAATAAATCGTTTTTTTAGAAAGGTACTAACTATCATTGCGGACATTTTAAGAACATAAATAAAAACTCATTAGTTTTATCCAGAATCATATATACAGTAACTTCTCTCATTACAAAAAATTAGGAGTAAGTATCCGAGAAAGCATTTGCGGGGTAAAAATGTAGTTGGTACCTTTATGAAACAAACAATATATTTTTAGATGCAACTTAGTTGCTGCAACTAATTTATTGTAATAAACCTAAGTTTTTCGGTATTTTAAGAATACGTTATGTTGCTACATGCTATTTTACATTAGCAATATTCCGTTTAAGAAATTCTGCATCAACTAGTTACCACCAAAAAAGTTTTGAGGTACCAAAATTTTAAATGAAACAATGATGAAATTTTAAACCTTAAAGATTTATGGAAAAAAATAGATTTACCACTTTTAAATTTTAATGGTTTGTACCACAGATTTTTGGGCTTTTTGGTTGTCCAATCTAAGATGGTGGCATAGAATTTAATAATATATAAATTGGTATTCCTGAGGAACAAAGAACATCACTTTACCAATGTCTCTTATTTTGATTTCTAAAATAGGTACTTTTTAATGATGACCTTTTCTTTCTGGCATTTTGGGGAATTCTATTAGAACTTCTTGGCATATGAATTTAAAAAGTATCTATGGCGGTTAATCCACTAATACCCTCTGAGCACACGACATAGCCAGGAGTGTCGGATTTGTGAGTAAATTGGGCAAATTGAGACACAGTAAAGATTATTTTTTTGCTCTAAGTATTCCTTTCTTTGAAGTTTCCAAAGATGACACAGATTTTTTATATTACGTTTGTTTGAGAAAGGTATCAACTGATTTTACTTGGTACCTTTCCGCAAATGTTGAAAATTACTTTAAAATTTAGACCATTGCGTGTATAGCGGATGGTCCCTTTCAGCAAAAACGATGAGTTACCATATAAGGTATTAGAAAAATGCATAATATGAAAACTGCCGAAAATATTAGTTAGTACCTTTTTTCAAATTAGTGATGCAAATAATTAGATCCTTAAGATAATTATAAAAAATTTGCATGTATGTATTTATCGCCTCCTTTATAAAGGACTCATAACTTCATAAAAACACAGTTTTTTTTGTAATAATTCTTGCAATTTAGGCAAAATCATAACCAATATAAGTGTGAATATACTACCCACAATTTCTCTATAGGCAATTTAAAAAGTAAAATTTTAATGATGCGTGAACATAAAAGTCTAGAATTATAGGATATGAAAAAGTATTGCTTTTTTTATAACTTTTATACCAATTCAGATATTTAAAAAAATTGGGATACGCCTCCTATACACCAGGAGACATCTTTTGGCATACAAGAAAAAAATTACCAGTGACGTCGCTGAGGAGTTAAAGGTAAGTATTTTTTAATACAAAAATGGTACGCCACTGCATTTTTCTAAAATAATTTTTAAAATTCCTAGTTGGTTTGGTACAGATTTTATCTCCGGGCTTTTTGTTTATTTGATGTACGGTTTCCGCGTAAATAAATAAAAGCCATTTATGGTCGGTATGGTCATTTCGTATACAGGGTATCGGCTTATTAATGGTACACAGAAAAACCACAGATTCCTTACGTCAAAATATTAAGATCTAACCAAACATACCTATATCCCAAAGTTTATAATAAGGAAGATACAGGGTGTCAAATTTAAACAAATATTTTTATTTTATTTTTTCGATAATTTTTGATAGGTTTTAAATATTTTAGTGTAACTCGGTATCTAGGGATTTTTTGACATAAGCTCTTTAGATCTAATATTAGTTTTTATATATAAACCAGGGCGGGGGCTAGCTACACTATTTAAATTTCTCTGAAACGTCCCACCTTTTTTGTGCTACTTTGTATGTACCATCTAAGTAAACCAGTAAACTTCCCTATGCCTTTTACACAAAAAGGTAGGTATAATTTGTAAAAATGGCTCCGAGCAAACGTTTTCAAGATATTTGCATTTAAGTATTTTAGTGCATCCAAAAAGTATATGGAAGAATACATTTAATCATTCTTTTATCATAAGGTAGTTGTAGTTATGACTAATACGCTGTTTTTAAAGGTTTTTGGTCGCACTAAACCACTTAAATCCAAATATCTTGAAAAAGGTGCTTAGATCCATTCTTACAAAATATACCTTTTTTGTGTAAAAACCATTGGGGAGTTTATTGGTTTACTTAGATGGTACATACAGTGTACCACAAAAAGTTGGGGCGATTTAGAGACATTTAAATAGTGTAGTCATCACCCTCTGGTTTATACATAAAAATCAATATCAGATTTAAATAGCTCATATCAAAAAACCCCCAGATACCAAGTTTTAATAAAATATTCAAAACGTATTAAAAGTTATTAAAATAATTTTAAAATATTTTTTTACTTTGACACCCTGTATCTTCCTTATTATCAACTTATGGATATAGATATGTGAAGATAATTTTATATTTTAGCAGATTAGGTAATCTGTAAATTTTTTGTGTACCATTAATTAGCGGACACCCTGTAGATAATATCAAGTTCTACAGTTCGTTTGAAAAATCGTTTCTATTTATTTATGCGAAAACTGTGCATCAAATAAAAACGACAAGAATTTAAATTTGTTCCAAACCTAAAGATAATTTTAAAAAGTATTTTTATTTTAGCAAAAGTGGCGCACCAATATTTTCCTTAAACCTCTCATGGACGACAATGGTAATTTTTTTGTATGCCAAAAAATGTCTTCTGGTGCATAGGAGGCGACCCTCAATTTTTTAAAAATGCTTGAATTGGTATAAAGTTTTACAAAAAATCAATAATTATTTTTAATTTTAAAAATGTCTTTTTAAGACACTTTATACATATATTAACTGGTACTGTCAATGAAAATAGTGTATACAAATGAATCGTTTATTTCAGAAAGCCCATATCGACCAAAATTTTAGAAATTGACTTTTGGGTAAAATTGAATTGTATAGGGGTAAACACATCGTTTAGTGCAGAAATCCCCTATTTATGCACATTAAAAAGGTCTGTCGGGCGGCTTCAAAACTGTTTTTTATCACAAAAAAATTGTTTTTGTTGAAACTGTGTAGTTTTTATTAGTTTACTCAAAATGTAATATTCTGAAGATAGGGGTTTCTGAAATAAACGATTCAAATAAACGTTTTTATATTAAGTTTATTTTTGTATCTTGTACAGTGGCAAAGTTATTTTGTGTATTAATAGAGTTCGGACACCCTGTATATAAATTTTGTCAAACAAGAGGAACCTTACCAATGCGACTTTGCCCACGCCAGTATATGTTCACGCTACGCCATTGTGTAAATCCTTCTTGTTTTTAACGTTTGATTAATTTTATTTCAAACAACTGCGTGGGATATTTCAGTCACCTTTAAAGATTTTACAGATCACTTAAGAAAGTTTATCTCAGTTTGAAACAGTTAAAAAACTTAGTGACATAAAGATTTATCACTTTTAGTGCGAATTTTATAAGCACCTAAAAATTTTATTGAAAAATTTGCAGATCCCTGTCTTCATGACTTCATAAATAAAGTGAATAAAGGTTTCAAACCATTTTACAGCTTTATATAAATTTATTACCTTTAACCACAACATAAAACTTCTTTATAATTCTCATAATTGGGTAATAAAATTGTGAAATTTATGAATTAGCTTTCTTTGGTGCCGACTAGGGGTTATAATAAAAATGCTAAGGCCCATGTTATTCGTTTTAGCTTTTAAATCCAGTGACTTGTGTTAATTTTTATTTATATAAGGCACTTATATTTTTTCCATTAAAAATTTTAACATTTTAAAATATATTTTGTGGTTCGTCCAGGTCATTTGGTCAATAACGCATCTTCATAATTTATTTTCTAAAGGGTGTGTTCCAATAAGAAGTTTCTAATGTTGATAACAAATACAATAAAATGCAGTGTCTAGCTGGACAGTACGTGGAACACAATATCTTTCAAATGGCCACCATGACCTCTCCGGCAGCACACAATTTTTATGTTGACATTTTCCATTACTTCCAAACACATTTCTGGAGTTATGTGTTGTTTGGAGTGTTTTTGTAAGCTTTGCTTTTTACAAAGCCTACGATAATAATCCCAAAACCAAAAGGGTGCATTTTTAACTTTTGCCTATAGCTTGCAAACTGCCAATTTGACAGTTTTAAGATTACTACATTATTGGAACACTTTTTTAAGAAGAATTTTTTCATACGGACGCCATATTGGATTTTTACATTTTTAAAAAGAGCTCTTAAAGAGCTTTTTATTGATGTATCACAAGTCTAGATTTTCAGAATGCTTAAGCTGTAAAAACGATAATTATTTTTGTTTATTTGATGGTAGGCTTAGACCAGACTGCGGGTTCCAATAATGTAGTAATTTTAAAACCGTAAAATTGGTAGTGTGCGGGCTACAGGCAAAACGTAAAAATGCACCATTTTGTTTTCTCCTAATTATCTCAAAAACCATAAAAGATAAGCCAAATCTGAAAGCAGACTTAATTTATAAATTAAATTTTAATTAACTTTCCTAATTTAACCAACACTGTGGCTCTGGTTCCCGAGCTACCAATACATGTTTGCTTAATTTGGGACACACTGTATGTTCTATTATATCAATAATGCAAATTAATACTTATTTATGATACTTGTCGGTAAAAACCGCTACGTCTGTTTTAAGCCTAAGGCCTCCGCTACGATAACAAGCGAAAGCGTCGAGCGAAAAGTATCAAATAGCTGTACTGGTATACGGTACTGGCTAGAGTATTTTTTGGAAAACAACGTTTTAAAACCACTTTATATACATTAGAAACGCTCCGCGCATAAAATTTGTTTGTTTAAATCAGACGACTGCAATATACGTGAGGAAAGAAACGCTGCTGCTGCCGCTCGAAACAAACAAATATTATCCGCAGAGCGTTTCTAATGTTATTAACGCTCTTTACCATAAAATATTGAAGCCAGTACATAGATTTGATACTTTCCGCTCGACGCTTCCGCTTATTATTGTAGCCGAGACCTTAAAAGATATTAAAAAATACTTTTAAAAAATACCGCATTAGGTATATCTTATTTTATTAATTTCAGAAATATGGCTTTTCAAATCAAGTATTCAGGAATTTTTAAAAGTACCGTCATTTTGTAGGAGGTAAATGTACTGACTTTATATTCTAGGGTTAATTAGTAATATTGCAAAGATATGGGAGAAATGTGTAACGAGTAGACTAACACTTTTTTAGAAAACAACAATTTCTTTTACAATAACCAGTTTGGTTTTAGAAATGAAAAAATACAGAAGATGCAACTTTCTTATTAACAAAAGAAATTATTTCTCTACTTAATAACAATAAAAAATGCATTGCAGTATTTATGGACCTGGCAAAAGCCTTCGATACTGTTTCTCATGATTTATTGCTAGAACGCTATTTGATGTTGGTATTAGGGGTCAGGCCCTTGATTTGCTGAGATTCTACCTAGGTAATCACGTGCAAAAGGTTGTGATTGACGGTTCATTTAGCTCCGAAAGAGTGGTAGAAACTGGCGTACCACAGGGAACGGTGCTGAGAACTCTCTTGTTTCTTGTATATATGAATGAAATTGGTAACTTGCCAATTAAAGGAACTGTTATCTTTACGTGTATGATACTGCGATAATTTTTCAAGGTAATACCTAGGATGGAGTATATGAGGAGACAGAGAGGGGCTCCGCACGGTTCAGTGCTGGTTAAATGCTAGTTTACTTAGTTTAAGTATCCCTAAAACTAAATTCTTAACCTTCTCAATAGCCTCCGCTGATCAGCCTATTAGAGAAAATATTAAAATTCATTCTACTTCCTGCGCCGTGCCCGTAAATCTTTGTAAATATATACAAAAAGTTGAAAAAATTAAATATTTGGGTATAATTATAGACCAACACCTTCGTTGGACAGATCACATCTTAACAACAGCTAAAAGAATTAGAAAACTGTACTACAGATTTTACCAACTGCGCAATATCTTAAAACATAAACTCCTTAAAACAGTTTATTCCTCCTTAGTCGAATCTATTCTACGCTACTGTATTGTGGTGTGGGGTGGATCAACGGACAGTGTTTTAAACATACTTAAAATATGCCAAAATAAGATTCTTAAAATATCATATTTTAAAAATAATAGATACAGCACAGAATAACTATACAAAGAAACAGGAGTTCTTAACCTGCGTGCTCTATACGTCCATTCTTGTTTTCTATTCTTTAATAAATCTAAAAAATTATTTACATATCCAGAGCACCAGTATGAAACTAACTCAGTAAAAAATAAAACTTATGTTACTTCATTATTTACTAAAACTCACCTGCAAAGAATTTTTTTGTTTTTGCACCAAAATTTTATAACCTGCTCCCAATATCACTAAAAAACTTTCTGAGAGTAAAAAATAAACTTAAAAAATATAAGTTATTAACAAAAAATTGTTTTTGAAAATCACAATACTTTTACTAATATAATAAAAATCTATGATTCTTTTGCAATTCAATTTCTTCTCGTTACTCCTCTCTTTGATTCCTGTTGATGGTCTTGTCCCGCATATGCTTCGCCTCCGTTAGTGTTTAGTTTTGATTTAGCTTGTAATGTATTACAACAAATTATTATAACTATTTTATTATTAACACCTAGATTGCTGACTTTCTAAGGGTGACAAGTGGTCAAACACAGGCATAGTTCTCTAGTCTAGCTGACCTCTTTCATCCATATAGATATAATAGGATAGATTTAATTTATAAATTACTTTGTGTTTAAGCTGTTACCAATAATTAAATTTTGTTGTCTATCTGAATTATTGCTTAACATTGTACTGTATATTTGAAACTTATATAATAAAATTTGAATGTGAATTTAGGGTTATAAAGTATTCGTCAGGAGCTTGATGTGCCACAAGACCCCAGTTTCCATTTTTTAATGGCGTGCAACTCTCAGCTTTCAACATTTATATCTGTCATTTCTGGCCCACAATTTAGTTTATGATGCCTTTTTTTTCGCTCTTTCGGGGTCATCCCACCCAGGCCCGACGACCGCCCCCTAGGTGGTGCACTGCAGCCTGAAGGCTTATTGTACCTTGACCCCTACTCCTTCCCCATTCACACACCATTCATTCCATAACTTGGATGGTTGTTGCTCGGTCCGTTCGTTCACCCTCGAGCACACCACCGCGTGCCGTTGCCCAAAACCGACAACGCCGGTCACCCATCAAGTTATGGGCGCACACTTCACTGCTTAACTCCGGAGATCGACGCTGCCGATACAACCGGAGCAGCCACAATCGCGCCTTACTAAAGTCCTTAAATTTCTGAAAAAATAACGAACAAAAGGTGAGAAGGGGTCCTGATTTTGGACACGCACTGTATGTTTATCAAAACTATCAATAAAATTAGTGTGTCAAAACAAACATGTTTTATTAAAAAAAAAAATTGTCTTGTACAAGGGCGAAGTTATTCCATGTATAATTTACGTATACCAATAAATACATACATAAAATTGGTACACCCTGTATATGGCATGTATATTATGATGAACCACCAATATTTTCTTTTTTGAAACCATTTCATAAAGAAACAACTGTTTTAAACCAGATATAATTATTTTTTTGTGAGCTAGCAACAAAACTACTAATAAAAAAACAGGGTTAAAACCAATTAAATATTGAAGTAATTAGTAAATTTGCCAGCGAAGAAGTAGAGCGGATATTCTGCTCTCATGCACAAAGTATCGAATCCTTTGATTATTCATTTCCGCTTAGTACAATAGAATGCGTTTTTCGTGTTCGGGAATGTGTCCCTCTAATCTTTTATTTAAGCCTCTACATTGGTGTTCAAAAGCTTTTTGTATTACTTCGTTTTCGACATCAATGGAGTGGTCGTTTTAATTCATGCTGTCACCTCTTTCTGGAAACAAGGTGTTTTATATAAAAATTCGATAAAAAAACTGTATTGACTTTGGTGGATTAACTAAAGTCGTATAAAAATAACTGGAAGAAGACATAATTTAAGTTTAGTCGGTCAAGTTTTGTTAAATCGTGGTGGAAGCATGTTGATCAACTAAAATCCCTTCGTGTGACTGCAAAACTTCACTAAGGCACATCGCACATGGGTCGGTAAAACAGCAACGAGACAGAGATTCGACGAGCTTTCGACAGTTAAGCAGCATACGTTTAATGGCCAATTTTATTATATTTTTAGCCAATGAAATCATAAGTCGATCGGAAAGCGTCGATGTTTCCCGAACCCGACCGCGACTGGGCAAAAACTATCCCTTTGCATTATCCCACCGTGTCAAAGAGTGCCATAATAGAGTCCTCTAAAGAAGTACGCAAAAGTCTGAATCCCACCGAACAAAAATAAAATATTTTCTTACCTGGCCGGTTGACTTCTTTTGCTAGTTCATTCCAAGCTCCTTCTGTGTATTCTTTTCGCAAATATTCTTTTAAAGTATGATTATAAAGTACAGGACCTTTTTTACCTCTTCCACAAATCTAATAATAAACAAATCCATCTTTGGTCCAAAATTTTCTTTAGGTAACACGAATTTTTCCGTGCAAAAACCAGACACAATCACAATATGAATTATCACTATAATCAAAATACAAAACGGTTCTTTACTGCATTTGTTTATTAAAGAACGCGGATTGCTGAGATCGAACACGCTAATATGCCTGTCTGTAAAAATCGCGTTCTCGTCGCTGTTTTACCGACCCATGTGCGGAGAGCCTAAAATGGAAACCTAGATATGTTTTTACAGTTATTTTTATTTGATTTTACTTGATCCATTAAAGTAAAATCGCCCCGTGCTCTAACATAGTAAGCAATTCAGGATTTCGCAATAAAAATATTATATGTCATTTTTTCCTACATGGTAACCAGACACTAAAAGTGATTTTTTTTTTGGTTGAATCATTTATTAATAAAATAATTGTTTTTTAATGAAAATTAAGTAAAGTGTCGTCGTGATGTTTTATATCGGTGGACTCGCTTTAAAAAGCTTTATTTAAAAGTATTATGAAAGTGTAATGGTCCTATTTTAGTTTTTGAGCTATGGCAAATATATAAAAATTAAGTTTAGATTAAATTAAAAATAGTTTAAGTGTCATGTCTTGTCGTATTTTTCTGGAGGTGAGTAAAGTATGAGAAGTGATTTTAGAGTGATTATCACTCTAGATGAAAAAGTTAAATTTGATTTTAACAATAAAATTTGACCAAAATTTGTTTTAAAGATATCGTATTTTAAAGTAAAATGGTCTGTAGAATCCGAAAAACATAAAAATACAGGGTGTCCCATTTTAAAATCAAAATTTAGGGTCATTTTAGGTGAAACCGGAATTCTAGATACGCGGCAGCGTGTCAAGCCAACTTCAAGCACGCCGAGTGTAATATTACACGAACCACTTAGTGCCACTTTTAACTCCTACATAACTCAAAACCTATTTAACATAAACACATGAAAATACGTGTGTTTATTTATATCCATTAGAACAATACTGGAAGCTCAAACTTCATGAAGCTAGCTCAAATAGTTATAAAAATATGAAGGTCCAAAAGTGGTCAATTTTCCACTGACTGACTGACATATTGATCAAAAACCTAATCCACTTTCGGATGACCTAGAAAGATGAAATTTGGAATCCAGCTCGGTAATTGTGTGTAAGCGTAGGAAAAATCTAAAAAAACGGAGTTACCGGGGGTCCCCATACAAAAAAAAGGTTTGTTTAATTGTAGCGTTTCAACCCTTCAAGTATATATTTGAAAATATCCCTATATATGGTTTATTATATTTGTTATCTAACAGAAATATAAAAATAAAATTAAGTCAAAAATTAAGTGGTGTCCCCATAAAAAAAATGGTCGTCGGCGGCACCAGATCGTTATATCGCCCGGACTTGGCTAAATTAGGCATAAAAAGGAGCATGTTAAAAACGTAGGAGATAATGAATGGGAAATGTGCACTGTTATTTATAACGTTTAAAAAAGACAAAAAAGAAAACCATGCAGTGAAAACGCAAGGAAAAATATTAAATCGAAATACCTGCCTAGTTTTCTTTACAAAAAGTAATGATTTCCCACCAAAAACTGTGAAAAAGGTAAGCCAAGTTTACTACTAAAATTATGCTTGACCGCAAAGAAAATGGATATCTAAATGAGTGCCAAGTTCTGTACAAAATCCAAATAAGTATGTATGAGATCCTTAAGGAGGTTAGATTTGACTTTAGTATTAAACTTGTCTTACCTTTTTCACATTTAAGTTTTTGGTGGGATTTTTATTAGTCTAACAACCGTACCAAGTTTCGTCAACATCGATTAAGAAATAAAAAATGGCAACCGGTAAGTAATCTTGTGGGCACCTGGTATATCCTATATTTAATGATTATCTCCAATCTGTTAAAGTAATGGGCTTAAGCTCATTACCCTGCATTTCACTGTACCTATATCGCATCTCTCGGGGCGCATCTTAATATAGCATATTGAACAGGGACAACTTATCAATAAGGGAATCAGAAACGGGAACTTTGCAATTTGTGTGTTTAGTCGTAAAGACAGAGCTTAGCAAAAAATATTAATTGCGTTTTAATTAACATTAATCTAGATAATTGTATATGTTCATTTAAAAATAAATTTATCAGTAATCTTTTTATGTCAATTTTCAAATATTTTTATTTATCATTTTAATCGATTTATGTGCTCAAATGCTTTTAAAATGATAAAGGGATTTGTAATACAGTAGAATCCGGTTATAACGACGGTCAAAAGACCGTTGACATTACGTCGTACTAACCGAAAGTTGTACTAAACGAAGAGACAATTTTTGTTTTGAATGAATCACCTACCGGATCAGCTAAATAACATAACACATAGGCAATGTAAGGAAAAAAGACTAAAGAGTCTAACGTGGATATCGGCATGTAAACATGGGTGACTAATAGTGCTTATTTTGTTATTGCATTATTGGCCGATATACCTTTAGCTATTGCTTATACAGTATATAATTTATGTATTAATATTTAGATCCCAGCAGTAACCATATATGTATCGGGTGATTCATTTTAAGGTACTATTTCTAGTAGGTATTTTAAAATAGATGAGAGTGGCCAGATTTCAAACTGATATGGTATTGATGTTCAGTAGTGTTTAGCAATTTATCATTGGAAGACTTGGTCCGCCACAACGTCTAAAACCTGTTTAACTGTATTATAAAAATCATCATTCTCCGATATCCGGCATACCGAGCGAACTTTTCGCTGTACCATATATTAGATAATACTTGACCAAATAGACTACATCCAGCACGTAGTGCAGAAAATATGGCGGCAGTAGCTGCGGGTGTACGCGATGATCCTGACGAATCGATTTGGCGCCGTTGTCAACAGTTTCGCTAAAGTGAGCTGGAGATATGCAACAACTTGGCATATTTTACATAAGGATCTTGGTCTTAAAGCATACAAAACTCAACTCGCGCAAGAGCTAACATTACTCGCGTTATTCGACAACGTCGCTAAAAACAATTGGTTGCTATATAGAAAGTCATACTAAACGGACTACACTGTATATCAGTATAAAAGTATGACACTGATCAAAACCAGACATGTCACGTGTCCACTAGAGTGAGTCAAAAAAATGTACTCCTTTTATTTAGACACTGAACAATTGGGTCGTAGATAAGAAAGGCAAGAATCGTTGCTGCGCATTCTCTAAAGGTACTAGAAACAATTTTTTTAGTGTCAGAAGTCAAAATAAAAATTTAATTTTTTGAACCACCCCAATGTACACACTGCATAAAAATCACTTTTGTTTTAATTAAAATTAGAAAAATTAAATAGCAATTTCTTATGGTAAATTACATGGTATTTAGCTAATTGTTTCTTATTTGTTTCAATTTCGATCTTATTATTATCATATTCCCCTTGGAGCTCTATTTTTTTGTCCCCGGATCACCTTCTAATTTTGGTTGCCCACTTCTAATTTTAATCGCTACCTCCTTATTTTTTCACCACCTCTTGATGTTAATCGCCACCTCCTAATTTAAGTCGCCACCTCCTAATTTGTTTTGGCAACCTAAAATTAGAAGAAAGTGACTAAATTTAGAAGGTGGCAACTAAAATTAGGAGGTAGGTGGTGGTGGCAACTAGGGCGACTAAAATTAGGAGGTGGCGACTAACGTTAGGGCGTGGCGACTAAAATTAAAAGGTGGCCACTAAAATTAGGAGGTGGCGACTAAAATTAGGAGGTAGTTACTAAAATAGGAGGTTGCGACTAAAATTAGGAGGTCGTTATTAAAATTTAAAGATGACCACTAAAATTAGAAGGTAGAAACTAAATTTAGGAGGTGGCAGCTAAAGTTAGAAGGAGGCGACTAAAATTAAAAGGTGGCCACTAAAATTAGGAGTTGGCGATTAAAATTAAAAGATAGTTACTAATATAATTGGTAACGAATAAAATTCGGCGATAGCAACTAAAATTAGAGGGTCGCTACTAAAACTAGGAGGTGGCAACTAATATTAGGAGATGGCGACCAAAGTTAGGAAATGGCAACTTAAATTAAAGGTAACAACTGAAATTAGGAGGTAATCACCAAAAATAGGAGGTGGCGACTAAAATTTAAAGGTGACCACTTAAATTAGGAGGTCGCGATTAAAATTAGGAGGTCGTTACTAAAATAAGGAGGTGGCGACTAAAATTGGGAGGTAGAGACTAAATTTAGGAAGTGGTGACAAAAATTAGAAGGTGGTAACCAAAATTAGGAGGTGGCGACTAAAATTAGAAGGTGGCGACTAAAATTGGGATGTGACGACTAAAAGTAGGAGGAGGTCCGGGCACAAAAAAAAACTAGAGCATCAAAGGGTCACAAATTTTTTTAATTATTAAAATTTATTAGAGGGCTTCACCTATAATTATATGTATGTTAATAAAAAAAATAAATCTAAGCTATTTGCAAATTGATTGCAAATCCTTAAACCGACTAAGGGTATCTACTATATTATAACTTTTATGCCGGAGGATATTTAATTGCCCAACACTTTTTGGTGCAAAATTTCTTAACCATAAAAGTTTATCAGAGGGGTTTATTTAAAAAATGAAAATTAGGTCGTTTGCAAATTTATTGCAAATTTTTACACCAAAAAAGGGCCGCGAAAACTATAATAGCTTGTCAACTTCAATGGGCAATTTTTTTTTCTTGTCGAGGATAGGTGTTACAAGAGGACAAAAGGACCAAAAATTTCTGAATTTTTGGATAAGTGGTCGCATGGTCCAAAACTAATAAATACAAAATTTTACTTTAATTGCTGTTATACAGGGCAAGTTATACCTAATAATATGAAAAATGTCCAGAATTTCACTACTTTTATTTTTTAATAATATAAAAAAATTATATAAGTAAATGTTGTAGGGAATTAAATTTTATGTCAAAATTTAAAGTTAAAGTATGAGTGTTAAAAAAAATGTAATTGTCAATTTTTTTACATTGCGCGGTACAACGTAAATAATAGGCAAGAGGGAGCAAAATTTAAAATAAATATATTAATTTTATTTTTATTTTTTAAATTCGCTGCCTTAAGCCAAGTATTTAAAAAACTGTTAATGCATAATGTAAAAAATTGACAAAAATATTTTTTGACTTTAATTGTTTAACTTTAAATTTTGACATAAAATTTAATTCTCTACAACATTTACTTATACAATTTTGTCCTATATTAAAAATAAAAGTACTTTACTCTTGGTCATTTTTCATATTGTTAGTTATAACTTGCCCTGTATATTATTAAAAGTAAAATTTTGTGTTTATTAGTTTTGGATCATGCGACCAGTTTTTCGAAAAGGACGTTTGAAAGTTCCAAAATTTTTGGTCTATTTGTCCTCTTGTAACACCTATCCAGGGAAACACTGTATATGCATATTACATATATATTTTTATTATTGAAATTTGTCAGAGGGCTTTATTTATTGATATTTATTAGTACAAAATTAAAAATCCAAGCCGTTCGCAAATTTATTGAAAATTTTAACACTGCGGGAGCGCCGTGAAAACTATAATAGCTTGTAACTTTAATGCGCAATTTTTTTTAATGTAAATATTTATTAGTGGACTTTATTTATAAATATTAAATATTTATAAGTATTAAAATTTTACCTATTTGTTTCGTCCCTGGGCCACTTCCCAATTTTACTTATCACCTCCTAATTTTACTCGCCACATTCTAATTTTAGTCCTTACCTCCCAGTTTAAGTTATAACCTTCTAATTTTAGTCGCCATCTTTTAATTTTAGTCGTCCCCTCTTATTTTTAGTCACCATCTTCCAATTTTAGTCGCTACCTCCTAATTATAGTTGCTAACTTCTAATTTTACTGGCCATCTTCTAATTTTAGTCGCCACCTCCTAATCTGCGAACGGCAAGGGCTGATTTTATATTTCTAAATAAAGCCGTCTGCTGAATTTTGATAGCTAAAATATTTTGCGCATAAAATATATAAGATATTGAATATCCCGAGGCGCTTATTCGGCGTAAAATTCACAACAGGATTCGCGAATGGTGTAGATTTTGATTTTCTACTTCCTAATATTTATAAATAAATATAAATATATATAATAAAGCCCTCTGATAAATTTGCGCATTGTTACCTCCTAATTTTAGTCACCCCTTCTAATTTTAATCGCCACCTTCTAACTTTACTCGTCACCTACTAATTTTAGTCGCTTCCTTCTAATTTAAGTCGCCGTCTCCTAATTTTAGTCACTATCTTCTAATTTTAGTCCTCCTAAACTTAGGAGGTGGCATAGAGACAAAATAAGTGGCTTAGATTTTAATTTTCTACTTCTAAATATTTATAAATGAAGCCCTCTGATAAATTTTAAAAATTTGTGCACATTAAAGTTACAAGCTATTATAGTTTCTTCGGTGTAAAAATTTGCAGTATAATCGCGAACGGTTAAAATTTAAATTTTTTAGTATTAAATATTTACAAAAAACCCTCTGCTAAATTTTTATAGTCAAAAAATGTTGCGCAAAAATGCTGTGAGCTATTGAATATCCAGCGGTGTTAAGTTATGATATAGTAAATATCCAGCAGCGCTTCCTCGGTTTCAAATTTTTTAATTAATTTGCAATTACCTTAGATTTTAATTTTTTACTATTAAATAATTATAAATTAAGCACCCCTATAAATTTTATTAATTAAAAAATGTATGTTCCCGTTGGAGCTCTAGTTTTTTTCCTGGACCACCTAATTTTGGTCGTCATCTCCTAATTTTAGTCGCCATCTCCTAAATTTTGTCTTTACTTTCTAATTTTAGTCGTACCTCCTAAGTTTAGTCTTCAGTTCATAACTTTAATTACCACCTCCTCATGTTAGTGGCCCACTAATAATTTTAGCAACTACCTCCTAATTTTAGTAGTCACCTCCTAACTTTAGTCGCCCCATCCTAATTTTAGTCGAAACCTTCTAATTTTCCGTTCGGAGTACGGAAAGCACGGTCCTTAGCTAATACCCGTGTGTGGAGAGCACAGTGATCCCGTATTGTATTCTGCCATGACGTTTAAGTACGCATGTTCGTAGACGACCCGATTTGTGTACTGCGCGAGATCGTAAAAATCCCAAAAATGCTTCTAGCCACTGCGGATCTAAATGTGGATTATCTATGGCGTTTTCAGGTATTTCAGTTGACTGAAAACCTATTAAAAAGGAAAAAACGGATTGTTACATAACTTTTTACGAAAAAAATAGTCAGTTTTGATATAAATTTTATTCTTATTACATGCTTTTCAAAAAAAAAGTGGGACTTTTTTAATAGGGTCAACATTCCTACATTTTCTAGTTTGCCCTCAAACGTTTCCACTATATTATGCATTGCTCGGTATATCAGTAATTTTTAAAATACCATTTGGCGAAATCAAGTTTAGAGGAGTTTAAACCGCTTTGTTCTTGGACATTTCGAGTAAAACCCAAAGTCACATCCAAGTTTTAGAGGTCCATGTAATGATATTACGTGCTTTCCGGGTTTTGATTATAATTGCAGGACTTGTTTAACAAAACTCTTTTAGGGAATATAAACAACAATTTTAAATCCAGATTAAGCCCCTAAATTGTTTTAAATTTCCACAAAAAACACTTGAAGTTACTGTCGGATTATGCAAACTAACACATTAAAAAAATAGAAGTTTTCAAAAGAAAAAAATCTTTCACCTCCTTGAAAATAAAACAACAAAAAATTACATAATATAGTTTGTAAGTCAGAGTCTTAAGGACCGCCTGAGCTTGGGTGCCCTGAAGCACTGCCCCGCCTAGCCCCATGGTAGCTACGCAACTGGGCGTCCCCATTGCCAACAGCATTCTTAAATTTATTTTAAAAAAGGCTGTCTTATAAAAGCAATGGTTTTCTCCAAAACAGTACCGTCATCTAGCGGCCGTAATTCGCCCATTTAGTGTGACGTCACACGACGTTGACGTTTTTACCCTCAAGAACATACCTATTAGAGGCAGTTTTGCCGCTTAGCTGTGCAAACAATCGCATGCTTAAAGAACAATAAACTTTACCTCTGCATAATCATAGGGGTCAGCAAGACCAAAAGCGATAGATTATACTCTTGTCATATTTCTTTTTCGTGCGTTTTTTCACACCGCCATAAAGGCTGACTCTAGAGGTATATTTTTAAGACTTTGAATGGAATCCAAACAAACCCATCTATCCCCTCGCCTCTTAAAACAAATAAAGGTTTCTATGAAAAATATACTATATTTTTCATTTTTGTTACATTAGTGGCACTATTTTAGATATTTTATATTAGTTTTATCAAAATGGATTACGAGGAACCCTTCAGCAATAATATCATAGATTGAAGTTTGTAAAAATTATACTTTTGTTCACATAGTTAGGTTAGGTGAGTGAATATCACAAATAATCACAAAAATTTAGAGTCACAGTGTCACAAATAGCCGACACTAGTCATAAACATTTTTTTATTTTAACTTTCATCACGAATTCCCATAATAAAAATCTATTGTTTGGATTCCTTGCCTCCGTCGTGACGTCAGAACTAAATGCGCGTATAGTACGTTCAATGACGTCACCAGATATTGTGTAGTGCTATACATCGCGAATGGTTTACAAGAAAATGGTAACGACGGCCGTAACGTAAAAAAGCGGTGCGGTTATATTTGTAGCGGTTGCAGGCGGTTGCCAGTACGGTGGGGAACAGTTGCTGAACTCTGAAAACAGCTGAACAATTTCCCACATAAAACAATTTTCAAAAATATTAGAGTAACTTTTAACGAGGAATTTGACTGTGATCTTGATTTTACCATGACGATTTTGACATTTTTGTTCTCTAAAATGAAAACCCACTTTTGACGTCGGCAGAGGAAAAAACAGGCAATTTCACATTTAAATTCTCCCCAGAGAAATCAGGTTTTTACCTTTAAATTATTTGGTGGCCATTAAGTCAGCTCTGACTTATGACCTAAGTACATTTTTAAACGTAAAATTGCCTTTTTCGATTGCTGATGTAACAAAAAATAAAAATCAAAGATGACCTTAAAACAAGAGGGTAAAAACAAAAATAGGCAAAACCAAAAAACAATAGAAGCAGTAGTTTGAAGGAATCTGTCTTAGTATTTAATAAAAATTAACTTACTTTAAAAACATTCATAACTTATGTTCTAGTGACAATAAATTTTAAATTCGATTTGCTGGTTTTGATGTAATATCATATTTTATTAAATTCAGTACATTATCAAATAATGCTGTGTGGTTGTCTATCAAGAATATTTTCGAAATTTATTTTAATTGGTATGAAGGTGAGGGCAAATTAACATTTGATATGCACCTTTCCCGCGCGTTTGTTAAACAGGTCTTACTCACTGTTTCTTTGCATATTTTCTTCTTCCTCCGATTTTTCGTCGTCTATATATAATAGCATTGCAACGTCTAGAGTATCCATTTTCCAGGATAAATCAAATAGCACTGTAAATTAATTTGTTCCGTTTTTGACTTTGCACCATTGTATGTTGCCGCACTTTCCCACCGCCATGAGACGCCATTCAACATATTGGGCCATATGAATACAAAAACGCAAATGCTTTTGCTTATAAGTAAAAGGTATTGATCATAATAAAGAAGGATTTACTTTAAACGAATAGAAAAGTGCTGCGGCTATTCAGTAGCTTCAATTTCCTATAAGTAAATATTCGCACTTGTAAGCAAATGCTCATACGTATAAAGCAAGTCCTTCTTTTTTCTATATTATGTTTAAAACCTTTTAGTTATAAGCAAAAGCATTTGCTTCTTTTTATTCATATGGTACGGCCGCTAGATGACTGTACCGTTTCGGAGGAAACCAAAGCTTAATGAACCTTTACTTACCGTAAGGCTTCTGTTCCTCGTCATCGTCGGGCTGTAGGAGATCTGTCACTTTTTTATAGGTACTTTCCCAGCTTCTACTTTTAGGAGCTGTCCAGTATCATTCCCCCACTTGCAGTTCCTAACAGAGAAAACATATGTGCATGTGCGCAACTGGATAAACCGTAAACTAGCCATATGTTCGTTCTTTTATCCCTAGAGTTTCTATAATGTGAAACCCGCAAAGATCTTCCCTTCCCCTCCAAATCTTTAAGTATTTAAGTCCCATATTAATAAACTTCCTCTTATCTCTCCTAAGACACCCACGGTACGTTAGTATTTAGATTTAGCAAAAAAAAAACCCTTCAGATCTTTAGCAACAATAAAAATCACCTCCAAATCTTTAAGTATTTAAGTCCCATGTTAACAACTTCCTCTTTCCTCCAGTAAGAAAACCGAAAAAAGAACATTTTTTTTTAATTAAGTGATTTAAAATTTTGTATATTTACTTTTACCAATATTCTGACATATTTAATTTGTAAGAAAAAATATTTTAAAAGCCTCTGTAGCCGATGTCCGGGTGCTCCTCTAGAAATAGGGTTTTGCGGTGACCACTATATCTCTAGACTGGATCCTCTAAAGAGAAAACAGAAGATATCTAGATTTAGAAATGTATAAATTACGCAATTAATAAAAGGAATAAGTAAAAAAAATACAAAAAACGGCTTGTCAAACACAAAATTCAATTTCTGTCCCCAAATTTTGGTCTTATATTATTAAAAAAAAATCAAAGAAAAAGCCTTTGATTATTAGCTAAAAAATATATATCAAAAAGCTTGTGTTAAACTTTGAGAGCAAGCGGTTCTGTAGTTTTCGAGGAAATTGTGGTCACTGTGTTCAAAACCACTGTTTAAAAAAGCGTTTAAAGTTTTAAGAAAATTATACACTTAGCTAAGTTTTTTTACAAATACGCGCATGTCTTCCAAACTATTTGACGAATTAATAGTATTTAGACTTTTATCCTTCATCTGAAAAGCAAAAAAAAATCCATTTGTTTCAATGTTTTTTGACCATCCTGTAATCGAAAGCTCGTCGTAATTCTTGCCATGTATCAAATTAAGCTCTAATTTATAACACAATTAAAAAAATATGCATACAGACATATGCACCAGCATCTTGTGTTAATGCATACGTAATCTGCATCCACTAAAAGTGAAGCTTTAAACCAAGCTCAGATATAAAACATTCCCGTAGAGCTTTTTATAATGTCATTTTTATACTTTGACTTGATAATGCCCGACGCCAGACATAAAAGTGCTTCTCTATTTAATCCCTGGATTTAATTCACAAAAAATAACTTTTCACTGTGCAGTGTTATATTTTAAAACTTTTATTTTTTTTTTATATAAGATACTATGTGGTTTAGTCAGAGTGTCAACCTTTGCAAAATTAGAGTGGAAATATTCAATAGAAATATACTAATAAAAAAATATTACATAACCGCAAGTTTTTTTAATGCTCATAATATTTCTCGTATTTTTAACGTATCAATTAAGTAAAGAAAATATTAGGAACCAACCGATCCGTGCACACTTTGTTATGTGATATAGGCACAGTTGCCAGATTTCCTAGTTTTTGTGCTACACGTGTTTTCTAGTTATTTTTTATATAGAATGCCCTATTTATTTTTATTGCATAAAAGTTACCGAGATATATACACTTTTTAACAAAAGTAATTTAGCGCCTAAATATCTTTAAAACCAGCTTAAACTAGTAGTTACAAGATTTGGTATTTAGGGGTTTTAGGCATGTCTAATTAATTAGTAATATCAGCATTGTGGCCAAATTTTAATAAAATTTGACCACAACGTTGTTATATCTTGACAACTGGAAAAGACTTAATTTTGAAAATTTGGAATCTTACTAAAGCTGGCACGCCTATTTTATTGCAAACAAAATAAATAGGGCATTCCATTTAAAATACCAAAATATAAAATATTACGTGTAGCGCAAAACTATATAATTTGGCAACAATGAAGAATGTATTCTCTTTGCCCAGAAAGTTTCAAATACCGAAATTTGTAAACGCAGCTTAAGCGGTTTTAGAGATTTGAAAGCATTTGCAACTTTTATACATAAAATGAGATCGTCATATCTTAGCAACTATTTAAAATAAAATTTTTACAATTTTGTGGACTTATTATATGTAGCCTGCGCCATGTTATTGCGATTTAAATTAATGGGGCATTGACATTTACAAAACAAGAGAAAGATACGTGTAGCACAAAACTGACGAAATCTGACAACGGTGACGATTACTGTTAAATTCTTCATGCTCAATGTCTTTCAAATACCAAATTTTGTAAATGTAGTTTTAGCGGTTTTTAAGATATTTAAAAGTTGCAGTACTTTTTTACTAACCCAGAGTAGCCTATAGCACTCTCTTGAATAGTGTAGCTTTAATTTTACATAAAGGCATTCTTTATCCTACCTTGCTACTGTTTAACACACTTAAAGGTAATTTGAACGTATCAAGCGTATAATATTGAACCTACTAATAATAGAACAAAGTATGCAATATTTGATAAATCCATAGGGATCTAAATGACCGTAAGATCATTAAAAAAATAAAAAATCATGTAAATCGTTAATTTCGACTCTCTCACGTAGGTACTTGCTGAAAGTTTAGCTTAACCTTTGTCAATATTAGTTTTATTAATTTAATATATTAAACAATAAAAGTTACGGCACACGGTGTTACCAAGCGACAGAGGCGGCGTAGGGAGTTGGGCGACGTGGGCCACAGCTCACGGCCTCGTGGTCCGAGGGGCCTTGCGCAATGGAGATTTATGTATTACTTCAAGTAAACCTAAGCCATAAGAAAATCTGTCTTTTAAGCGAGCAGAGGACCTCGCAAAATCTATCTTACCCACATAAAATTATGATCTTGCGCCCCCACTGCCAAGCGGTCACCCATATAAATACTAACCGAGCTCGACGTCGCTTGACTTATTGATCAGAGAGAAACTGGTATATTAACGCGTTAAAGTCAATACTTAGAAAAATTGCAAATTTTTTTAATAGAAAAACAAATAAACAAGAAGCGTTAAGTCGACGCAGTAACTAAAAGATCATTAAAGAAAGATCATGTAAATCGGTGCAGTAGAAGTCTCTAATGAAGTCTAAAAATTATGGCTTCGCGTTAAAAATATATATATTTTTATTAGTTCTTTTTTATTGAGGTGAAGTAAATTAGCTCAATTATGTATTAAAAAAGTTTTTTTTTATCAATTACTTTTATGTTATAGTTTTAAAAATGAATTATGTAGGTGGGCCATGTACCAAATAACTTGATAAAAAAGTCGAGTCTGGTTTTCACTATAGACACACAAAACGATTTTAAATTTTGAAACAGGCTTAAATCAACGAGGTTATAAAAACTAACTGTTTATAACCTCTTTGGCCTAAATGCCTCGCAGATATCCAGGTAGGGAGGATAACAGAGAATTATGGCCAAGTTGCCTTATTAGGATCGGGTTATTTTTTATATCGGCCTTATTTAAATATTGTCATTTTTATAATTTAGAGTTCATCATGTTTGAGAGTACTATTAATCATAAAGAAAGATAAAGACATTTTTGTTTATGAATCATAAAACGCGGTTAGCGGTTGGTAATTTTTCTTTCGTGTTTTGTGGTGTATGATTTTGTTTTACACAGTTACAGAAATTTATTTGGAAAACAAGGTTTTATATATATTTTACCTTTTAAAAAATGTACGAATATGTGGTCGACATCCATTCGGTTACACGAACAGTTCTCAAGTTAAAATAAGACACTGCTAGGGAGAGCGCACACCAAAGTGACGTGGAAAGTAGCAAGTAGAATGCGTTTAGCATGTTACTTTTAATGGAACCAATGCAAACAAATGAATCAGAGAAGATCTATGGCGGTACGCTGCATGCCGCATGACTTTGGTGGACGCTGCTTCATTTCTTTGCGTAGGGTGTTCAGTAAGTTTTGAGATACTTTGTAACTAAACGGTGCAGGAAAGTAACATTGATGTTTTTGTTTGTACATGTCATGACATGTCGTAGTACTACATAGTTATTAGTAAACTATCAGTTTTGCGCCAGTTCGTGTCCAGCGATTTTAGCGCAATGGCGTCGTGGACGACTATCGAGTGCCGTGCAATTTTGAAATACAACTTTTCACGTGGGTTATCTCAAGAACAGTGTTTAGAAGAAATGAAGCCTATACTTGTTGATGACTGTCCATCTCGTGCGACCATATACAGATGGTACAAACAATTTCAGCGGGTCTCGTTTTCGCTTGAAGACGCCTCACGCTCAGGTCGACCGTGTGAAGTAGTTACCCCAGAAAACATATCTGCCGTCAAAAAGCTATAGAAACAAACCGACGAATTACCTATCGACAGTTAGAAGAGACATTGAACATTAGTTTAGCAACATTACACACGATCATACCATGAGCACTTGGGTTTTAGAAAAATTTGTACTCTTTGGGTTCCACACAAGTTAACTCCCGAGCAGCAGACACAAAGAGTGAATGGGTGTAAAAAAAAGATGTCCAAATTCCAGGAAGGTAAATCTAAAGACATAGTGTCGATCGTCACGGGAGATGGAAACTTATCTTTATTATTACATCGTCTCAACTAAACAACAGAATAAGATATGGGTTCTCGAAGGTGAAGAAACTCCTACCGAAGTTCGCAAATCAAGATCTGTAAAAGAAATAATGATAGTTGTTTTCTTTGGTTCAAAAGGAATAATTGAACGTGTTGTGCTCCGAGAATAGAAGACCGTAAATGCTCTCTGGTACACTACAGTATTCCTTTCAAAACTTATAGAAAAGTTAAGAGTGATTCGCCCAAACTCGCAACTCGCTAGCTGGTACCTTCATCATGACAATGCCCCACCTCATCGAGCTGAACTTACCAGTCAATTTTTGACAGATGCAGGCTTGAGACTTTTGGAACATCCGTCTTATAGCCCCAACTTGGCGCCGTGTGACTTTGGGTTGTTTCCTTTTGTCAAGAGCCAACTGAAAGGACAAAAGTTTCAAACTGAAGACGCGCTACTGCAGGCCTAGGATAAAATATGCGCTGAAATTTTAAATGAAAAGTGGAAAGCCATTTTTAGTGACTGGTTGGTTAGAATGAAAAAAGTGTATGCAATGTGGTGAAAATTATTTTGAAAAAATCAAATAAATGTACGTATATCTCAAAACTTTTCGAGACACCCTCTAGATGGGTGCTACTTGCTACTTGCTACTTGCCACGCCACTTTGGTGTGCGCTCTGCCTAAGACCAAGATAAGGCACAACCTAAAACTAGCATACATAAAGCCAAACACTATCCTTATTAGAGAATGATTGTATTGCCTTAGTTACCTTATTAGGACCGGGTATTATAATACCCAATGCAATATTAATCATAAAAAAGGAAAATAAAAATTGTTTAAAATTTATAAAATGCTGTTAGCGGTTGGTGATTTTTCTGTCGTGTTTTATGGTGTACGCTATTGTTTTATATACATACAGACAAACACTTAAAAAGTATGTTTTAACCTCTAAAATTTTACGATTAGATGGTCGATTGCCGTTCGGTTACACGAACAACTCCGAAGGCCAAATAAGACCAAAATAAGGCACGCCCTAATAAATAAAGCAAGACACCTTCCTTATTAAGAAGTCTTTATCCCACCATGCATCTGCGAAAACTCAGATATCAAAATATGGCCGGTATTATTAGTGCCTGGCCTTATTTCACTGTGCAATATTTCTCTAGTAATTGTATTGCCTGGATTTGGATTTAAATAATATGAAAATGTAAATATAAATATCAATAAACATACATACGTATAATGCTTTTTATTTCATGATATAGCGATATTTTCATACGTTAAAAACAAACAGCATTACAATTAGTAAATTAGTTTGTCGATAAACAAACAAAAAGAAATTGCAATTGTTAATTTAGCTTTTTTAAAATAAAAAAGACAATATTGGTTTAGGTAAAAAGTAGAGCCTTACTCGATTTTTTGGTTTTCAATTTGTAAAATGTGACGAGATTTTCGTGTTCACCTATTGGGTATTTATAATTTAAATTTGACATTTGTATCAAACAGAACTTTTTAGTGAATGCTGCTTTAATTGAATTATGGTGTTTAACACTATTGTTAATAAATTATTTTAATTTGCAACCTGTTTTTTTACCTAAAATGTTCTAGGCAAAGGCAATTTAATAACATTTTAACGTAATGTTGCAAAATACGTTAGTAATAACTAATTATGGAAAAATGATTTAGTTTTTGTATCTTTACTGTTAATTAAAAATACCCTATGCCCTTTTTAAGGCAATAGCGGTACTTAAAACAAGGACGGAAAGTGATAGGTCACAGTCCCCAACTAAGCCGCCGCCGCCGCCACCGAATCATCCTCAAATATTTTAGAATCCAGTGAAAGATCAAAAGATAAATGATTCCGTGGTCGAGTACGAGGCCTGCATAAAATAAACATAGAGATTTTGTGCTCTATGTTTTGTTTTAATTTATTTTTATGTGGTCATTCTAAAATTAGTTATTTTACTAAAAAATAGGAGTTTTTTCATTTTAATTTCTCATCTATTACCTACAGACTCAGACAGACAGAATAATTTTTATTAAGTTTCAAATATCTTTTAATACAACAAAACCCATTTTATTAAGTGTTACAGTTTTCTCTGTTTTACACACTTTCTCCTTCTACATACGGCGATACATAGCATAAATCTAGGCACGTTCTTTAAAGCTAGCGATACAGCTAAGTCCCGTTACACATAAGACGTACGAACGCCCTACGCCTGATGCATTAAAAGTAATGTAACCTACATTACTTTCAATGCAGAACATACGCAGTTCTGTGTCAGTACACGTTTTACCTGCGCAGGCACTCATGCGCAGGCAAACTAGACTTCCTCGGTTGCGCAGTTAACAGAGCCTTTGATCTCTAATCCAGAAAATCCGGGTTATTTGGTACCTAGCTATTTAAACATAACGTCCGTGGGGAGGGGCACTACAGCGTTGTCTAAACATACTAGTCTTTTTATTCTTGGCTCTGGTCGCTTTCTGCTCAATTCGCCTTTTTGGACTATGCTTTCCAGGGCTTAGTCGGTGGAAAATCTAGATAATTAGGCTCTAAGCTCCCAAAATTTCCAAAACATGTGTTCGATACAACACACTAAATCGATGCTAAGCATAAATTGTCAGCTGTCAAACCAAGAGCTACTACTGGTATTGCACACCGCAGGCTATAGGAATCTTTGCTTACACAGCGGCTAGGTGGTGATGAGGCGGTTTACTTGGGTGACAGTTAGCCCAAGTGAATGAAACAACACAAACAAAAGTTACTTAAAAATAAAGGTTAATTCGTCATTTTTCCTAAAAGAAGCCGTCTAACGAAGTTGTGCGCCTTGAAATTCGTATGATATGTAATCATTTCATTAGGTAATTTACAAAAAAGAAGCAATGCAAAAACGTCGTCGCTGGTGGGTGCGACCATGGATTTCAGAAGAAAGGTCTTGGGAGCTCCTAAACATGTTACTAAGAAAGCGGGAAGAAGATCCCAAATCATATCGCAATCATCTTCAAATCAAACTATCTATTTTACGATTTCAAAAGGCACTAAGTAGTAGTTCTTAACATGCTCCAAAAGGGGCAACGTGTTTTCATGGTTCTACTTAAAACCATCTTGATGGAAGCTTCACAGTGCACATACTGCGCATACTTAACTCTACAAGAGGTGCGACGGAATAAGAAATCCCCCAGAGAATGTTCAATTCACTTCATGTCTAGCCGTGTCATTTTCCGTTTATGTCGATAGCGAGTGAATAATTCACTCAATGAATTCATTATTCATTTTTATTTCACGCTATTTTTTAAATGTTTTACTTCAAGTAAAAGATGCAGTTTGAAGAAGAGAAGTGAACGAAAAGTGGAAATCGTCTAATACCGCCTTTAGCGCCAGAAAAAAAGATGCCTTTAATTTAGCATGAATCTTTTTCTCGTTCCCCAAAAAGAAGAAAAACGAAACGTCCGTACAACTCCTTCCAGTTGCCACTATCCGGAAAAGCTTTGCAGCCCTCACGAACGTCCGCACTACTCGAAGGTCGAGGAAAGAATCTAATAAAACATTTAAGTTATTATTAATATTTAATTAAAACATTTGAATTGTTACGGTTAAACTTTCTTGATAATTTAATAAGCTCTCATGTAAATGACTTAGCCCAAGCTATACAACTAATTTAATTAAACTTGTAACCTCATTGGACCCGTAAATTAAGACAAAATTGATTTTAGAGAAAGTTTATATATTGGTAATTAAAATATCTTTTTAATAATGATTTTATTATGGTCCTTATGAAATGTCAACACCTTTTTTTAATTTAAGAAATCCCATTGCAAAAATGCAATAATCTATAAATCCTTTTTTAAAGAGAGATTGTCGCCTTAATAATGACTTTTATTTCTTTTTTTTTGTCCAACTATTTAGCCTCAAGAAGCCCATAAGCTGAGCCGGGACATTTTATTAATTATTAAGTATTTGTGTCGGCTTTGCTCTAAATAAAATATTAAACTCTACAGTAAAACATCACTTTTGGATATTTTTTTCTTTAATAAGATAAGGTACGGGAAAACCGTGCATCAAATAAAAAAAAGTCAAGAGATCAAATTTGTATCAAACTAAATGAGAATTTTAAAATATTTATATTTAAAAAAATGCAGTGGCGTACAATTTCTTTCTTAAAAATATTTACCTTAAACCCTCATGAACGACACTGGTAAATTTTTTTTTCTTGATGCCAAAAATGACTCTTGATGCATTGAAGGCGTCCTCTAAATTTTGTTTAAAATATTTAAATTGGTATGAAAGTTACTTTAAAAAGAAACATTTTTTTCTTTAATTTTAACACCCTGTAACTGCTTTTTTCAAATTTGGGAAAAACCAAAGTCATAGGGGTCCAAATCAGGACTGTATGGAGGATGACGAAGCAACAATTTTTTGTGTTTCGTTAAAAATTGTTGCACAAAATCTAATTGTTCAGTCATTTTTAACAATAAAAGTCTGCCGAACGGCGCATTTAAAAAAAAAATAACCTGCAAATAAACGGCACGTGTTCTAGACATCTACGAGCAGTCGATAAGTTTGTAAAGCTTCACTGTTGATAATCATGCAATACATGCAATAGCAATTGCCCCTTCCCCCAGAAGCCCAAAAAAGACCCCTTAAATATGGGTTGTTGGCTGGAGTGTGGAGACCAAAGAAGGTCAGATACTTTTCGGATACACCCCGTATTCCTAAGCTGTTTTAATTTTTTTAACCTGTATAATTATTTTTACCTACCGATACACTAATGCTTTGTTTTTCGTTTAACATTTGTTGGTTATGTTTATGATTATCCGTTTTAAAATGTAAATTTAAACAACCTAGACAATGAAAATTCGTAATCAAACATGGCAAAACGTAGTGTAAACAAACTAAAATTGCTTTTATATTTATTTAGTAACAATGTAAAAACAATATGAATTTTTAAATTTATATGAATATAAACGTCACTTTTTGTATGCATGTAGATTTATAAATTCACTTAATATTTTTTACTGGGCGGTGGTTTCTATTGCATGAAAAATTATTTTGCTTTAATTTGCTTTTAATTTTACTACATAAATAATAAACGTATTTCCTTTCTGTGTGGTAACATATTTTTTAATAATACTTATACAGGGTTTTCATAAATATGTAGGGAATCTCTCGGATTCAGATAGGATACAACAAAAAAATGCGACAATTTCCCCACAATTTTTTTCAAAGCCCCTCCTTACAGAAATATGTGCCCTTAATGAACGCCCCTGAAAATCGTTTTTTTTTCTAAAATAACTTATATATTACTTGATATAATGAAATATTTATTCAATATAATAAATGCAAGTTGAAACTTCTTAAAATGGCATCTTTGTAAAACATTTGCTTTTATTAGTTCGCCAGGGGCTGAACTAACCCTTACACAGTAGTGTTAATTATTTTTGAGACTCTGTATAACGGAGCATTTTTGGGTAGCTTCAAACCTTACATAAAGAAAATGTACGCCCATTCGATGTCTATAAATTAAAGCGTTTTCGACAAAACCAAGTTTTGTTTAGTGGAGACATTTAAAAACATTAGATTATTTTGTTGCAAATGGTACTAAAAAAAATTATCAAAAAATATATATTTTTATTTTTACGACACTAAAGAATCATATTGCAGAATTGTGACAAACTAAATTATTTGCGTAAGGGTTAGTCCACCCCTGGCCACGTAACGAATGCAAATGTTTTACAAGGACTCCATTTTATGAAGTCCTAACAAGCATTTATCATAATAAAAAAATATTTTATTATACCAAACACTCAAAAGTTATTTAAGAAAACGCGATTTCCAGTGCCGTCCTTAAAGGGCACATATCTCTGTAAAGAGGAGATTTAGAAAAAAATTATAAAACTCGTCACATTATTATGTGTTCTATTTAAATCTAGAAATTGCCCACATATTCTACACTTTTATACAGGGTGTATAAAAGTGCTTTTTTTTTAAAAAAGGACATGTCCACATTTTATTAAAAAAACCGTTTATGGCAGTTTTAAAATCTCTGTTAGCCATTGGATTGACATCTTAAATTCGTTTTAAAATAATGTATCCTCGCCAAGCTTTGATCAAATTTTGAGACTAAGGTACCTAAAATGGCGATGAAGATCGTTGTATTTTTGGTTCAAGGAATTTGTTGTAGCATTTTGTACAGAGTTAAATTTTCTTAAGCGGGGCCGTCAAAAATTGACTATTCGATTTTGGGGTATCTATTAGCATATTTTCGTACTTTCAGGGTTAGAGTAATACCCTGAAACGGTTTTTAAAAATTTTAATTTTTAAAAATTTATAGGTAATTGAAAAATATTAATTTTTTTGTAAATTACAATTTATTAGCGAATAATAACTGTATTTCGATTAAAATTGGTGTGTGCTAAGAAACAGTAAAAACAAAAAATTTACGTAAAAATATTTGCTTCTAAATAATTACTTTTAAAATAAACAAATACAAATTTATCCTATCCTCGGTGTTGTAGAAATTTTGTTTATCTTGTGCGAATTCTTAGTAAAATCTGACTATTAACTAAATAATGAAACAATTACACGCGCCAGGACCGGTTTTTATTTGGACCGATTTAGCGACTGAATGTACTAAACAGCGGCCAAGGCGGACGCACTAGTACTGCGAGCGCTATGCGGTCTTCCAGCTAAATAAGGCGGTCGTCGAACGCATTGTAGCCGTTTATATCTTTTCTTTGATAAGAGGGCACCAATTTTTATTGTGCTATTATTTAAATAATGACTTACTCCTATATTTTTATATAAACAAAAAGATTTTTCAACAACTTGCTGAAAAGCCAGCTAAATTTTCATTTGTTTATTATCAAACCCTATTATTTACAGGCGGCAATTATTTTTTTTACGTATTTTTTTCTATTTCGCTATTTTTTCTTAGCACACTTACCGGTTTTTATCGAAATCTAGAAAGTTATTTGCTGATATATTGTAACTTACAAAATAATAAATAAAAAAAATTTAATCTGTAATAAACTTTTTAAAAATTAAAATTTTCAAAAACCGTTTCGGGGAAGTATCACTTTCAACCTATAAACCCTATCACAATATGTTGATAGATACATTAAAATCAAATATTCGTCGCAGGTGTGTACCATTTTTAATTGAGTGAGGAGTAAATCGACTGTTTCTCTCCCCCCTTGTCCATTCTCCTTTGATATTGAGTCAATGACAGTAATTTTAAAATGCGTACATGTTTGCCATGAACCTAATAAAATTTTATAAACCTACAAATTTAATTAATTACTATAAACGCAGATGTATAATAAACTCTTAAAAACTTGGACGTATACTTAGTTTAATACATAATGCATGGGATTTACTAAAATTTACTTCACTAGGCCTTGATAGTTTTACAGGTTTTCTTTGGTATTAGTGCCGGTATATTGCGACTACTATGCAGAAGATAGCAGCAGAAACGTAACTCATAAGGCACCTAAGTAAGTTTGACTTGAAATGTCAGCTTTGCAAATGGGGGTCAGTGTTTCTGTAAAAAAATGCAGAAACATGAATTTCTATAAAAAGCGTCGAATTTGGCCCACCCTGTACATGCATAAGGGGTTGTAAAGACAAGTAATACAGTAAATGAATTTGTTACAGAATTTCAGCGTCCGCAAGTCTTGAATTTATTGCGAAGACTCTCGAAACGACACTTTAGATTCAGAAGTATTAATCATTTAGTTTAATTAGGGAGTAGAACAAAATCCCTAAATTGATGTTTTTCAGCTGCAAAACGTATTAAAATTAAAACTGCACTAAAAACCTTTCAAAATTTGGTTTTATTACTAGTACTAATATTATTTTTCTTTTGTTAAGTTTATTATTATACTTTATTTATTTTAATACACTGCTTTGCAGAGGCACAATTAATTTTAAAACAGAAAGTTTATACAAACAGATCCGCAAATTCGTCGTTTTTAAGATACAAGATTTAAATATTAAAAAATCTTTATAATTTTAAAAACACTTGTTTAAGTAAATGTTGTTATTCACTCTAAATATAATCCCTATTTATTATAATAATTGTTGTTATTGCACTATAATTGCTAAAAAAATAAACCTAGTTTTTAAAAGAAAAAAAAATATCCATGGTTCTTGAATGGTCCAGGAATATGTCAATCAAGTGGTTTTTTCTCAATAAATAAGCAACATACGAAAAAAGTTTAAGAGAAAAACACGCAGTTTCTATTTGTTTAATTTATAAAGAGAGATAAATATAATATATTTTAGTTAGAAATGCAGCTTCGTGTCCTTGTAAAACATTTACATTATTAAATTCGCCAGAGGCGGACTAACTCTAACACAACAGTGCCAACTATTTTTACAGCCTATATATTATTATAGGGATGAAAATATTATTACCAATAATTAAAGCATAGAAAAGCACAGAGTTAGAGAGCGCTCATATCAAACCGGAACAAAATTTTTCAAAAATACTGTCGAAATCGCTTCCAATTTATCGATATCGAACAAGTGTACCGAGAATTAGCTAAGGGGTTAAGCTATCTAAAAAATATTATTTTTATTTATACAGGGTTTAAAATAATTAGACTTATGTGTAAGAAGTCTTCAATAATATTTATTATTTTAAAAAAATGGTTGCATTTATACCAAGCTTGTAAAAAATATTTTTGACTAATATACTGGGTTTTTCTTAAAAAAAAAACAAACATCCGTTAATATTTTAAAAACAATATTATTTGGAAAAATTCTGACTACGCCACTGCATTCTACATAAAAAGTTATAAAATAATCCATTTTTTTCTTTTTGATAAGTTATTAGTCAACTGAAATAAAGAGGGTACCTGATAATGCAAATTTTTAAAATCGCCCTGTAGCTCAGAAACTAAGAAGGATATGACGGTTTTGTTTATGGCCATCTTTTGTTTTCACAAAAATATAGCTCAAGTTCGTAAAAGCCGCAAGGTTCCATCTTTAATAATAACTAAGACATCTCGCAGTTGTAACCAAAATGGGGGTACATAACAAGTTAAAATATCATCATTAAAATAATCCAGTAACTTAAGCAGTCTAAATCGGTGTACTCGATTTGCTAGACGTACGCAGATAAAACAGATTATAAGCCATGGTTTCCTAGGACTTTCGGTCGGCCGAAACCGACGCGATTTACGTTGGCCAAATCAACTGAATGTGGTTCATTTAAAAGTGTATATTTGGGCGAACGTAAATCGCGTCTGTTTCCGCCGACCGATAGTTCTAGGAAACCGTAGCTTTAAGATTGTTGGATTCCTAGACTAGCGTAGATGAGTTGCTACGCAGGGATCGGTTGGTTGGTTGGTTTATTGCGGGGTTGGTCATTCGACCATGTTTGCACTGCAGCCTATTGGCTTATTGTGCACCAAAACTAGCTAGACGGAGGATGATTGAGTTCCTAGACGTGCCTTCATAACAGACAGGTAAAAAGCCAAAATCACAAATTTTATCAAACATCCCTCCTACGGTCAATATGTTATAACATAAACTATGATTTTCGGTGTTTTGTTACTTGATATTATTTAAATATTTTCTCCGAAAAAAAGAGTATAGGTAGATATAAGAGAGTTATGGTTAGTTCTGGTTGGTTAAATCTTTTTTCAATTTCTTATTTGAACCCAAGACTAATTCACCCTTTATAAATTAATAGAATTGTGTCAATTATTTTTTCGTGTATTTATTAATACTAGACTAGACTTAAGACCGTGCAGGTATAAAAAAAAATTAACACGGTTGGACCGTGCAGGAGTCCCTCCTTATTTAAAAACACGGGTTTTAACTACAAAATAAAGCGAAACAGAAAAAATGGTATAAAAGCATTCATTTCTTACCGTCTAGAAACTCAACAATATTTTTCTAGCAACTCCTGCATCTTCGTCTAGCAACTCAACAATCCCAAATTCATAATTTTGTTATTATCTTGCTACCGTCTAGCAACTCGAGTACACCCGTCTAAATAGCAGTGTACTCGAGTTGCTAGACATACGCAAACAGATTAAGATTGTTAAATTCCTAGACTGACATAGTTGAGTTGCTAGACAAAGGGGTAGTTGAGTTCCTAAACGTGACCTCATTATCTATAGCCACGGCAGCTTCAAAAAAGCTGGATTTCCTCTCGAGCGAAAAAGTATTTTTCCCTTCTAATTTATACGCTTTATATGTGTCCCAAATCCGACCTCCCTTGGAATATTGTTCTCATATCTGGGGCATGGCGTCCCCCACAACCCTAAGCATTCTTGATTCTATTCAAAGAAGAGCTATTCGTCTCACTAATGATCCTTCACTTACAGAAAGGCTTCCTCTCTTGCACATCGTCGGGCTGTGGGGGATTTATCGCTTTTTTTATAGGTACTTCCATGGCTTCTGCTCTGAAGAACTGTCCAGTATAGTTCCCTCCAATTTACGGTTCCCAACAGAGAAACTCGTGGTTCCGCGCGTATGCATCCCTATACGGTCCAACTGGACAGGCCCCGAACTTCCCACTTTGTTCGTTCTTTTTATCCCTAGAGTTTCTAGGTTGTGGAACCTGCTGCCCGCGGAGGTCTTTTCCTTCCCCCAAATCTTCAAGTGTTTAAGTCCTGTGTCAACAAACTCCCTCTTACCTCGCTTAAGACACCCACGGTACGTTAGTATTTAGGCTTTTCAGCCTCGTGGTTTGTCCAAAGCTTTTATATGCAACCGAACTAAAAATTAGAAAATAATTTTTCATTAAAAAAATATTGTCATTTCATAGTAAAAAGCGTGGGTGCATTTTACTATTTTTTCATAACTTTTCCATCATAGATATTGGCAAATATAATAATTATAACATTTAATATATTAAGCACCCCACGCTTTTTACTATGAAATGACAATATTTTTTTTTAATGAAAAATTATTTTCTAATTTTTAGTTCGGTTGCATATAAAAGCGTGTTTTTTTAGTTTTTTTAAACTATTAATTATTTTTCATTTTTTAGTTTTTGCTACTCTTGACAAAATGGCGAAAAAATTTTTTAGTGAACAAGAGTAGCAAAGTTTGGAATGTTGCCAACAGATGGCAACCCACTAAAAATTTCTTCTCCATAGAGTAGCAAAGTTTGAAATGTTGCCAACAGATGGCAACCCAGGCAAGTTTGGAATGTTGCCAACAGATGGCAACCCACTAAAAAATTTCTTCTCCATTGAGTAGCAAAGTTTGAAATGTTGCCAACAGATGGCAACCCAGGTGTTGTTTTTATAATATAATGGATTTTTTTTCCTGGCTATCAAAAACAAGATAACGGGATACTGTTTGCAGATTATTGCATTGTCATGGGTCATTAATAAGTGTGCAAAGTTTCAAAGAAATCGAATAGCTGGAAGTTGGTTAAAATTAGGCTCAAAGATTCCGTTACATAGATAGCCAGATGGATAGTTACAACCCAAGTTAATAAAAGCTTTATAAATTTACCTAAAAATTGTGCCAATTCTTTCTTTTGTTCATTCAGAAATAGAATCGGACCGTGCAGGTATAAAAAAATTAACACGGTCGGACCTGTGCGGGCGTTCCTCCCTCATTAAAATAAACAAGTTTTAACTGGCGAAATGAAGCAAAACAGAAAAAATGGTATAAAGAATTTGTTTTTACCGTCTGGGAGCTCAATGTTTTTCCAACAACTTCTGCATCTTTGTCTAGCAACTTAACAATCCCATATTCATAATTTTGTTATTATCTTATCACCGTCTGGCAACTCGAGTACACCCAGTCCAAATAATCAAATAAAAAATGTCTCTACGAAAAGTCATATCAATTGTCTTTCTGCAATAAAACTTTTAGGTGCAGATGCTGAAATTTCATGATAAATCCTTTTCAAAGCTTCGACAACGTAATGGAATTCCTTTCACATTGAAATGTCGTTGCAGTTAATCTTATTTCAGTGTTTCGCTTGATGTTTGGTGGGTAAGCGATTCATTTCCACCAAATATAGCTTTGTTTAAAGCCATGCCAAGGCTGCATGTAATTCTTTTACAAAAAAAAACTTTAAGCGTCAGTAAATACACCTACAGACCCAGTGTCCACGGACGGACTTAACTATATCTGTAAAACAAATATTTTTAATATTTCGGGAAACAAATTATTCTTTATAAAATGTTTTCTTTGTCGGAAATGATAAAAGTTATAATAAAACTAGCCCTATGATATACAGGGTGCTTAAAAATCGCAAAATTTTTAAAAAAAATAAATGTTTTTTTATAAATTATTAATTTTACATTTTTATGCATACAATATCAAGTTAAAGCTAAAATGTATGAATGTAGTAACTCAAACAGAAACGATTTATTCAACAAAAGTGAAAAGTTTTTACTTTTTCACGTTTTATATATTTTTGATTACTTTTTGGTGCTTATTAATGTGGTAGTTTAAAAAATATGTTTTCTTGATTTTTATTTTTTGAAATAATATAATAAAAAATAACTTTTTTTAAATAATAATAATAAAAATTACCAACTGGTCTGCCAAACCACAGACCCTTATGGTCTGAAAAACTTAGACCAAGCGGTTTGCCTAATCATAGACCAATAGATCTGCAAAATTGCAGGCCAACTGGTCTAATAAACCTCGGACCAAGCGGTCTCCTAAACCACAAACCAATTAGTCTGCCAAACCACAGACCAACTGGTCTGCCAAACCACATACCAACTAATCTGCCAGACAACAGACCAACTGGTTTGACAGAATAAGGAGTCTGCCAACAAACTGCTTGAGCTGTGGTTAAAAAGACTACTTGGTCCTTCGGTTTTTAGTAAAATCTTGCACCGTCTAAATAGGCTAACTCGCGGTCGTAGAAAACGGAAAATCAAGTAGTTTTTGATAAATACTTTCCATTAAAAAACTTTGTTCGCGCTCACCGCATTTCCATTTTCTAAAGATTTATTACAATGACTGACGACTTTATGATTTACATGATAAACATTCGTTTAAAATATTAAATTTGCTAAAAATACTTTTGAAAGTGATTGTAATGATTTGTCTAGGATCTTCTACAGGGTGATCATTTTTAAGTCGGCACTATTGCTAACTTCTTTATTATTGGAGGTACAAAGTCGGTGAAATTAGTAGAGTTCTAGTATTTTTGTTTGCTGCAATCAAGCTACACTATTCGGGAATGCTATAGGCTACTATTTTTATTATGATTGAACAAAAGTTCAAGAAAAAATATATTAACGGCCAACGAAGTTAGGGTCCCGCTAGTCTTTAAATAAAAGTCTTTAAAGGTACGTAAAATTAATATGTATATTGTATTTATTTTTCTTAGCTAGTGCGTATTTTTCAAACATTTTTTTGTTTTTTTTTTAAGTAGGCTTTAAATTCACCTCTTTAAGATACGAAGAGCTGTGGTGAAACGGCGCACATTAAATTTTTTGGACAATGGACATGTTATAAGACTTGATGAAAGAACCGTCTGTGCGAATTTGAAAACTTTTGCAGGTAATTTTTACACTTAATTCTCCCTTCTTTTTGCTTTTCGGAATTCTTGAGCTTTGTGCTAATTTGGCCCTCAATATTTGACCTCCTTAAAAACACATTTTTCTATACTGGGTTAATAAAATGTACCGCAACTTTTAAATATCTTTGAAACCGCTTAAGCTACATTTGCAAATTTGGTATCTAAGTTGTTTTGGACATGTGGAATTAAATAGTGATATCGGCACTGTTTCCAGATTTCCAGTTTTGTGCCAAACACATTTTTTTAGTTTTTTTTAAAGGAATGCGCCCATTTATTTTTATTGCATTAAAGTCAGTTTCTAAGTTTTTAAAATTTTGTCGATGTCGGTACTAGTTGTTAAGATTGAAAAAAGTAGTTTAGGGCCTAAATAACTTTAAAACCGTTAAGGCTATGTTTACAAAATTTGGTATTTAGGGGTTTTGTGGCATGCCTAATTGATCAGTGAAATCAGCATTGTTGCCAAATTTTAATATTATTGCGGTGTTGTTATATCTTGGAACTTGGTAAAGATTAAATATTGAAAATTTGGAATCCTACTAAAGTTGGTTCGCTCCTTTTTTCCTTTTTAGTGGAACACTCATTATCTCAGTGCTTTAGTTTTTAAATAAACTGTATTTGATGGTAACTAACACTGGCGTAGATAATATTTTCAAATTACTATGGCACATGGCAAATTTATCCCAAATGCAAGTCGCCCTAAAAGGAACACTGGTGAAAAAAATTAATTTTAAAATTTTCGAAAAAATGTTGAGATTTTTATTACCCCCCTCCCGCAAAAAAAATCCAAGTTTTAAAAGCAAATGCCTTTTTGTATTTTTGTAGGCATATTTAATCAGATTCGCACAAACAAGCTCTAAAATAAAAGAAAAATCTACAATTTTTTAAAGACTATTGCCAGTGGCAAAGTTTCTCACTCCACAACTTTTTATGCAAAATTTTTAGATGCCTCCAATCATCGGAAAAACGTAGATACTTTAGCAAAATTCTTGGATTTGCCCCCCCCAGACTAGGCTTTGGACTCAAATTTGCAAAAAAAATGCAAAGAGAGCATACGCCTATGGATTTTTTTCTGGGGGTAATCCGAAAATCGGCTCTTTTCGCACATGTCAAAACTAAGGTTTTTACCAAAGTGCTTATCTTAAGGTCACTAGCATCTGAGCATATATTGGGTATGGTTTCCATGTCCCAGTTTTTAAATATAGTGAATTTGAAAATATTATCTACGCCAGTGTCAACTAATTAGCATATTCTTTGTTGAAAGCAGGGCTAGTAGTTTGCAATAAATTTTAAAACTTGACTTGACAAAAAAAAAAGTTTTTTTATTTGAAATACAATAAGGAACCTCCACTTCTTTGTTGCCCCAGGGCCTAAAACCTACAAATCCGGCCCTGTCCTAGTTTATACCATACTTTATTTTTTATTACAGCAATAAAAACGTTTTCGGTTTAAAAATGCTTCAATGTCACGATTTTACGAATGCCGCTTAATTAACCATGAAAATGCCTTTTAATCTGCTGAAATTTCATGATAAACCCCATTCAATGTTTCTGAAAATAGAATGGAATTCTTTTCCATTGAAATGTCGTAATAGTTAATTTTATTTAGCGATGTGATTTAGGTTACCGAAACATCATTTGCAACTGTTTATAGAGTAAGAGCCGGTGAGCGGCAGACCTTGTTTTTTTGTAAAAGTTTGTTTGTAGCAATGAGAGTGTGGTTTGGCTCCTAGTGGCTTTGGCAGGTACCAGATACCAAAGGTTAATGGATTGAAACTTAAATTTTGCTGCCTAAAAGTTACTTAAATACCCACGCCGCAACGCCTAAATTTCAAAAAGTTTCTTTCGAGGAACGCGAGAATTCCCACCATGATCTGGCGTATTTTCTCAAGTAACATACGTCTTCTTTATAGTCAGCAACGTTTTGTTTCTAGGATATCCATCATCAGAAGTGAATAGGTGGCGCTATGGCTACTGTGAATAAAATTGAAGCAATTTTATGGAAAAAATGAGTAAAATAAGTAGAAAATTGGGTTTCCTTTTAGGGGTGAAAAAAATCACATATTAAGTGCCAATTTGGCGAAAGACTCAAGAAATGCGTGCAAAAAAAGGGGAATATGTTGAATTTAGGTTAGTTTTTATTCAAGTTTAATGATGAATATCTGAAACGAAACGTGTCCGACTAAAGATTCGGTATCAGAGCCCCAAAAACCTTCATATGCCAAAAATCATCAAAATTGGCGTGGTGTCCGATAAATAAACAATTACTAAAAATAAGCGAATGACTTTCTTGTTAAATAAAGGGTAAGCTAAAATACATTTTATTAATATTAATTTTTTGGCTTGTGTCTTCCTACCAAAAGCTCATGAGTCGCCACTGAGTATATGATTTGCGTGTAATAATATGTGATGCAAAGAAAAAGTGACGGATAGGGGGGTAAACGGGACGCATAATGGAAATTGACCTTTAGGCTTTAAGCCTTTTTTGCTGTTCTAAGATAAAAAATATATATATTTGAACAGTGTTGACTAAAAGAAATATGTTTAGATTAAAGTTTCTACTACAGTGAACCCTTCTGTATAAATTTGTTCAGTATCGAAACAAACCGTTATTTTAGTATCTGGCAACTATAAAAATATCATACGTACTGGATCTAAAAGATATTCTCCACAGACCACCCTTTGGCTCGTTGAACCAGAACAAGAAAATAAAATCCACAAAAATGCAAGAATAATTTTCAAAGATTCAAGAGACTTTTCCGCACAGAAGTGTCACAGAAAATTGCATTCTTATTCCAGGCGTTTAGGACAAAGGATGATAGAAGGATATTTGTGGATTCGGGGAATATTTTCAAGCTTTGATTTTTAGTCTAGTTGAATTACCCAAAAAAAAGAGATTCCTAAAAGATGCAATAAAAAAATTTGTAAAGAAATAGCCACTTATGTTGCAAGTGCATAAAATGATACTTTCTTTACGAATGAAAAAGATTGATATTACGAGCCGTCAGTGTGTGTCAAGTTCAGCAATCCCATTAGCATAAATGTATAGAGGGTTATTTTTTTAGGGTTATATTCTTGCTTGTAAAAAAATAACAAAATAATATTATGTCCGTAAATGCTTTCTCTCCCACATACAGGGTGTTAAAATTTTAAGAAAAAATCACTAAAAATTTTTATCATAACTTTCCTACCACTCTAGATATATTCACAACATTTAGTACACTTCTTTGAATCATGACATTAACATTTTCTGCTGTAAAAGTTAAAGAAAATAACCAGTGGCGTTCAAACAGAATTTGTAATAACTTTTTTAGAGAAAAAATAGTACGCAACTGCTTTTTCCAATCAATATTATTTTTTAAAATACTGATTTACTTTTGGGGTTAATTTTTCGATTAAAAAATAGAAGCCATTAATTTCAAAATCTGATATGGTTATTTTTAAAATTGGGCTTTTGACTGTGTAATAGCTTCCTAAACTTTTTAATGACATTAAAATTGCAGTAATGTAAGCATTTGACCCATTACAAATCAGATTTAAGCTTTTTGCCATGCAACAAAATGGCTTTAATTTTTTTTTTTTAAGCGAAAACCGTTTGCCGTACGGAAAATATCAAGAGACCAAAGTAACCATCACATTTTCGAAAATAATATTGATTTGAAAGAAAAAGCAGTGGCGTACTATTTTTTTCTTTTAAAGATTCAATACAATTCTTGTTCGAACGCCACCGGATAATTTTTTTCTAAAGCTTTTACAGCAAAAAATGTTAGGTCAGAATAAAAACCAAAAAAATTAAAAATAAGTATCTAAAAAACAAGAAAATCGACGTTTCGCTGGTAAGTCTGCCATCGTGGTCAAGATAAAATTAAATAAAAATTACCTATTGTTTAGGTTTAAAATTTTTAGCCTTTTTAGAAAATTCTGAAATACCTTTGACATTAAATTTCAAAAATGTTTGTTTTGGTTATAGTGTCATAGTGACATACAACTGGATGCTGGTGATTTACTATTTATATTACAAAAAGTTATGTTAGTTAATTTTGAGATTTCCTGAAGAGACTTCAGCATCTAGCAAAGTTACCCATGTGTTAGGTACTTAAATTAACAGATATTGGATGCTACACAATTATCTTTATTTAATAATATATACGCACTTCCTTTAATTTTTGCGTTTTTTTAGAACAAAGTTTCCTTTGCTGGAATGCTTAAAGCATTCCAATTTATTCTGTGATTGTTTTCAATTGCGTGTTGACAAATTTTAGATTTGTGAAATTTTTGTGTTTTTATTTATGTTTTGTGTTCTTTTATGCGTTTAGGTAATGGTTTACAAAGTTTCGCCCTATATAAAATTTATCACATTCACAAGGGTATTTTTATAGATGACATTTATTGTACTTTCATTTATGTTGTATAGATTTTGTTTTTGTTAATTGAGATCTTATAGTGTTTTTGTGTTTAAAAGATTGTGTGAATATTAAATTTTATTTTCTATTCGTTAAATTTTATTTAATAGGCCGAAATGTATGGTAAAAAAAAATTGTAATAAGTAGGTCTATTTTGAATTTGCCTTTGGTTTTGATTATCAAATTTATGGAAAATTTTGTTAATAAAATCAGGAGATTATTTAAAAAGTTCTTTTCAGTGTTTATATTTTGATTAGAACAAATTATTTTTATTCTATCAAATCAGACCTTTCACAACACCCTTTTGACCATTATTGGGTGATTTGAGTTAAAATTTAAGTATCTATTTGTATGTGTAGGTTTTCTTTATATTTTTGTTTTAAAATTGTTTAAGTCTTTTTTATTAGAATGTCAAGAAAAGGTGAGTTGTTTTCTTTTCAGAGTAAATTTAATAGTTGGTTCTTGTGAGTTAATTTGTGTTAAAATATTTTTTAACAGTGTTTATCATGTTGATAAATAGAGAAAAATGTCATCTATACATATATATTCACCAAACTAAAGGTTAACAGTGATAATTTAATATTACTTTAGTAATGGTAGATAATGGTAAACCCATAGCCATGCAATAAGTTTGTTTAAGGAAATCAAAGTTATATTAAAAATATGTTGTTTTTAACAACATATTTCTTCAGTTATTAACGTTTTTTATAAAACAACATATTTTCAGTATAACTCTGAGTTCTATAAACAAACTTCTGGCATGGCTATGGGTTCATCTTATCACCATTACTAAGTGAAAATTTCAGAGAAAAATAATAATGAGATATGTATATCAATCTATATTAATAGTATAAAGAGATTAGGTTTGTTACTATATGTATAAGCACCGGGGGTCCAGTGGTAGAATGCTCGCCTGTCACTTCTATATAAAACTAGATAAAAAAAAAGGAACAAATTTACCTGTTTTTGGTAGATTTTTCCCCTCGATATTCAATTATACTCATATTATAATAGTAAATAAGAAGCTAAAGTTTGTAACTTTTTATTATTTCATTATATGGGCTAATTTTCGTAAATACTGAACATGAAAATTCTTTACAATCAGAAAGCTACACTCATTTCCTGTCCGAATTGACTGGTTCAATCTATCTTTATAAAATATTTATTATATTTACAGACATTATCTAATATTTTTTTCAAAACTAACTACAACAACATTAAGCAAAATATGACAAACAAATGTCATAGTGCACTAGAAGAGTTTAAAAAGCATCTGATAGAGGCGCTTAATTTGCTAATAACTGTTGAAAACTCGTTGAATTTAACGGGGTTCAATCTGGTAAAAAATTATAAAACTACCTGGTAAATAACTGAACTAAAATTTAAGAGAAAATACACCTCGCAAAAACTAAATAATTTCCACTTAAGTACCTGTTGAAATGTGCAATAAATTCGGTAAAACAAGCTGCTAAAGACACCCAACTTTAAACTGTTTGGCTTTAATAGTAATATCTTTAAGGGTTCGCTGATTTATCGGCTTTAAATTTTAGTACTAAACTTTAGTCATTAACCATAATTCAAAGACATATTGTACAAGGTTTTGCCTAAAGACAGTATTGTCAACGACCTTTTATAAGTATTTTGTGTCGTTTCGTCGGTGATATATCAATATGTTTCAGGATAGGTGTTACAAGAGGAAAAGTGGACCAAAAATGTTTGAATTTTAAAGCGAAATTTCGGAAAAATGGTCGCATGGTTCAAAACTATTAAATACAAAATTTTACTTCAATTGGTATTACACAGGAACCAGCTATAACTAAAAATATGAAAAAGGCCCAGAAACTGAATGGAAAAACAATGATTTATTTTTGGTGTTGGTAAAAAACCAAAAAAAAAATACCTTAAAGCAACATTCCTTATAATCATTATAGGAATGTTTTCGGTGACAACCTTCGCCTAAGTCACACTTCATTAAGACATTAAATAGCTCACAAACAACCATGAACGAAAAAAACTTTCTTCGTAGATGACTCTAAAAATATGCTGGCACCCTAACGAACTTTAAGGGAAATAATGGATGACTATGTAAGAGTACGAGGATATTCTTTAAATAGTTCCGAAGAATTACAGCATTTTAAAAAGGGGGAGTGGAGATACAATCAGTCTTGTGGTTTTTATTAATGTGAGCAGTTATTAAAAATATGAGGGTACAAATTAAGAAGCGAGGGGTGTGTAACATTAATTAGAACATAAACTAGTATAGTAGGCGTATAAATACGGTTTTCATTTTTGTGACTAAGGCGTTGCGAGATGCATGCGGCCTTATATTACTGTCATACAAAGGTAATTTTGGTGCCACTTTATCGTTTATCGCCGCTCAATGTGTTAGACACTAGCAAGAAGCGACAAAAACCCGCGGACTGCTTAAATGTGGTAAATAATTCCACAAAAACATAAATATGAAAAATATTTTGCTTGGCTGTGGGCTTCGATATTTGCAAATAGAATAATTATAACATTTAATATATTAGCACCCCACGCTTTTATTCTGAAGTGACAAACCTTTGTAATGAAAAATTATTTTCTAATTTTTAGTTCGGTTGCATATAAAAGCGTGTTTTTTTAGCTTTTTCAAACTATTATTTATTTCGCATTTTAGTTCGATATATCAATTAGTTTTTTAAAATAAATGCTCCAGTTTATTCACTAAAAAATTTCTTCGCCATTTTGTCAAGAGACACAGAGGATCTGTAAAGGAATTTATTTATCCTGGCGGTCCTAATCAGATAACGGGATACTATTTTTAAATTATTTGCATTGTCATCGGTCCTTGATACGTGTGCAAAGTTTTAAAGAAATTGAATCGCTGGAAGTTGGTAAAATTAGGCTCAAAGATTCCGTTACATAGATAGATAGATAGATAGATAGATAGATAGATAGTTACAACCCAAGCTAATAAAAGGTTGGAACAGGTAATCATCAATTTGGTAAGCGACGCTAGTGGGGGGACTAGGTGGCCTGGCTCTGAAAACAGGCCATCCTCTGTAAAGCTGGAACATAAGAGGGAAACTAAACAACATTAGAGTTGAATATTTAGAAAATTTAAAAAAAAGAATATTTTTTTACACTTCCCAAACTAGTGCTGAACAGGAAATAAGATAACAGTAGAATATGGACCAGTTTTTTTCTTTTGGTCTCTAAAAATTTCATATCCAAAAAAAAAATTGCCAATCCCCCTTGGCCACTCCTAAACCAAAAGGCTGGCATCGCCACTGTGGTAAGGGTCTTCTAGCCGACTGTAAGTCCGGATAAATCATTTTTTTAGCATCAACACCCTGCAATCAACACAGCAGCAAATAGCACTCCTCGATGCGATTTTTTTGTTCTCTCCATTTGCATTGGCGCTCCGGGAACCTCATACGGCTTGTTGTGCCACTGACTCCACTGTCTCAAGTGTTCATAGCAACATTTTACAAACAATTTAAGGTATTCATGGCTTGTCTTCGTTTAAAAATTTATCAACTTAAAAAGTAGGAAAAAATATGCCCCTTTTTATAAAATCTATTATAGGTTTCCTAAATTTCTGCAAACTGTCTCATTTCCCACAAATGGAACAAAAAGCATTTGGCTTATTAAGACAACTTTTTCGAGACGAAGACCTGATATCAAAATCAATTCTATTTATATGAAATGTACCGACAAGACTTTAAACTGTGCCCTCAAAGAAATATTACTTAGTAAATTTAAAAAATGAAGGTAGAGACAAAATAACTACAACGAAGGAAAAAAAAGTTTATATTTTTCTTAGTGGTGTGCACACCTGATGCAAAACTACCAACGATATCTCGGCACAAAAACATTTTTTTTATTTGTTGACCTGTATAATCTTTTCCCTAAAATAAAATTTTTATTAAATATTTGTAGGTACTACTATTTATAAAACTTTTTAATACCCAAAAACGTATCAGGGTTTTGCAGTTGGGTCTGAAACTTTTCTAAGATTCTTACAACCCCAAATTCACATGTTACCTGGGATATATTTTCTTCTCCTGTTAAGTAGTGTTGAGGCTGGGTTCTCGTCAAGATGATCCTCTAGTGGTTGTGCTCAAGTCCGAACAACACTTAGAGTCCAAGAGCCTGTGAGAGTGGCAGACTTTTCGTCAGCTTCGTAAAAGCTGAAAAGCTTGGCAGCGTATGTACCCAACATACGTAGAACCGATGGAAGAGTATGAAGTTTGACACATAGTGGCTTTGGCGGGTACCAGGTACCGAAAAATGGTTGGTACGTAAAAAAGCAAAGACAATTGTTGTTAGTGGTCTTTGGAAAAGATCAAAAACGGTTAAACTTGTACGTATGTTTCTAATTTTACGTAGAATTTAAGAAATAAATAAAAAAAGTTGATATTAACTTTCGGTATAACCGAAAGTGCTAGAACTGTCAAAATATTTTAGTCGTATGTCCCCTACGGACTTTATAACAGATATCAAATTTTCAAAGTGTTCCAAGGCTCACTTATGAGGAGTCGATCGCAGCAGTTCCTTGTTCGACACCCTGTATAGTTGGTTACCCTGTATTTTAAAAAATTATAAATCCGGATAATAAGAATGATCCTATTAATCTTACATATTGCCGAATTAGCATTATAAAGAACATGGTAAAGCGGAATCGTGTAAAATTCGCAAAATATGGTAATTTTTAGTGACTATTGGACGTGCTGACCTTATACTTCTTCAACTTTAAGTAGAAAAGAGGTCCCAGGAGATTCGGATGCCTGATAGAATTTGTCCACTACAGACTCAGCCAATTTACCTGGTTATACAAGGATGTTAGTGTAAAAGCAACGTATTTATGTTGGGATTTGTCCAGAAGTATATTTGTTTCCTTTATTTTGATTTTTTGAATATCCCATTTCGGTGTAACTCTCATCAGTTGTTATCGCCTTCAGATTTTGGAGAAACTCTGCTGTATTTTTTAATTGAATTTCAAAAAAAAGGATATTATTTCAAAAGGTTTTTTTATTCTGTTAAAATTAAAAATAATAATGCTGGAAAACAAAATATGACTTGGTCTCAGAAACTTTCATTTATGTGTGCTTCCCAAAAGGAAGTGTTTCCTGGATATTAAATATTTGGCAGCAAAACAATTTAATAAAAGGCACTGACAAAACGACTACTGGTGGCATTGCTGTAATTATAAGAAGAGAACTTCACGTCCCGCGGTGTTGAAATATTTACGTGTATGAGAAAACCGCCGAAAATCTAAATTAATTTTGTTATAACCAAAGGTTTTTACTTATTTTGTCGGTAGATGGCACCGTCTGGCGGCTATGCTTATAAAAACTAATAAAAACCACCGAATAATAGTTAACCTAAACTTAATACCGACTTATTTTACCGTGCCGTAATTGCTTGGTTTAATTGTGGTTTTATTATTAAATATTAGATATATTCTTTATTGATCAATAAACATAAAACGAAACTGGGAGACATCGTTTGACAACCTTGCAAAGATTTTGTTGAAGCTCTTATAGGTATATTAAAAAGAATAATATGACAAATGCGGATCTTAAAAATTAATTGAACAAAACAATATGCTTTTATTATTTGTTTTGTACGATAAACAATAAAAAACTTAAGAGGTAAGTAAGTAAGTTATACCAGGGCACCGATTTCTGGACTTGGGGGTAGAAATTTCTGATGGAAAAGGTGTTTATGTCGGCTCTTCTTTATACATTACAAAGTAGGCAACTGAAAAGAGAGGAAAAACCTTTCCTTCAGAAATTTCTTCTTCACTTAAAGTCGGGCACAAAACTACATACATAACGTATACGGGGTGTCCGGGAGCATGTGAGCAATCTCCTCGAATTCATATAGAACACATGAAAATAATATGACTCTTTACTGAGTTATGTGCCCCTAAAGGACGTCGCTGATTTTCCTAAAATAACTTTTTAATAATACTTGGTATAATGAAATAACTTTGATATGACAGATATTACTAAAGACTTTTTAAAATGGCACCCCTCTAAAAATATATACATTTATTAGGGCGCCAGGGATACAAACTTTACCCCTACACAATACTGCTACTTATTTTTACACCCCACATAATAATGAAATAAAACTAATAATTTTGAATAGCTTGGACCCTTACTAAAAAAGTGTTCTTGTTTATTATTGATAAATTAAATCATTTTCGACCAAAAACAAATTTTTTTCTGGTGGAAACGTCTAAAAACATTAGGTGCAGTAAATTAACACTCAAACCTTTTCAAAACGATTTTTTTTTATTTTCTAATGCAATAAAAATTAGTGATTCAGCATTGAGGGGGTTCCAGAATTCTTGATAATTAGAGCTAGAGAATGCATAAATTTAGAGGCAGCCTGTAAACTGACACAAAATTATTTAATGCAACGTTCACCCAACAGCAAAATATTGTTTTTCTCGAAAACGCTTCAGTTTGTCGATATCAACCAAGAGCACCGTTTTTTAGGTAAAGGTTTAGGTTATCCAAAAATACTACTATTATTTTTCTAATATACAGGGTGTAAAAATAATTAGCACTATTGTATAAGGGTAAGCCCATCTTCCTGGCGCCTTAATGAATGCAAATGTTCTAAGAGGCACCATTTAAAGGAGTCCTTAGTAATATATGCCATAATAAAAATATGTATTATACAAAACACTTTTAAAGTTATTATTCAAGAACAACCTATTTTTTTAGTAGCGTTCTTAAGGGCACATATCTTAGTAAAAAAAGGCTCTAGAAAAAAAGTTTAGGAACTTAATTATATTATTTTTAGGTGTTCTATATGAATCAAAGAGATTGCTTACATCCAGACACCCTGTATTTAGACAGTGTATGCCAAAAAAATAGGCCTAAATTCTCTTTAGACAAATAGACCAACAGTTACCCGCCCTTAAAAGTCTTTTTGAATAAAATCTCTTTACTTTTGCATTAATTAAGAACTAACTGCCTTCAAATACTTAACTGGGTATTATTGGCAAAAAGGTAATAATATGTTTTATAATTAAGGGTGGGTATGTATGAAGCGAAATTCCCCTGATGACTGGCTATAAATTGGCCCTGCGTAGGGCCCCGTGTAGGCCCGTGCAGACTCTCTGTCCTTCATAATATCCAGTGGCGTACTTATGGACAAAATATGCTTTTGCCCATTTTTTAAAACCGTGCAGCTTGTAAGTAAATGAGAAGCATAGGCAATTAAAGGCAGCGAACATGATTGTGTTTTTCAGACATTAAACTGGATCAAAGTTTTGCTAAGTGGTGTTTGAAAGAGATATTTGCAGCTCCGTTTTTATTTTTAAATCGGGCTTAGAAATTGTACAGAAAATCTAGGATTGGCTGGTAATAAAGGCAAGATCATCATTAACTTGTAAAAACAGGTATTCTTGACAAGCAGTCGAAATCATTACACAGAAATAAAGGAGAGCCAAAGCTCCTTACTGCTTGTTATTTTCTTGCACTGCAAGGTAATATCCAGTCGGAACACTGTTCGATCTGGCGTTGCAGATTTTCACACTAGCCAAAAGTTTTTCTTTGAGTTATTTGAGATCACCAACCGCAGACGGGTTTCGAACCATTTTGGTTCTATCAGTACGGTGTAGGGTAGGCGAGAACACAAAACTCCAAAAATATTTTATGAGAAAGATTTTGGCATATAAGCGTAGTAGTTTATTGTCTCTGTCGACAGTGCGCGGGGGTAGTATTAGTTTAAGCTTGTACAGGGTGGCGCCTTTTCGCCGGACCTTGCAGCCCTTATAACACAAGTTGGTTTTATAAAACGTTTATAAAACATTCAAGTAGATTTTGGGTAACGCACGATAAACGTTCTCAAACGTTCGTGAATGTTCTTTAAACGTTTCTTAAAACTTTTGTGTCAGCAAAAACAACGTTTTAAAAAACCTTTTTTTTGTAATCGTTTACTAAACGTTTTTAGTGACGTATAAAAACGTTGTCATAGTATTGCCAAATTTGGTAATATGCTTACCAACCGGAACGCATCTGCTCGGTTTTAATGAAAATTTGGTATAAGGGGTTTTTGGGTCGCTAATTACGCATCTGAAAGAATCTTTCCCTCGGACACGCTTCGTTCTCGAGATATTCTGCTCATTCAGATCCTGATAACCAGAACTAACCCAAATTCACTATTTTTTCCTCCTTTTTGCAAACAATTTCTGATTTGCCAATTGATATCATCATTGATTTTCACTCTTAAAACCTTCGTTTTTCTACTGCGAGGCTTACAATTTATTAAAAATGGGTAAAATAAATAGAAAAACGGGGTTTTAGGAGGTGGAAATTAAATATTGACTAACGTACCGTGGGTACTAGTGTGCTTTGACCATTAACAAAAGTTTCTCTCAAAGCTACCTTTTTCGATACGGTCGTCACGATATCTAAGTTCTAATTACCTGATTTGCTTGAAATTTGCCCTGAGTATTTAATAAATATTTTTCTTTTACGAACTAACAAAAACTGAAATTTTTTATAATATATATATTATAATTTCAATTCTTTTAAAAATTCGAAAAGCTTAAAAATTAGAGAAAAATCTGTATTTCTTTGGGTAGCCGCTATTTTATTATGAAAAGAAAACAGTTTTTTTTTAGTTTGGTTGGTTTATGGGCTAATGACATCCGTAATATTCAAGAATCTTTTGTAAATTTTTTTACTTTCCAAATATCCACAAAGGTAGAAATCATGGTGCCAAGAATATAGCCTTTTTTTTCTCCCTCCACTTCAAGGACCCACTTACCTTTATACTTAAATCCATACAGGGTGGGCCTTAACTGTATAAGCAGTTTCAATATTCATTAAAGTAAACATTACAAAAACTTATACACATATTTTATTAATATCATTTAAACTACAAATAATGTACATTTTTATAATCTAAAATTATGTTGTCCAAGTGACGCATATTTTCAAAAACTTAGAGACAAGTTGCTCGCGGAATGGCATTTATTGGCCTTGTTAGGTAAACAATTCTCAACAGAAACAGAGGAGTTACTGTAACGGTGAGAACTGATAACTATTGTGAGACAGGGGTGCTCATAGTGGGGGCAGAGGGCCATGCTCCCCTTTTAATGCCACATCCTTTGTATTTTATACATATACCTCCTCAGGGCTGGTCCGAGGGGTGAGGGTGATCATGGAATTGAAAAAGTGAGAAGCAAGGACCTTTTTTTTTGCTTCAAATGCGTGGGGAGTTTTTTTTGTAATTTTATAAAAACAATAATAAAATAGGTGAGGGACTTTTTTTTTTGCTCTTCAAAAAATTTGGCTTTGTTTCTTTCTAGGGGCGCCAAGATTTTTGTTTTTTGGCAACTTTCACATACTTTTTCTCGGCCTATGGCCCCTCTCAGAAATATGAACGTCCTTGGTTAGGAGATGCTACAGGGATTCTTAGTCCCAAAGGCTTCAACAATTTGAAGTACAAAATAAGCGACCTGGTTTCCACTAGATGGAGCCACACTCAACACACAGTATCCAGATTTGTTGAAAGAAATTGTTCCTGGAAGACTCATCTTTACAAAGGAGTGATATTCAGTGCCCCCCTCGGAGGTCCGGATTTTACTCTAAATGATTATTTTCTGTGAGGTTACCTGAAATCGAGGGCCTATGGAGATGATTTAACCACATTAAGACACAGCTTTAACAAAACATTTAGTGCGGGAAATAAATGCCATTCCGGCGAGCAACTTGTCGCCATGTTTTTAAAAACATGCAACTTCGGATTAAGAATGTCAGAAACGTCAGGGACGTCACTTGGACAACATAATTTTTTAGGTCATAAAAATTTGCATTTCCTATTTGTAGTTTAAAATAATATCAATAAAATATGTGTAAGCTTTGTAATGTTTGTTTTATTGGATATTGAAACTGTTGTGAGTTAAAAGCCGACCCTGTATATTTTGGCATAAGGAATCTGAGGATTCTCTTGTACACCTTACTATTTATTACTGGACACCCTGTATAGAAGCCAACAATGCATTGACCATCTGCTGGGAATCAGAACACGCAAGGGCGTGATGTCTGATTTCATAAAAGAAGAAACAAGTGTTTTTACTTGCTGGCTTATTAGTAAAAAGGTGTTTAAACTTGGATTTATTATTCTCTGCCCTGGTTAATGGGTTGTTAATAGAGCTTTGCTGAGATGATTTATTTGGTATGACTTCATATGAAAGTAATGGTTAGAGATAGCCCAGTACAGTAAGCCCAAAAACCAAAAAATAGAAATAAAGCTTCTGAAATATGTGCGATATCGATTTGGAATAACGTTCAAGAAAATGTTTTTTTAGGGTTATTAGCACATAAATAAATTGCAACCGAACTAAAAATTAGAAAATAATTTTTCATTACAAAGAGTTTGTCACTTCAGAGTAAAAAGCGTGGGGTGCATTTTACTATTTTTTCATAACTTTTCCCCATAGATATTTGCAAATAGAATAATTATAACATTTAATATATTAAGCACCCCACGCTTTTATTCTGAAGTGACAAACTCTTTGTAATGAAAAATTATTTTCTAATTTTAGTTCGGTTGCATATAAAAAGCGTGTTTTTTAGTTTTTTTAAACTATTATTTATTTTTCATTTTTAGTTCGATATATCAATTAGTTTTTGTAATAATATAAATGCTCCAGTTTATTCACTAAAAAATTCCTTCTGCCATTTTGTCAAGAGACTATGGCACAGAGGATCTGTAAAGGAATTTATTTATCCTGGCGGTCCTAATCAGGATAACGGGATACTGTTTTTAAATTATTGCATTGTCAATGGTCCTTGATACGTGTGCAAAGTTTCAAAGAAATTGAATCGCTGGGAGTTGGTAAAAATTAGGCTCAAAGATTCCGTTACATAGATAGATAGATAGATAGATAGCACCGCCTCTGCCTCCCTTAAATCCGGCCCTGTAGATAAATAAGCGTGTCCCTTGACAAAAAAGTCGAAGGAAACAGAAATAATAGGGAAACCTAATGAAAAATAATGAAGCTTGTAAAACACAATGGATGAAAAAAGCAGTTTTGAATGGATATTATGTAATCGGATATTGATAGGCGTATTTTCGTCCTTGTTAAAACAAGCAGTAAATGGATAAACATCATAAAAACTAAAAATGTTTGTTTTAAAATAGATTTTAAAGAAATTTTTATCCCACAATATGGCACAATGAGAATATTGTACTGGTTTCTTTACTATTGATAGACAGTTACCGTTTGGTTAGTTCTGGTTCGCTTTGGTTTTAATATTTATAATGAGTACCTTAATTGTCAATTTTATTTAAAGTTAAAAACAACAATATTTATTTTACAGAGTTAAGGTACCTACTTTAAAATACAGAGTGTTAAAAAAATATTTTTTGTTTATATTAAATTATGCTCGAAATAAACCGTTTTTGAGAAAATTGAATTGAATTGGGGACAAAGGCCACAGTATAAAATAATTTTAGTCCATACAGGGTGTCTCAAAAAAGTGTGACGTATCAAAGTTATATTTTTAAAATGAAACACCCTATATTTTATAACGGTTTTTGATTCTACATAAAAAATAACTTTAGTTTGTTTATAGTACTAAGTATCTAATTTTATTCTATATATATTTTTTTCAAAATGCAGAGGTGCAATTAAATTAATTTTATTTTAACACTATAAAAAACTCTTTGAACTTCAGAATTTGTTACAGGATTGGAAAAAGTCTGCCTTATCACGCGTAGGTCATATCAAGATCAAATATTGTACAGGGTGATCAAAAAATAATTTTAGTTTTTTAGAGAATCAAATAGCAATATCTCTTTTATTTTAAATGGAACAACCTGTATTTTTTTACACCACATTATGAAAAATAAAATAGTTTTTCAAATGGTGTATAGGTTGTCTATACCTATCTTTTTACTTTTTAGTAAATTCCGTTTTAGCGCATTTTTATTTCAAATGTCTATTTTAATTTAAGTAGGCTGTGATCTAGCCATGTCTGTTTACTAAATCATTATTGTAAAATGTAGATTTGTTTTAAAAATCCCAAAATTAAAATATTTTGCATTATCTGCCATTATTTCCAAAATCCATAGACAATATTTAATTAGTTGCCTTTAATGCTACTTTAAATAATACTTATTTTAGCTAAATGGCGTAATAATAAAACTTGTGTTTTAAAACAATCCTACTAATGCCTCTCATCAGTTATAAAAACATTCTGGGACCTAAAACAGAATTCTTTCATTATCTAAAATCACTTTGTCAATATTTTTTAAAGCAACTATTTAGTTCAGATGGTTTCTGCTGAAATATTGTTTAGGTTAGCTTGACTAAAGTAAACTATTTTTTCACATCCCACCAGTATTATATCATCTTGTTGTTGTAGAAAAGGGGTTTTATTTAAAATCACTGAAATTTCTTGTAAACTTACTAAATACTAGCAATCGATTATTGGTAGTTGATATTTTCTTAAAAACAAAAAAAAATAATGGCTGCTATATCACAGCCAATTTTAATTAAAATAAACATTTGGACTAAAAATTTGTAAAAATGAAATTTACCAAAAAATATAAAAGATAGGTATAGGCAACCTATACACCATTAAAAAAAAGGATTTTATTTGTCATTATGTGACGTAAAAAAATACAGGGTGTTCCATTTAAAATAGGAGAGATATTGCTATTTGATTTCCAGAAAAATGAAAATTATTTTTTGATTACCCTGTACAATATTTGATCTCAATATGACCTACGCTTAATAAAGTCGGCCTTATTAATATTGTTACAAATTTTAAAGTTCAAAGAGTTTATATTGTTAAAATAAAATTAATTTAATTGCACCTCTGCATTTGAAAAAATTCAAATATCACAAAAATGAATAAAATTAGACACATGGTAGCATTAATAAACTTGAGTTATTTTTTTATGTAGAATATATATATATATATATATATATATATATATATATATATATATATATATATATACTATAGTATATAATATAAATAGAAATGAATTGTATTTTAAGAAAAAAATCGGCCTACTTGTGTTAATCGGTAAAGTTTGGATGGTTACCGACGTTCCTAAGAGTCATGGATGAGGGATGGTTAAAATATTTTCGATATAAAAAATGTGTTAAAAAACATTTTAAAAAAAAATCAAACCATACTACCTTCTAAGACATATTATGGCGTATATCGACTTGTCGACACTTACCAGTAAATGTTGACATTCACCAACTTCTGATATTTAAAGTAATAAATAAAGTAGATTTTAGCTAAAAAGAAGCCACAGCTGTCATTAAAAATAAAGACGACAATAAGCTGTGTCTCTTCTTAATCGCGTCGTTTAAACAGTGTGCGAGCAACAAAAAGGAAATAATTTGAGAGTGAGACAGACCGCATGACCGCGTGGCTTTTACTGCTGAATGGCTGCTAAATTATGATAAGCCGCAATTGATACTACTCTCACCAGCAAAAAAAACCTTTAAAAATCTACAAGGGTTAAGTATTTTAATACGAGAATTAAATTCATTATTCCCTTTTAAAATCCTTGGTAAATTTATTTAAAAAGATTGCTTTTGTGGGATAATAAAATCTTTGAAGTGGAAAACAGAAAGAATTTATTAAAGACATTGTGGAAGTTAATTTATTTTCCTAAATTTTACGAAATTCGCGCTTAAAAATAGGCTTTTTAAAAGCTTAGGGTGGACTTTATTTCGTTACCCTTTAAAAAGTGGGACTCTATCTTATGTTTTATGATTAATAAAGGGCTGCTATCATCTTGAAATCGCGCCAGTAAATCTTGAGGAGCGTTCATTGGAATTTTGCTTTTTAAAAGCTCTTTATGGAAAAAAGTCATACGTATTTTATGTTGTAATATTGTACATTCGGTGCAGAAAGGGTGGGATAATGAATGACAGGGACGATAGACTGAGCCAAAATAATGTTAGTACTTTATATAAAAAAAGAGTTCTATCGCGCTTAGTTAGAAATATATTGACCTTCAAAGTTAGAACAAAAACAACTTATTTCAATTATAACTTTTAAACTCTTGCCATAGTACCAATGATATTTGCGCAAATAAATAACCTTATACCATTGCTTCTTTTCATAGGTAAACGGCTGTTCAGTAAGTCGGAATTATAGAGTGACGACGATTTCTTTTCATTTATTGTATGCATTTTTAACACAGGTGACAAATTTGGCATTTTGCTTTGACCGTTTAATTCCCTCATCATTTTTTACAAAAAAGGTACCTATACCTTATTTCAATCGATATCTTGGACCGTTTTTCGTTAAATCGCATTTAAATTTAAAGGAACCAGCATTTTCTATGAAATACAAAATTCCATTTTTGAGAATTAATAAAATATGGTAAAGATTATAAAAAAAAATATCTAAAGTATAAGGTTTAGAAGCTGAGAACACCATCTTTAATAATTTTACCACATTTTAAATAATTTTCTCAAAAAATGTCGGGATTAAACGCAGGGCCGTATTAACTGTTTGAGGCGCCCTAGGCGAGAATTCTCGGAGCGCCCTATTTTGCTTTAAAAAAAATTTTGATGCGCAAAAAAAAAAGGTCATTCTCTTTCACGCCTATTTCATTCAAAAGCATCTTATGCACAGAGAAATTAGTCACCACAAAATCCACACTCAACCTAATATTTTTAAAAAAAAACTCCCCTGTCTGGCGCCTTATTTTTCATGGCGCCCTAGGGCTCGTAGCCTAGTTTTTGGAGTTTTTTATAAATATCTATCCTGAGATGCACACCCCTCCGAGCTACAAGGCTAGAGTCATTGTAAGTTGTGAAGTTGCACACTCCCTCCCAAAAAGAAAACAAAACTAAATGATAACTATGAATATTATTAATACAGGAGGTTTTGGAAGGTGAAAAATGAGAATCTGGTATAAATTTATTTATTTATTTATTTACGGGCAAAACCCATTTACAAATTTACAATGTTTGCAAAGAAATTTAATATTCACAATAATTAAAGTAATAAATATACATAAGTTGCACTAATAATAAATAATAATCTAATATTATCACATTACACATCACAGTTCAAGACGTATCACATTTTTTTTAAATACATTAAAGGAGAAACTAAAAAGTCTTTGTCTACTCTATTTCCATTATTAAGCATTCTTATGATAGGAGAAAACCTGCCGTAATTGGTTCTATGATAATCTACAGCAAAAGATACTGTTCTCTTGTGTTCCTTGGCGGAACCCGAAAATTGATTTTATTTAAAAGGCTTTGGCAATCAATGTTTCCATTAATCAATTTAAACAGAAAAAAATATCAGCCTTGATTCTACGTTCCGCCAAGGAATCCAAGACCAGTCTATGTCTTCGAACATCATAGGATTCCGGGGTAAAGTTAAATTTAAATGAAATAAACCTAGTGTACCTTTTCTGTACTCTCTCGATGTTTTGTATATGTACTGCATAAAAGGGTGACCACACACAGGAAAGGTACTCTAAGTTTGATCTGACAAGAGTTTTATAAATATTGTTCAAACTATTGATGTTACGGAAATCCCTAGTGTTTCTACACACAAAACCCAGCAACTTTAAAGATTTGTTTACAATATGTTCATAGTGGATATGGAAGTCTAATTTAGTATCTAAGTGTAAACCTAAATCACAAATGGTGTTAACCCTTTCTAACGGCTCCCCATTTATACCATAAACATAAGTGAGTGGATGCTGCGACCGATGAAAGGTCATTGTTTTACATTTTTTACATTTAAATCCATCCTGTTTCTATCACACCATACACTCACTCTGCTTAAGTCATCCTGCAAGTTAATAGCATCCTGAAAGCATTTTATAGGTACAAATAATTTCAAATCGTCAGCAAAAAGTAGGGGTTGTGCGAATTGGACTTCCTTTCTAAGATCGTTAATGAAAATATTAAAGAGATAAGGACCCAAATGACTACCCTGAGGGACACCCGATGTAACATGCACCTCTTGTGATACAAAACCTTTTACTTTTACAAATTGTTTTCTATTATTCAAGTAAGATTTTAACCATTTAAGCAATGTACCAGTAAAACCAAAGGCTTCTAGTTTTTTCCCTAAAATATGATGATCAACAGTATCAAATGCCTTACTAAAGTCGGTGTACACAGCATCTACTTGACACCCACTCTCCAAGGCATCTAACACTGCCTGTGTAAACAACAACATATTTGTTGTTGTGGATCTGCCATCAAAAAAGCCATGCTGTTCCTGAATCATAATAGACATAATTGGGTGTTTAATGTCATCACAAACAATTTTTTCGAAAAGCTTTGGGATTGTACTTAGTTTGGAAATTGGTCTATAATTTGTAGCATCAGAGTAGCTTCCGTTCTTATGTATAGGTGTGATATAACTATGTTTCCATCGTTCAGGAAAACACCACTCTTAAGTGATAGGTTAAAGAGTAAATAAAGAGGCTTCGAAAGAGAATAGACACAATTTACCAGTAAACCAGGAGGCACATCATCAGGTCCAGGACCAATACCTTGTTTCAGATCTAAAACATATTGAAAAACCCTCCCCACAGAAATTGAACAATCATGTAAATTTAGAGGACTCTCACTCTCAGGCAAGTATTCACAGTCACCACTCGGTTTATAAACACTTTCAAAGTGTGTTTTAAAAATATCTACAATTGCTTGCCCATCTGTTCCTGTTACATCTTTTAGTTGTATATAGTTTGGAATGCTATTACCCCCCTCTTAGAGTTTAAAAAATTCCGAAAATTCTTTAGGATTACTATTTAGAATTATTATCAGCATTATATGACTACAATTGCCTATAGCGCAGGTATGCTTTAACGTTTTACACTGTGATCTCAAACGAGAAAATTTTTCATAGTGACACCACAGATAAGTCCTTTTATATTCTTTGTGATACATCTTTTTCTCAAAATTTTCCTTTTGAGCTCATCCGAGTACCATCTAGGAAATTTGGGATTAGTTGTAAACTTTAGAGGGCGCCACGTGGGTTTCACATTTTGCATAATTTAAAACCAAAATAGGGTTTTAAGACCATTTATGTATGTAAACTTCAAATAGAAATCCTTTAACATATTTTACATAAAAAGGTAATTGCGGTGAAAGTCATTTAAAGCAACCGTTTTTAAGAAAATGCAGGTATTTCAAAATAGGAGGCTAATCTTTAAAAAAATGAATCCATAGGTGATTTTAGGAAGAAAAGTTAAAAAGTACACCATGTGATGTTCTAAATGTCGGTAACTTTTGAGATTCAGAGTGGTTACAAAGCTTATTACTAAACATACATTCAGATTCGATAGTTGACAGACTTGACATGTTTTTAGATCAAAATGCTTCACAAAAACAAAATTTTAATATATCCTACCTTACTTACTCTTCCCTTTATATATTATGTTAGGTTGCTAGAATATTAAGTGTACAATCACCTACATTTAAATTGTTTACTAGAAATTATCTTTATCTATAGTATCTATAAGCTAATATTTAATATTATATTAATTTCTGGAAACTCTGTATAATTTCTGCTAAAAAATGTAGGTGTTAGTTACAGTTAATATTCTAGCAATTCAACATAATATATCAAAGTCAAGCGTAGGTAAGGTAGGATATATTAAAATTTTATTTTGTCAGGAATTTTTAAAAATCCTAAATATCGTCCAACATCTTACATTTTTGGTATAACTCATATTATTTGGGTTAAATCTGAGAGTTGGAATTTAACTCCCATGCTGACGATCGATCGATCTGAAATTTGGTACACACTCTTAATTTTGATACCAATTCAATATAATACATTATTTATGATTGTAAATCCAAAATGGGCGGCAATACAAAATGGCGGATTATATATTACTTTACTACAACCTCCATATCAAATGAAAAGGCTTAATTGGTAGAATACAGCTCACTATTAAAAAAAAAAATTAATATGGCCGCCGCAACAAAATGGCTGATTACATATATTTTTCCACAACTACCTCAATATTGGTATCAAACAAAAAGGACCTGGTTGGTAGAATGGAGCTCACTAAAAAATCCAAGATGACTGCTGCTACAAAATGGCGAATTACATATTTTCCACAACTACTTTTAATATAAAATCCTTGGTTAGTTCTGGCTAGTTAATGTTAGGCATTAAATGAGCTTAATAGAGATAAAAGTATCAAATAACAACAAAACTTAAAACTTAAAATAATAATTTTTACAGCAAAAAAATGTATTTAAACGGTTTTTATTGTATTAAAAACTAAAAAATAATTCGGTAAGTCGTAGCTACCAGATAGCACCAATATTCTCATCAATCTGGGGGGTATTAATCGAACAAATAATAAAATCGTTGAACAATTTGGGACGCTGCTATCATAATATTAACTCTGGATACATACGCTTAACGGTTTAATTGTTGTCAATCAAAACCCAAGATTGATAAGTGGATAGTGCTAATCTGGTGTTTCGACCTGGATTAACCCACAGCTTTTTTAATATAATAAAACACATTTCTTTATAATTTATTTATATTTTAATTTGTGTTTCCTTCGTCTGGGTATACTAATTTTATAAGAGTTAAAGTTTGTAAATTTGTCTGTTTGTTTGTTTATAATATAATCTTTGGAAATACTAGACCGATTATAAAAAATATTTAACAATTAGAATGCTACAATATTTAGAGTGTTACAGGCTTTATTTAATTGTAATTAAACAAAAGTTCAGACTTGTTAACGCCCCATAGAAATGGGCTATTTGGATAAACTACTTAACTTTGTAGGGCTAATCTCACAAAATACTAGACCGATCATAAAAACTCTTTCACAATTAAGAAGCTACACTATTTAGGGGGTGGAATAGGCTATATTTAATAATGATTAAACAAGGAATTTTGAAAAATAATAACATATATGTATATCAAGTCAGCAGCAAAATATAAGTAAGAACAGGTCGGATTCATATATGAGCCGCAGTGGTTCTCTGTGGATGTTTACCTATTACGCGGGCGGCCCAGGTTGATTCTCGCCAAAGCAAGTTTTTTAAAATAATAAAAAAATAGATAAAGGAGAAAAACAACGAATTTACATATTCTTAGATTTTCTCCGATATTCATTTTATACCAATATTATAAATAAAGAGGTTAAGTTTTGGCCTGCTTTGATTGTTTGTAAAGGGCTAATTTTCGGAAATACTAAAAGCGATCATGAAAATTATTTCACAATCAGAAAGTTACACACTATTTTAGAATTCTTTAGGCTTACATTTTACATTATGATTAAACAAAAGTTCAAAGAAAAGAAATATAATTAACGCCCATCTAAGTGGGCACGGGTCGGCTAGTTGCTAATAAGTCTCCTTTTTTTTCGAAACGACCAAATATTTAACTAATCTTGTTTCTCCGTACACTGTGTAGAGACATAAAAATCACGTGTGCCCGCAGTTAACACTCTTTGACTTTCATTAAGTATGCCTTAATTGTTGAGGCTGCACTTTATTTGAAAGGTTTTATTTATGACACTATTCATAATACCGTGAAAGTTCTTTGTACTATAAATAAAATGTTTCACATAAGTTGGGATAACTGGATATTTTCGCGATATTAAAGCTAATAATATTACCATTTCTGAAGGTTGTCTGAGACAATAACTTAGAATTTATTAAAAGTGACATATTGTTCGTTTCTATTTTTTTTACGAATGGGAGGTTTAACAGTGCTTTAGGTAAAAACAAGACACTTTATACTTGCATGTGTTACATATAAGTTGCAGTGGCGGCCGGTTATAAGGCACCTTGGGGAACATACCCACCCTTCAAATAAACAAAAACAAGGTTTTGTTAAATATAATTTTATTTCAGATATCTACTAAAATCCTATTTAAACATACAAACAATCTGCTCAAAACTTACTTCTAAATTACTCACGCGGCAACCTTGCCCTAGATATATTTTTCTTTTTCGGGTAACATAGAATTCTACCCGCTTTGTCTATATTTTGCTCAAGTAACATACGTCTTCTTTACCTCAAAATAAGTACAGTGAGGTAGGCTGGAATTGGCGTGTCTTCAGTCCAGAGTCACAGGTCAATAGTTAATTAGTTCGTATGTTGGGGATTGTGATGTGATATGTGATAATTTAGAAATAGATTCACAACTGGAAATAATTGCGAATTGCAGTTATATTACAGAATAACAGTTTGCTTTTAAACAAAAAGGCTTCTAACTAAAGAAAAGAAATCTACTTTCAATCGTCAAAATTAATTAGGCCTCTACTAGTGAAACTAGGACAGTCTCCCAAGTGGCGCAGTGGACAAAGCTTTGATCTTCAAAGGAAGCCAGTTCGATTCCAGCAGGGGAGACATATTTGGGTAGTAGTTATTTTACAAAAATAACGACCGTGGTGGCAGTACCGCGTTGTCTAAAGGTGCTGTAAGTACGCCAACTGCATGTTTCGGTGCTTGGACAACGTTGACCGGAACAGGGGGAATAATGGGTTAAACATCTAGCCAGCGGCACCACACGGTACCCTGGTATTTGAGCCATATGCCTTCGTGGGATATCCAAATGATAAAAAAATACGAGTTTTTAATTAGAACATTTATAGAAAATATGACTAGATGTGTGGGTGTCGGTTACAAATAAACTGTTTTGTTTTGTATGCTTAGCGTCTTTACATACTAAGCCGGTTTTGACGGAAAAAGAGATAAAAAATTATACGAAGCTTTTGAGTTTGCCGACTTTCCCCGTTCTCTGCGTGTGAAAGGTTTTATTTGACCCCATACACTTTGGCAGCGTTGGTCCGTCGCCCGAATTTCCGTCTTTCGCTAATATGAAAAGGCAGTTATTGGTTAATAAAAAAATAACAGCATGGACTAAACATGGGGTAAACGATCTAAAATAGCAGATGCTATTAAACATTATATCGTCGGTGCGCGTCTCAAATCTGATATGTGACATGATTATCCTGTGGCACATATCAGGTTTGGCAATCGCATCGACGATATACAGTGCATCCCTCATTTAGATAATAATGTGATCGAAGTATCGATAAAAAACAGGTAATTGTTTACTTAAGGACACCACGCCGATTGTGATGATTTTTGGCATATGGGTATTGATTACGAATTTGAAAGAATTTTTAGTCGGCAAAGTTTCGCTTTTAAGCTATCCCTCAGCAGACGTGAAAAGTCGGCGCAATGGCTACTGTGAATGAAAGTGAAGCTTTGCCACTTTATGGAAAAAAGGGTAAAATAAAAAAAATGGGTTTTTAACGGGTGGGAGTCAAATATTAAGTGCCAATTTAGCGAAAAAATCAAGAATTGCGTGCAAAAAGAAAGGGAATATGGTATATTTTGGTTAGTTTTCTATTCAAGTTTAATTATGGATATCCCAAACAAAACGTGTCCGACTAAAAATTTGTTCGTAATCAGCGCACCAAAAAACCCGTATGCCGAAAATAATCAAAATCGGCATGGTGTCTTTTTAAATAGAGGGTAAGCTTTGAATACTTTTTTTTCTTGTGCCCTTCCCACTGAAAAATGTCACGAGCCGCCACTGACTTGGTGTACAGGGTGTTTGGGAAATAATATTCGTATCTCTAAAAGGTGATCCCTTGCTGGCGTATCTCAAAAAAAAAGTAGGGAAAATTGACTAGAGCTTAAAGAAAGTTGCTCCCTTAATAATAATAAATTAGCATGTTGTGATTTGGATATCTTTGAAGCTTGAGAAATATTATACTTAGCTATTTTATTTTACCAAAAAAGAGTAGTGTGAAAAATAAATAGCACTCTTGTGAAACTGAAAAATAAGATAGGCCACTTCTGTCATATTGAGAACGATTTATACTTATATTATTTATAAATCGCTTATTGTTACATTTGTTAAAAAAAAATATAGTAAGTATCTTTCTGTGGAATATTTTAAATTGTAGTGAAATAGCCTGATCGGACTTTAAGCCTAGGCTGAAGATTAGTTAAATCATTGAGCATATTTTAGTTTGGTACTTGTGGCAATTAGAACCCAACAACCACTCCATGGGTCCATTACCAATTTTAATATTTGTCATTCGCGTTTTTTTTTTTTGTTTTATCGATTACAAATATATGTGGTCAGCTTGGCCCTAACCCCAAAATATAAACATGTTTGACAGTACATAAAATCTTTTCTAAGATCACGAACAGTTGCAAACGACTACTCGCAAAAAGTGATAAAAAGTTAAATGAGAGAACGAGCGTTTACAAATGGCACTACACGCCAAGTTTAACTGAACGAATTCTGCTACGGCAGCGGGAGCGAACTATCAGTTCAAAAAATTGAGATTTATTCCTCAAGATAGTTACACCAAAACTAATTGCTTTTATGATAAAATACCAACCATTTTGTTTTGTTGTGAAAAAGAAGTGTTAAAAAGAAAGATAATAATGCAAAAATACCATGCAGGTTTGAGGTTAAGTCAAAAAGCTCCTATAAATCAAATATGAAGTTGTTTTAGCAAAAACTGAAATTTAAACTGAGATCAGTGCTTCTCAAGCACCATCCTATGCTAAATTCTCAACAAAATCATCATCTGACTAGATGAGCAACGATATATCGATGATTTTCAAATATCGATATCTGGAAATTAAATATCGATACCCTTCATCGATATTTAACTTCTCGATAGTATCGATATTGAATATTTTCGATATTTGTGGTAAATGAGACACAGACGAATTCTTAAAGCATTTTTACTGAAATTTTTAAAAATGTTACAGTTAAGTAAAAATTAAAGCATCAAAGTAATTCTTACTATTATGCATGCAGTATTAATTTACCCACTACCTCTTTAAGAAAAAAATATGCAGAATAGGATAATTTATCGATATTTTTTCCTTTCTCAAATATCGATATATTGCTCTTCGATATATCGGGTAATCGATATTAGCCAAAACGATATTTATCGATATCGATATATCGATGTTTTTTAAAATTTGACATCCCTAGATACGACCGAAAATAAAAAAATATTCAAAACAACAAATAGTACCCAATATCTAAACCGGTTTTCTTTTTAAGGGACTGTTATGAAAGACGAATACAAATTTAAAATGAAATATTTAAATATGTATATCCCAGAAATTAAATTACTTGGTATATTTTCTTTATAAATGAAACCTATACACAATGTTAAACCCGGTCCTGTTGTTTGTTTTTCGCTAGTCTGTAAATTTTTATTTCGAATGCTCACAAGGGGACTGCACATGTGCAACCAAGCAGGGCTTATTATGATTTTCACTTTATTCATCCATATTATTTTTCAGATCATTGGTTGAACATGATTTTGGGAAAATTTAAAAATATGGTATCCTTAATCGATGGTATTATGTGTACTAAATAAAATAGGGAGAGTGTGGCAAGATGGGGTAAGCTTTGAAGATCAATAAAAGTGAAAGCTTTACGATTTTATGTGCAGTCTGCCGCCGTGGTTTGAAATCGTACCTTAAAGGTACGGCGGCAGACTGCAAACAGCCGACGGTAACAGCAAAAAGTCATTCTAAATCCAACATGGCGGAACTGCCAAGATTGTGAACCAGTTATTTTTAATGCATTACCACAATATGGGTATTAAATAAATGGGCTTGTTGCGGGTAACGTGAAAATAACGTTACGTACCACTGTAAATTCAATATGACGGAATAGTTATTTTTAATGCACTTCCACACTATAAGTATCCAATGAGAGTATCCTGAAAAATAAATTTACTCTATAGCGAACTTCTAAAGATGGCGGACCCTATAAATATCGCTTCTATAATATGGGTAATAAATAAAGGGGCTTGCCAAAAGTATGTTGCAAAATTTGGTGTTATTTTTAAATCCAACATGGCAAGGTGGCAAACTAGTTATTTTTAATCCACTCTACAATATGGTATTAAATGAAAAGACTCGAATCGAAAAACACAGTGACGTCTCTAAATCACATATGGCGGACCAGCTTGTTTTATTGCACTTCTACAATATGGATATTAATTAAGGGACTTTCTGAAAATAACTTTAAAAATAAAATGACGTTACTAAAAATCCATTATGGCGGACTAAGTTTTTATTCTTCTGTACCATATGGGCGTTTAATAAAGGCACTTGCTAAGAATACGAATGTAAGTTTAAACTCCTTCCGAAATCAGTCTGAATTTTTGATGTACTGGGGTTTTGCAGTCAATAATACAAGTGCTTGCCAACTTTTCTCCGTGGAGTGCCCCTTCCCTTGCGTCCCCGACCTCCAACCGCCTAAAAGTTGAGGATGTGTCGCAACCTTATAAATATAAACTAACCTTGGTCGCAAGATTTAAGTAATCGCAAAACTAATCAGGTCGCGAGATTTAAGTAATCGCAAAATTAATCAGTTCAAGCTATGTATATTTTGTTTATCTACTCAGGTAAATCTCGCGACAAGCTTCTGATCAAATATATTCTTAAATATACACTGTCCACGGATAAAGTTAACAAGAGGACAAATGGACCAAAAGTTTCATTTTTCGAAAAAGTCGTTCTTTATAAAAATGTTTGTTTGTAAACAAAAAGGATTCACGAAGAGAAAATGTTGATTTTGTATACAGGGGTTCGCAAAACTTAAAAACATTATTTTTCTCCATTAGTAAACTACGTGTGTTTTTATTTGTTCTTTCTTAACCCCATCCGTGGACAGTCCAGATATTAAATTGTGTAATAACGTTATTTTTTATAGAAAGTTTTAAAGAAAAGTATTAAACATTTTTTGGAGTGTATTTAAATAAAACCCTATTTCTAAAATATTTTTTGGTATTCATTTATTATTATTTTACTAGTTAATCGAATTTAATGCTTAAATCACACGTGACCAAAACTCTTCTGCTCACTTGCCTCTCAGCCTCAGTTTAAAGCAGAATTTAGAACGCAGTCATAGCAAAAATGCCAAAAATAAATTTACTGCCACATTAATTATTTTGTTCCAGGTGGGTAAGTCAGTAATAATTTAAATTTCGATTATTCCAGCCGCCAAATGCCAAAACAATAGACCCACATTTTCTTAAAATTGTCACGACACAAGACTGAGCCGACAAGATCGAGTAAAATAAAACTTAACTTAAAATAACATTAGGGATTACACGGGAATTGTGACGCTGCCGTTTTTCCGAAATACCGCCTTGTCTTTCAGATAAATGTCCAGGTGTTTTTATTCCTCTAGTTTGTGTTTTTATGGGGATTCTAAATTTATACAAAGTAAGATTTACTTTGTTTTGGGTAGTTTTTTTTGCTGTTTTCATGTAGGGCTGTCGAAATATTTGTGTTTAAGTGTTTTTTATCCGAGATTTAAAGAAAGTGAAAATAGTTTGGGATTTAGAGAATGGGAATATAAGCACTAGTTTATTGTTTATTAATGGTTTACACCCTTACAATATATAAATATCGTTTTCTTTAAACGAAAGCCTTTAATAAGTTTGGTTTCTTGTATAGAAAAAAACCTCTTAAGTGAACTGTACAGCTGTTTAGTAACGCCAAAAACGTTACCTTAAGTAACTAGTTACAAAAAATAACGCGTTAATAGAGAAATATTGCAGGCCAGGCACTAATAATACCGGCCTTATTTTGACATCTGAGCTTGCGCAGATGCATGGTGGTATAAGGAATCTCTTAATAGGGATAGTGCCTGGCTTCTTTATTTATGTCGGTTTTAGGTCGTGCTCTTATTTTGGTCTTATTAGCTTCGGATCTGTTTCGTGTAAAAAACCGAACGGCCGCCGGAGCACAAAATCGAAAAAGTTTAAAGTGGCAGGCAACATTTCTTAAAACCTTGCTTTTCAAATGTATTTTTAATTGTGCAATCAAACTACAACACAAAGCAATAAAGAAAACAACCAAAATTTTTTCCTCTCTTTTTTAGGGTTAATGATACTGTCAACATGATTTTGATTTTGCACCTCTTAAAATAACAGACTATTTTTGGCCTCCTTATGGTTATCGTTATTAAACATAACGATTACGGCAGCAGTTTTAGACAGAGATTTTGCAACCTCTTTTAAGAAATTTATCTTGCGTCTGCGCTTTTCGACCCATAACCTTATTTTTGCCTGTGGTTCGCCGATTTTAAAGTTTGCGAAAAATCAGTATTTACTTTTATTCTCCATAAGTTATATATTGATTTTTTAATATATGCAAACAGTTCCCTTGATTTTGTTTTTAAAGTAGATGTAAACAATACGGTATATAGCAAGAGCTGGGGTAATGCCAGACATGCGGCATGGAAATTAATTACCGATTTAAGACATCCTTGAACGCAGGTCCGTTTTAATTTCTTTACGCTATTTTATTTTTCTTACTGCTATGAATTTTTCGCTAATTATTCCTTATGTATCAATAATATTTTAATTAATACGGTATTAAAATTTCAACCTTCTTAAATAATCGATATTAAAAATTTTAAGTTAGAAGGGAAATTGCACATTGGGTTTAGCAACATTGGCTATCAGATCATACACATGAGAATTCATGAGCACATGAGGGTTTTAGGAAAATTTGTTACTCTTTGGGTTCCACTGCGTGCTCCTCGAGCAGCAGACACAAGAAAGTGAGCTGGCGTAAGATAAATCGATGTCCAGAATTCCAGGAGGGGAAAATCTAAAGACCCATCGTGATCACGATGGTCGACGGAGAAGTGAAACTTATCTTTATTATTACGACGTCTCCAACCTAAGCAACAGAATTAGATAGGGGTTCTCGAAGGTGAAGAAACTCCGACCGAAGGTTCGCAAATCCCAAGATCTGGTCAAAAAGCACGATTAGTTGTTTCTTATGGCTCAAGAGGAATAATTCAGACGTGTTTGTGCCCGAGAACAGAGAGACCGTAAATGCTCTCTGGTACTCTACACTATGCCTTTTAAAACTTATAGAAAAGTTAAGAGTGATTCGCCCAAACTCGCAACTCGCTAGCTAGGTGATGCCTTCACTCATGACAATGCCCACCTCATCGAGCTGAACTTACCAGTCAATTTTTGACAGATGCAGGCTTGAGACTTTGGAACATCCGCCTTATAGCCCCGACTTGGCGCCGGTGTGACTTTGGGTTGTTTCCTTTTGTCAGAGAGCCAACTGAAAGGACAAAAGTTTAAAACTGAAGACGCGCTACTGGAGGCCTGGGATAAAATATGCGCTCATACAAATTTAAGGCATGCGTAGTGAGTAATTAATAGTTGTATTGGCGTGTAGTGCCTTTAATTTATCGTTTTCTTTTGGTGGGTCTTTAATATCATTTATTTTTTATATTAATAGTAATGTCACTGAAAGAAAAGATTTTCTCTTGGAATTTAAGCTCTATTCTATTATTGAATTAATATGAGGGTAAGTGGCTCTTTTTCAATCCAACTCTTTTACGATTAGGGTTGCCACCTCTCCCGATTTCGACAGTCTCCCGGCTCCAGGTTAAACAATAATTTCTCCCGGTTACTGTTATAATACTGAGAATAAAAAGCCTGTGTGACGATCTTTTTTTTCTATAGGGGGCCCCAAATGTGTGTACCAAAACAATATGTTCGTGGACTGTGGGGACTTTTTTGCTCTTCAAAATTTTTAGGGGGCCCTTACCTGATTCTGATACGGGCACTCCTCCAAGGCACGGTATGCCACTGCTCCCTGCCATTGACAATAAAAGGTGGCAACCCTATTTACGATCTTCTTGGTTTTTTGCCTTTCACTACTTTTAATCTTTTAATTAAACAAACACCAGCTAATGCTAACAATTCGTCGTCGTACTTCATCGTTTACTAATAAAATCGATACAAATTCGTGCATATAGACTGGGACTAGACCATAAAAACAGATGTAATAGTTAAGTCTAAATTGCACACATCAACTTGCGCCAATTTGCATGAGCGTGAAAAACCCACCCTTGGGTCTCCCATTTTTTTCTCTAAACAATAAAGGATTATTTAATTGTAACATTGGCACCGTCACTAAAACAAATGTTCCAGAACAAGATAAACAAACTTATTTTACTATCTGTTTTAGAATACGTAATAAAATTTTAAGTCAGACCATAAAAGACCACCATTCTTGTATTTATTAAAATGAAAACGAGCGCCGGATTCGGAATCTAAACAGCTAATGATAAACAAAAATCAATTTTCTTTGTAATTATTGGTTTGGATAAGTAAAATAAAGATATTTTAACAATACCGCGGAGATAACGACATCCAAAGAATTGAGTTTAAACATAATTTCTGGAAATAATTTAAAGAAACAAAAATTCAAAAAACCTAGATACATGTTTCAATTTCTTTTTAATGTTTAGTTTAATGGCGAAATCAGATTCACGTGTAATTAATTTGTTTTAGAAGATACAGGGTGATTGTCAAAGTTCAACGATTTTTAATATGCCCTATTACTCGGACATTTATAGAGATAGAAAGAAACGTCAAATACAAAAGTTTTATAACTTTTTATGTTAAATCCAGTGGGGCACCTAAAATAAATATAAATATTTTAATTCTTTTGAGATGTAACCCAAACTCATTAAACAGCATTATTTTAAATGGGGTACTCCTTCTAAGTATTTAAAAAAAATTGCATTTTCCCTTGCGATTACAACAATATATAACATTTAAAACTTTGGAAACAGCAAAACTAACAAAAAAAATAGTTGGCCATGGATTAAATCAATACATATTTTTTTAAGAGTAGGTATATATACAAAACCCCAATTTAACAAGAATACTAAAACATTTTTTAACCAAAACAATAAGAACCAGAGTTAGTTAAAGACTGTATAGAGACCCTCAATACATTAGCAGAGTCTAATATGGTCAATTTGGTATGGGTACCAGGACACACTGGTATCAAAGGAAACGAGGCAGGAGATAGACTGGCGGTAGCTGATAGCAATAACCCAAACCTGGTAGTACCCTGCCTCCCGGGCATGTCGGGTGGGGTCCTCAAGCGATGGGCCAAGGATTGAACCAAAAGAAAGTTTGAGGAACTATGGTCATCGGAAACAAAGATAATGGATACCAAGGCAATGCCTAAAGGTTCCTTTTAGAACTATGCATCCAGACTACTGGGCATAAGTAAAACTCAGCTGAGGACTATTACAGGTCTAGTATCTGGACACTGGTATACTAAAAAGCACCTAACCAGATTAAGCCTGGTAGCGGATAATATCTGTAGGTGGTGCGGAAATGGGGATGAAACTCCTTCTCACCTGATTACGGAATGTAGGGGTCTAGAGGGTCCACCAGATTAAAATTTTTGTAACCGACAAAATTGAATCCAAATTACTAAACCTTGTGGGACTGAACTTACGGCGAATGCTAGAGTTGGCAAATAGCATCGACCCGGACAAAGTACCTGCACTTTATATTATACTAGCTTTTGCCCGTGGCTACGCACGCGTTAAATTTGAAGTAAAACGATTCCCTTTTCCTATACGGGAATATAAAATTTTGGATATTTATATATACATATAAACCTTCCTCTTAAATCACAATATCTATAAAAAACCGCATCAAAATTCGTTGAATAGTGATAAGAAACTTGATAAAAAATTGGTGGTACTGGTATAATATTTTTTTTTAATAATAATAACTATTTTTTAAACACTTTATATACCTTTTTTTGGATACTATTATACATATAAACCTTCCTCTTGAATAAGTCTATCTATTTAAAAAAACGGATCAAAATCCGTAGAGAAATATTAAATTTTAAATTTAAACTTCTTTTTAAACACTATGTTTATGTTTTTTTCTTTAATATGATTAAACATATAAACCTTCTTATTTGGAATGAAATAGGCGCGAAAAGGAGGGAATGACCTTTTTTTTTTTGGCATCAAATTTTATTTCGCGTGGTGAAGGAAGGCGCCTGGCACTCAAAATAGGCGGTACCAAGAAAAGGACGAAAGGCCCTTTTTTTGATCCAAAAACTTTTGGGTGGAAAATAGGCGCTCCGGGAGTTCTAGCCTAGGGCGTCTCAAACAGTTAATACGGCCCTGATACCGGATCGTCTTAGACCTCGGCCATGATAACAAGCGTAAGCATCGAGGGGAAAGTATTAAATTTCTGTACTGGTAGCCGGTAATGGCCAAAATATTTTGTGGTAAGCAGCGTCTTGAAACCAGTTTATGTACATTAGAAACGCTGCGCGGATAATATTTTTTCGTTTCGAGCGGCAGCGACAGGGTTTTTTCACTCAGTCGCCTGATTTAAAAATAAAAATTATTTTGTTCTCCCATAAATAATGTCAAAAGAAGGAGCCCTTAGGTTTCTGGTTTCCGCTGGCCGCAGACGCCTGAGATCGTGGCTGTAGCCCTACACATGCTACGACGACATACGGCCGGAAGACCTTTACAAGTTACCAGTGCGTGTGTAACAGCCACTGAGAATAAAGGGGTTAGTATTATAAGTACCATTGTAACTGAAATAATAAGAAAATTTTAAAAATGGTGAAATTCTAATTATGACGTTCATAATCAATAGCCCATTATACACAGTTATTTACCCAAATGTGGAAGTATTTAAGGAAAATCAATATCGATAATTATATAAATGAACCCCATTTTATTATTTACTTTATGAATGCGCACAATACATTACAATGACATAATTAGTACTTTTAATTAACAAATTAATTTTGAAACGAATAAAGCGACAAATGATAATAATAAACCAGGGTAAAATTTAATTTTATTTGTTTCCGAAAAGCTTAGCTTTAGGACCTGTACTTTTTGGGAACTTGTTGTTTAGGGGCTAGTAAAATTTTAACTATTTTCACTCTTTTTATTCTTGTTTGGTCACCTCGACAAAAATGCATTATTATTTTTTCTTGTTTGGGGACCTAGTATCATTTTATCTATTTTCACCCTTTTACATTTGTTTGGTCATCTCGACAAAAATTCATTATTATTTCTTCTTGTTTGGTAGCCTAAGGCTGCGGTTACACTGCAAGCGAATTCTGCTATTAACGATTTTCGCACGACAATCGCATATCTATACTCTATACTAATATTATAAAAGAGGTAAAGTTTGTAATCTTGTTTGTTTGTAGGGGCTAATCTTTGAAAATACTAAACTGATCATAAAAATTCTTTTTACAATCAGAATGTTACACTATTCAGTGCTATAGGCTATATTTTATTGTGTTTGAAGTTCGGAGAATTCTATATAATTTGTGCTGAACGAAGTGGACACGGGTCGGCTAGTATAATAAGTATAATATAAAAACAAATAGTAGCGACATGCAAACATGGATGGTGGTGAAGAAGTTTATTTTTCTAAAAACTCGATACCAAAGTCGTTTAGATTTTTCCTTAAAAAGAAGATTTTTTTACTTTTAATTTACTTGGTACTTCTTTCCAAAGCATCACGATTATGGTAGCTTTTCCTTTTTGGTTTCAAACTGGTTTTCGGTCAAATACAAGAAAAAAAAAAATCAGTATCCATTTTTAAAATACACGAAACACAAAATTTTAAAAAGATACAATACACTTTGCGCCAACAAAACAAACTAGTTTGAACTTCTAGCGACAACTGACGATTCCCGCAAAAATTTGCTTAAACTATAACCGCTTGTAGTTACAAGTATTTCAACAGGTTTGTTTGTTCGCGCGAATTTGCGACCTTTGCGCGAATTCGCTTGCATTGTAACCGCAGCCTAACTACCAGAACTAACTAAAACAGGATGGCCTTTTTTGATGCTACGATCTCCATGTTAATTTCCGTCGTACAAATGCAAGGAAATCACAAATACAACTGGTTTAATTTTCCGAGTTACTGGTTTACCACTAGACAACTGGTGTCTAGTGGATTAAATTATCACCCTAAATATTTTCAGAATCTTTACCTAAAATATGTCTATGTCTGTCTATATTATTAAATTATATCTACGTCTATAAATGCAAACCTTTAGGGTACCAAACAAAAATAAAAAGTGTCAAGAAAAACAAAATTTTACCAGATTTTCAAACAAGAAGTTCCCAAACAACAAAACACCGACTTTTGTCGTTTCCCAGATATTTTGTTAATGAACATGAGGACGCACCCTTTAACACGGAGTTCAAAAATTTATGACGAAAATCAGTATAAAATAAGGTATAAATTGTCCAACTTATTTGCAAGACCTAACTCCTCTTTGACGTTTGATTGTTATATTTTTCTACGACCCTACGGGCCTTTAATAATACACCATATAAAATGTTAAAACAAAATTTTGTGTTTAATACTTTGACTCTTTATTTACACTTTAAATTAGTTTTTTGTTTTAATTAGTGATGGGATAATTCAAATTTAAAATAATCGATAATTCGATTATTGAAATATTCGCTATAATCTAATTATGCAGATTTAATTTGAATTACAAAAAACAACCTGATTCCAGAGAATCGAATTATACACGTTTAATTTGAATTACGAAAAATAACCTGATTCCACAAGTCGTCACTCGACCGATTCGACACGTGAAAAGTAAAGACCTTTTTTTTGGTCTTCAAAGTTTTTGTGTAAGGGAGGAAAAAAGATAAATAGAGTAAAAGTAAGTCTTGTAAATGCAATAAATGGAGGTAATAGAGGCGAGGACCTTTTTTTTCCCCCTTCAAAAATTTTAAACCTATGAATTTTATGTCTCTAAAGCCCAATTTTTATTAATTTGAATTATAATTCGATTATTGAAATCATTTATGACCTGATAATGCGATTATTAAAATAATGCGATTATGCCCATCACTAGTTTTAATGCCTACCATATTTTTGGTTTATAAATGTATAAATAATGTAACAGTAAATGCAACATCGAGACATTAACTAAACTAAAGAATCACGTTACTGTAAATTCCGTCATTATGTCTTTAGCTCATGTATCACCAAATCTGGTAGTTTTGCGAATAAATTAAACCAAAATTTATCGAAAATTAATAATAATTATGAATATGAAATAAATTAAAATTGAAGTATAAAACTTATACGCTTGTAGTAAGAAAAAATTAAATATACAACACATGCATAAAGTGACTTTCTGTGCACTTGTGATATAAATTGATATTAAAGAGTAGTAAAAGTTGCACAAAATCTACTATTTTATTATTGTTGGTGTGTTGTAAAATTGTCATTTTCTTATCTGATCAAATGATAGCCTTGCAAAAATATTAGAAAAATGGCTCTGGTCTAATGAGTGGTAGATAGAGTGGAGGATAAGATAGAGGCATAAATTTACTAAAAGTAACTTTTAAAAGATGCCCAAAGAATAAAACATATCATTTAAAGACGGAAGATTTACAAGCGCAGTTAAAAATTGTGTGTTTTTGTTACCAGTAAATAAATGTGTTGTATGTTGAATCTAGAATTCGGCGCAAATATTTGCGGCGCAAATTTCACGTTCTACCCACGTTCAATTTTACGTTGTGTGTCGTGCGTTCGTGCTCAAAACGTGTGTGATCTTATGCGTTGCCTACTATTTTGTTATTCTGGATTTGTTTATATTTTTTCGCCAAGTATTTTTTATTTTGTAAAAGATAAATTTAAATAAAGAGGATGTTCTTCTTCTGATACAAGAATATTAAAAACAAAGACTTTTATGGGATCCAAGCAATAAGTGGCATTTTCATAAAAACAAAAAAAATGATGCTTGGGAAGAAATCGCAAAATGTGTTATACGTATTATTTCGAATGAAAATTCAGTTTTTATTAAAGTTTTTGCCCTACAGTTGTTGTTTTTGAAAGATAATAAATTTTAAAAAAATAAAAATTAAGTTTTATTACCACATTACCTTTACATAATCTTTTAGAACGTCAATTAAAGCACTGCATACTTCTGGAACTATCAATGATATGCTTTGTTTGGATATTTTAAAAAATATATTGAAGGCTTGTATATGAATCTCCAGTAGCCATAAAACGTAATGTGACAGCTGACCTTTCCTTCACGGATATGGCTTCTCTAAGCTTGGTGTCCTTTTTGATAATTTTTGGTCCAATCTTATTTATTAAAATCTCAAAGTCATTTGTAGACATACGCAAAAAATTTTTGAGTTGCCCAGTACTTTCATCCAAGGATAGCTGATATAATAACTTTACGCCATCAAATTGTTTTTTATTTTGATACAAATGTTTAATCCAATATCGTCTTTTTTCTATTTTTTTCCCCATTTTTTTTTATAAGATTTTGCACGACGATAAAAGTAGCGTATTTTCTTTTCATCATTAATATTGCATCAGACATAGTCACAGAATGGTTGGTTTAGAACAAATTAGAAAGATGGATATCAGTTAACTTCTATAATTTCTAAACAGCAAGTCATAATAACAACATTTATCAAAATCATTGCGTTAACGTAAATACGTCCACACTAAAACAATATTGCGGCGCAAATCTCTTTGATGTTGAAAAAAACCGACAACCGACGGATCGCGTGCGTTGAATGTCGCGAAAATTTTTGCGTGTGTTTCTATGCGGCGAACTCGTCCACACTTGCAAAAATTTGAAACGCACATACAAATTTGTGCTGCATGGCGCACACAACGTAAATTTTTAACCTTGCTGCAGAGCTGGGCCACACTACCAAACAGTGGTTAGGCTGTGAGCGGACATAAAGCATCGCGAGACCCATGCTTTACTTATATGGGGGATTGCCCAGTGGAAAGTTTGTGCTATTTGAGCCCTTTGGAATTAGACTCTTTTGCCTTTGCACGGTAGTACAGTATTGCTTTCTGTATTAGCAGAGTATTGTACCCCTGCCGAAATCTAGACACGCGGTAGCGTGTCAAGCCAAGTTCAAGCAGCGGAACTGGCTACACCGCCGGAGTGTATTATTACACGAACCACTTGATGCCAAAACTATTTATATCCATAAGGACAACTAGAAGCCCAAATTTCATAAAGCTAGCTCCCAAACCGTTATAAAGATATAAAGGTCCGAAAGTCGTCAATTTTCCACTGACTGACATATAGATCAAAACCTAACTCCACTTCTGGATGACCTAGGAAAATAAAATTTAAATCTAGCTCGGTAATTGTGTGCAAGCGTGGAAAAAACTGAAAATAAAAATAGTTAAAAAATAAGGGGGTTTGGGGTGGGTCCCAAATAGATAGGTATTTAAAACTATCCCAATATATGTATTATTGTATTATAAAGCAAAAATATAACTATAAAATTAAATAAAAAAATATTTTAAAAATACGTATTTTTTGAACAAAAAGTATTGAACGTAAATGACTGTTTTTATAACTTTTAGAAATAGTTCAGATATTCTGTTGTAGGTTTTAACGGTATTTAATTTTATATAATTTCTGAAATATTAAAATATAAAAATTAGTTTAAATCGTTCGAAAATCCAAATATGGACTATTCCATATTTGGGTTCTTTGATCATTTAAAAACTTCTGATAGAGCAAGAAAAGAATCAGACGACAAGCATCAAGTCAAAAAGGGCTGTTCGTCTCATAAATGAACATTCGCTTACAGAGAGGCTTCTTTCTCCGCTCATCGTCGGCCTGTGAGGGATTTATCGCTTTTTTATAAGTACTTCTATGGCTTCTGCTCTAAGAAATTGTCCAGTATAGTTCCTCCACTTACAGCGATTCCCAATAGAAAAATCGTGGTGCCGCACGTATGCATCCCTATACGGTCCAACTGGACAGGCCCCGAACTGCCCACTTAGTTTGTTCTTTTATTTCTAGTGTTTCTACATGGTGAAACCTGCTGCCCGCGAAGATCTTTCCTTTCCCTCGTATTTAAGTTCAACGTGTCTTACCTTGCTTAAGACACTTACAGCATTGGTGTAGGCTCTGGGCACAATAACTGCGCTGGATCGAGAGTCTGCCGCCAAGATCTGTGATTTTTTTTTAAATTATTTTGTTTGCTTTCTATGATATACCAAAGTTTGCAAAGAGTTTCTTGTTAGTTAGGTTTAACCTACTAATAGTTGTTTATAGTATTCTATATTTGGGGTACCTATTCCATATTTGGCTACCTTCATCATTTTTTGATTTAAATCTAAAAATCTTTATTAAAATTGATCAATGTAACTTAAAATGTTTACAGAAATAATGGACAAATACATGATTGTTAATCATTACTAGCAAAAGTTTTTTATTCATAATAGTTTATGCAAATTATGTGTAAAAACAAAATGGTATTCCATGTTGGTTGTTACTTTCCTTTTACACGTATTTTGGATACTCTGAGTAGTCTTTTTTTAATTTTTTCGTTTTAAAACTTAGATATAAAAAAACTAACATTTGTTGAAGCGGTTTAGATTATCATACTGAAGAACAAAATTAAAAACTATTATTAGTATAATGAAATGACTCAGTCCCGGAAGACAAATCTGTAGTTTTTTTGTTTATTTTCTAGAGAGTTTTTAATTTACTTAGTTGTATAAAATGCTCATTTAGCTAATTAAAAGTAGCAACAAATTAAAGTAAGGAAGCAATTGTATCACTTTAAATTATTCTGTTGTTAGAGCAGTTATTCTATTGTTGCGGTGTTTCAGGGGTTTGTCTATTTTAGAAATAAAGAAATACATTGTTTTAATTAACAAGGGATTCTAACATTTTACAAAAAATGTGCAGAATTACTTATGTAAAAACGATGTAAAACACATTGGCGTGCGGTTCATGGAAGCTAGAGATGCAGTGCTTCCCTTAAAACAAAAAACAAAACATTATCCTCTAAAATGTGATATCTAAGATAAAAATAAAACATTTAGATGGGCTATATTAAAAACGCTAAAAATACCCCTAATTATAAAGCCTAATAAGCGGCTTTTAAGTTTTGGCTTATTGAACTACAAAAAGCAAAATTTACGTTTGTCTTTTCAATTGATCTAAATGTACTTAAATGCTTTAAGAATAACAAAGCTTTAACACGGAATGTAAGGGTAATAGGGATAATTTACGGCAGTTAATTCAGTTCGATCTAATCCCTAGACGGGGTAAATTGGAAAAATAAGTTTTTTTCCACTTTTTTATTAGGAGACTTTTGCTTTTAAAATATGGCATAGCTTTTAATTCTTAAGTTTTCCAAATAATATTTTCTCCTAAGTTCAAAAATAAAGTAGTTTCTCTTGTGGTAGTATTAATACCGTCGCTCGGGTCAGACAGACGCCACCGACGCCTGACGTCACGACGCCCGACGTCAGGAATCTTGGGCGACGCCTATTTTTAGGGTACTGCGCATGCGTCAAACTCTGACGTCATATTTAGGAATCTTGTGTGACGCATTATTTAGGGCGTGGTCAACTCTGTCAAATGTCATCTGTCAAAAACCACGCGACTTTGAAAATGGCGCCTGTCAGCTGTCACCTGTCATATCTCGCGAATCACGTGGTGTATGCTTACGTGTATGAGATGTATATTTTATCAAATTAAACTTTACTAATACCGTTAAATAAAAGGAATACGGTTTAAGGCTAACAATTAAGCCCTATAAGGACTTTGTAAACCCTTTTATTACAGCATTAATTGTTAACAAGGTAAATTGTGAATTGTGTGCCCAACGTACGGATAATTTTCTCAATTAATTTTGTGCGCTTTAAATACTTAGACTAGACAAAGGATTTATTTTGGGTATATCAAGTCCGGAAAACTGACAATAAAAATGGGCGAAAACTAAAAAAACACATCAGAATGTGTTGCTTTTTAGTTGCTTATTGGTGCCAAATAAACAATTTTGTTGCTCAAACCGATCGCGATCGTGAGTAATCATTATTAGTTCCAGCTTTCCGTTAAGTTAGCATGGATTTACACTGAAAGGTATAATACCCTGAATAAAAATGAGTCTATTACTAATTTGTTGCTGCAGAAAAAAATGGAAATAACTTAACACCCGATTTTCAGGTAAAATTCAATCTAAAAACTTGTTGCTGCCCAACAAAATGTTTGTCACACATAAGTTAAGAGTTAGCAACAAAATAGGAACCAAAAGTCGGTAAAGATTGGAGATCGGTTAACTTACAAATCGATCATGCCAGCGTTACATCCTACTATTCTGAATATAATTTAAGTTGAAAATTTGTATTTGCAATTTTGACTAAATGCATAGTGGCTCGTCACCTATTAAGAATCCCGCCGACTGCGAAGTGCTGCTGTAACACGGTTTCTCTGTGTTAAGGCTTCAAATCTGGCTGGCTATGTAACGGAATCTTTGAGCCTAATTTTAACCAACTTCCAGCTATTTGATTTGCTTTGAAACTTTTGCACACGTATTAAGGACCCATGACAATGCAATAATCTGCAAACAGTATCCCGTTATCCTGCTTTGGAAAAAAAAAATTATATTATTATAACCACTGCTTGATACAACCAAGTGTCATCTGTCCCTAGAAAACTGGGTTAATTTTCTTTGTCATCTGTCACCTGTACGTCCCAGTGGTACCAACCACCGGCCATTTCAAGAGTTCGATCTGAATCGATTTTACTCAAATTTTATATTAGGTTATTTTCAGAAAGTCTATCTGAAAAACTTTGCTATTCTTGACAAAGAAAAATAATTAATAGTTTAAAAAACTAAAGAAACACGCTTTTATATGCAACCGAACTAAAAATTAGAAAAATTTAAAAACAGTATCCCGTTAAGTTCCAGCATTTTCTAGGAAAATAGGAAAAGTGAAAAATCGTACGTTCTGGCGGATGCGCCAGATTGAGACAATTGAATAATCGAACTTGACAACATTTGCCGACGGGTTGGGGACCAGGGGCTCAATTCTGCTAAACTGAACTCATTCGTTCGGGAGCGTATAACCTTCATCTGTTTTTTTAACACGCTTTTTAACGAACGAATAACCTTCACTTGTTTTTAAAACAGGCGGTCATAAAACAGAAATCTGTATTACCAACTGACATCTGACAAAATTCACAGTCATAACATAACCTAAAATTCCTTTAATGTGAAATTAAAGTTTCAGTTAACTAAGCTATTAAAAACAAAGTATACACTTTAATTGAAATACAAGAAGCAAATAAAAGTAACTAACAAGTTATTGCATATAACTTTTATACCATCTTCCATTTATACTTTCTAAAAGGCCTTTATTGAGTGTTAGAAACTTGTACCGAATGTTAGATTAGGACAAAGACTGGAAATGGAGATTAGCAAACTACATTAAAATATCACTTAAGGTAAAGTAAACTAAAGTAAACTCATATTTAGAAAAAAACATTTATGGTAAATTTCTTTTTAGTTTAAAAGGTAATATTTTAAAAAATATTTGTCTTATTTATGCAAATTGGGTAATTGTTTCGAAAGTTGGAGCAACCCCATTTTGACCAAATTTGATATACAGGGGCACAGAACTAATAAAAAGGGGCTGGTTATTTTCAACCAAGTGTCATCTGTCACCTGTACGTCCCAGTGGTACCAACCACCGGCCATTTCAAGAGTTCGATCTGAATTGATTTTACTCAAATTTTATATTAGGGTATTTTCAGAAAGTAAATCTGAAAAACTTTGCTAATCTTGACAAAATGGCGAAAAAATTTTTTAAGTGAATAAACTGGAGCATTTATTTTTAAAAATTAATTGATATAACGAACTAAAAAATGAAAAATAATTAATAGTTTAAAAAAACTAAAAAAACACGCTTTTATATGCAACCGAACTAAAAATTAAAAAATAATTTTTCATTAAAAAAAATATTTTCACTTCATAGTAAAAAGCGTGGGGTGCTTAATATATTAAATGTTATAATTATTATATTTGCCAATATCTATGATGGAAAAGTTATGAAAAAATAGTAAAATGCACCCCACGCTTTTACTATGAAGTGAAAATATTTTTTAATTAAATATATTTTATTATATTTTCTTTCATTATTAGTTATTGCTTATCCTTAGCACTAGCGTAGATACGGGGGAGGGGGCAGCAATATTTTATGTTAACCCAGAAAAGTTGAAAAATTTGTAACGGTTATGACAAACAAGGTTATAAAGTAAAGTTATGCACAATATGACATGTTTTAGTACAAAGAAAATCAGTAAATATGGTAATTTTTGAAGGCGAGGGCCTTTTTTTGCCTCTCAACGATTTTTGATTTTGCCCTACAAAACGAAATTAAAACATACTTCCATTTATTACATTACCCCCTCCCCCCAGGAATGAAATTATCTACGCCTGTGGTCACTTAGCAATAATTTCCCGAGTTCATGGGTTTAAGTTAAAGAATCACTCTGTACAAACACTTTTTGGTAAAGGACTTTTCTTTTCGAGTAGGTACTACAAGCTGTTAAAATTGACGAAACTTCAAGACCACCCTGCATATTCTCTCAGTCGATTATTTTTTTAATTTACTTATTTAAAAAATGTCTTAAGATTTATTTTTAAAGTGTTTTAAAAATGCACCCTCGATCAGTACAATTACATCGGTTTTGTTAAATTTTATTGGTTAAATCAAAGTGCTGAACTTGCTGAAAATTCAGCTTGATTGATTCAAATTGGTTTGCTAAGATCCTACGAAGACAGAATTTAAATTTAGAAAATGCCTTTTCTGTAAAGTGAAGTAACTTGCGTACGTTTTTATAGGCTTAATTCGGTGTCGGTTGTCGAATGTTGGTCATTAAAAACACTAATGCATACAGGGTGTCCGGAAAGGTGAGGTTGTAAATATAGTGGTAGAGAAAGTCAAAATAATGTTAGTACATCATATTAAAACAAAATCTATTATGGGATTAAAAAAGACGTAGAAATAAAATAAAAATATTTAAGGGTTGGATGTCAGAAAGTAGCAAAATCAGTGTCATTGCACTCGAAATGTCGTTTTCCATTCAAATACAGTAAAAATATACCCATATAAACTAACAAAATTAAGGTCGTTTTCGACTAAGTTTGAAGTGATAGAAAATAATTGAATATGTAAAACTATGCACATTTATTAAATTTTATTCTGATATCTAAAAAATAAAAAAGTTGTAGGAAAGAACCACCTACGAGAGACACTTGACATTTACAGTAAATTTTTCAGAAACTACTTAAGGGGATATATCCACTTGCAATTAAAGAAAAAAAACTATTTTTAAGCATATTTCGAGTGAACATCTATTCAAGTATACTTTATTCTTTAAAAGTGAAAGGAATCCGTTAATTAGTTTCGGAGAGGCGTATTTGTAAAAAGAAGCAACCAAGTACATAGGTTTTTAAAGTTTTAAATGAGTTTTTCTCAAAACATCGATTTTTGTGTTTGAGAAACCGCCATTTGCCAAAAAAATGATTGGCTTATTCCTTCGTTTATTTTATAGATTATAAATTTCTGAAACTAGATACGTAAAATTTTTTATTTTTTGACAATTCAGTCCAGAGATATAGTGGTCACCGCAAAATGTCTTTTTAGAGGAGCTTCCGGACATCGGCTACAGAGGCTTTCCAAGTAAGTTTTTTGACAAATTAAATAAGTATGTCAAAATATTACAACTGCATCATTTTGGCTGTGAGTAACTGTATGTACAAAATTTCAAATTAATAAATCAAAAGAGCTTTTCAAAAGAAAATCTTAAAAAACTTTTTAAGATGAGGTATCCTGAACAAGTTAACGTTGACACAAAAATTAAAAAACAGCAGCAATATTTTATGTTAATTAATTAACATATTAATAAAGATCTTCATAAGTTAGTCCTAAACTTTCTCCAACTACCTGAAACATCATACAAAATATTTGTCACGTTGGATCTTCATCAACCTTAAGGAAACAGTTGGGAACCTAACTAAATTTTTCAAAAGCCTAATGAAAGCTAAACAGCTCCTTGTTGTCTCACCAAACAGTTTCTGGGTCCATTTCAATTTAATCATAAAGCTGAAAATGATAGAGATCGTCATACAGCAAGTGGGGAGACTTGATAGAGAAATACGGCCAAATATATTTTAAAAATATATCAAAATATTGTTTAACTTGACAAAAACATCCACAAGGTGTCTCTAAAACGTCTGTACAAAATTCTACCACAAATCCCTTGGACAAAAATACAATGATCTAACGTAATTTAAAAATTTGATTGTTTGCAAGATACAGGGTGTCAAAGTTTTTATTCAATTTTAGTTATTTTTAAATATCTTTTTATTATAAGACATTATTAAATAATATTAAAAGGTTTTTTAATAGTGGGAAATCTAAACATGCTAATGTTTTTGTCCTAAGATGTAAGGAAGCCATCGCTTAGGATGAAAGTGTCGTAACTTCTTTTTCCCCGGTATGTTATAATTTTAGAATGGAATTTTTATTTTCCCATATTTTTTGCAAAAAAAAAGGTTTCGTTTTTCAGATCTTTCTCGAATTCGACGCTCATCATTGGGATTTTCGAACACAGGATCGGAGGCAAAGTTGCGCAATTTGATGCTCAATAAAATGCCGTTTTGCGTTTTAAAAATTCCGGAGTACTGCCGAAGACAGGTCGAAAAAAACCGGAATTTTCAATTTCGGTATTTCTACTGTTTTCCTGGCTATATTTAGTGAGCTAAGATAACTTAAAAATGGAAAAACACAAGCATGGCAACTTTTTTCTTGCTCTATAATTCAGTGTGATTAAATATTGAATCTGACGTTTCGGCTTCTGGCGACCATCATCAACTTAATTTCTTTAAATACGGACCTGATATTTTTTCAATTTAATTAAAATCCTTTCATCACTCTTAAAACACTATATATCACCACTTTGATATTTGCCGACGTTTCGGACAAAAATTCCATCACCAGAATATTGCATATTTATTTAACCATAATACGGCCCTGAACTACATTTTTAGGTAAGAAGGTAAAAAAGAATAAACTTATTACATATTCGTAATCTTTTTATTACAACTCATTGATATCTAACAGCGGAAATTACTTTATTAACCGAAAATTTCATGAATATTAGACATAAGATACAAAAAGGTAGACAACAAATCAGCTTACATAAACAATTGGTAATACTATCTTGATGCCCATATTAAAAATAAACATAATTTAATCACTATTATAAAGTGTTCAAAGAGATAACCTTCCGCCTCGATACATTTTCTTGCTTTGCTTTGTATTATTAATACAGCTCGATTAATTGTTCTCGCAGGAATGGCAGCGACTTCCCTTATCAAATTTTGTCGTAGTACTTAAAGGTCGTGAGGTGCATTTTTAAATAAACGGTTCTTTAGATATTCCCAAAAGGAAATAATCTAGGGACTAAGATCTGGGCTCCTAGCGGGCCATCTTGCAAAACCATTTATTAGGAAATATATGGTAAAGGAATTGAGCTACTTTCCTTCCATTGTGGGCAGGAGCTCCGTCTTGCTGCCACCATATTTCTTGAAATACTGCCAAAGGTTGATTATCTAGGGCGTCTAAGACATCATTCCTAATCAAATTTAGATATCGTTCGGAAGTTAAGGTCCCTTCGTAAACGAAAGGTCCAATAATTTTGTTCCTCCACATACCAATCCATACATTAAATGAAGTTCTCCTTGAATTCGTACCTGCTGGTTAGTTTCTGTTAACAAAGCAATTTCCGCTGTTAGATATCAATGAGTTGCAATAAAACATTATGAATATGTAATAAGTTTATTCTTTTTTACCATTTTACCTAAAAATGTAGTTCAGGGCCGTATTATGGTTAAATAAATATGCAATATTCTGGTGATGGAATTGTCTGTACGAAACGTCGGAAAATATCAAAGTGGCGATATATAGTGTTTTAAGAGTGATGAAAGGATTTAATTAAATTGAAAAAATATCAGGTCCGTATTTAAAAAATTGTTGATGATGGTCGCCAGAAGCCGAAACGTCAGACTCAATATTTAATCACACTGAATTATAGAGCAGAAAAAGTGGCCATAGAAAACGTAGTTTTTCATTTTGAGTTATCTTAACAAATATAGCCAGGAAACAATAGAAACCAAAATTGAAAATTCCGGTTTTTTTCGAATATCTTCGGAAGTACTGGAATTTTTTAAAACGCAAACGGCATTTTATTGAGCATCAAATTGCGCAACTTTGCCTCCATTTAACCGATCCTGTATCTCTTACGGTTTCCGAAATCCCAATGATGAGCGTCGAATTCTGAGCCACCCTTCGGGCATAACCATAAAAGACCCACATTTAGATCTGCAGTGGCTAGGAGCATTTTCGGATTTTTACGACCTTGTGCAGTAAACAAATCGGGGGTGTACAAAATGCGTACTTAAAACCACATGTCAGAAATCAATACCGGCACACCGTGCTCTCCGTACACTGTCTTAAGCTACCGTACTTCGAACAATGCTTTGATCGGGTAACCCAGACATGGCGTTAAATATTTTTTCGATAATGCGGAGTAGTCTGTCCGCGAATTTACAAACCTATACCAGTTCAGTCAGAACCGCAGAGCTGAACTCAGATGATGCTTTGTTTGCAAAAAGCTGTTAGAAAGTCTACCCCATTTGGGTTCCAAAATTGACCATATTAGTATAGCATTTGTAACTATATTTTAGGGGAATTTTCTTTCACAAAGGCTATACCTGTTTCAGTCTTCTGCGTCGTAACTATTTTTAAGGGAAATCGGCAAGTAATATCTTTTACATCTTTTTATTGCTTTATGCCGTGAGTTTAGGATTACTTATTGTATTGTTTTAATGTATTTGTTTTCAAAAAAATAATAAAAACATTAATACAAGTAATATTGTGAGAAGAAATCTTCTAATCTAAACACGTACAGACTTGGATACAATCGGCGAAGACATTTGTTGGCCGACTGTATCTTGAATGTTGACATCGGTCGGCCGACTTGTTGCAAACGCCATGGCAACATCGGTGGGCGTTTTTATTCAAGGAATCGGCAAGTGGCCTGTTTTCCATTTAATCAGGAAACTTCGGCAGGTTTGTACGAGATTTAAAACTAGTGTGGACGCGAAACACTTGTTTCTGCAAATGTTGGCCAACTTTGTTGCTGAAATTTTTTTAAACAAGATACAGTCGGCCGACAATGTTGTCCCGATTGTATCCAAGTCTGTACATGGCTTAAGGAAAAGAATCAGAGATATTTACAACTAAATTTCAGTGGAGAATAAGAATTAAAGGGAAAAACTAATTAGGAAAAATGAGAAAAGTTATAATAGACTTTTCTTGTCCGTAGGCTATTTATTTTTGTCTTCCCTAATTTTTTAATTTTTTGGTTGGAAAAAAAAATTTTTTGAAAAGCAAAAAAAAGTTCGTAGTTCCATTTTTTTTTACTTTTACAATGTTTGTAAATCGAAACTCAAGCTATTTATGAGAGTAAATTTGCCGCCCTAGGCTCCAGCCTATTCAGCCTGCTGGTAAAATCCAACACTGCTGATAGCAAAAAAGTATTTATTAAATGTGTTATAAATTTCGCAAACTATATGTCAGTAGTTGCAGATGGACATAAAGAATAAACGCCCACTTAAAAAACAAGAATTTACTAGAAACTATAACTGTTAAGCCAGTATGGTTATTAAATTCGAATTAAAATTTCTGCAATGGAAGATACGAAACAAACTTATCTTTCTTATTTTGAGTCTGGAATGACAGCTTCTTCAGCCAAAATCTATCAACAAGTTTTTGTATCAGATTATTGTTATAGTAACATTAATGTGCTCCTAGAAAATGTGCAAATTTACCTGACTATAGATTACTTATTTTTATCAACCATGGAGATCTGATTATTACGGAGGAAGGACTAGGGAACGGGATATTGAAAGAATTAAGATAAAGACTATAGAATTTAAAAAAACAAATTATACTATATCTAAATGAAACTCCCTATGTTCTTTGTTCTGATTACATCTGATTTAAAGAGCTTTTAAATCAGGTCACGCAGATGAAATAATTTATATCGACAACAGTGATTCTTGTGTCAAGCAGCACCTCTGTCACTTTTATATTTGCAGCAACAAAAGTAGGAGCATTGCAATTGCGGTTATGCTTTAAAAAAATCAAATTTTAAAAAATGTTTAGAGTGTTAAAATAAAAATGACTTTGGTCTACCACCACAAAGAAAACACCATGTACATCTATAGTTTTTCCGTTGCAATAGTGCTGAAAGTTTTATACAACATTTATTTAAAACTATTTTTTTAGGCGCTTAGGCCATGAGATGTTTGACCGTTACTTTACTTCTCTTAAAACACTTAATTTAAATGACTGAAACAGTATAGATGTTTGTTTATAAAATTACCCTAAATTTAGCTTACAAACACTACACCAATATGGTGACCAAATATGGAATAGTATCCCTAATATGGGATACCGGCATTTCCTAAAACGGAAACTCACACACGCAATTAGAAGGAGTTTGTTTTCTCTTTTAATGTCCATTTGCGAGTTGAAGTGGTTAGCAGCCAGTAGAGTAAGCCCTTCGTCGCTGTAGCAACGTTTTGTTTTATCGCTTTCTTGAAACTTTTAAGGTTTTAAAAAAATACTACTATACTAAATTGAACGAGAGGGACCTCTAAATATTGATTATTAAGGGTTCAAATCTTCACGATATTTTCTTTTTTTTTACCCTAAACCACATTTTCGATATATTAAAAAAATAGAATATTTTTGGCCCACTTTACTTTATTGTATTCCATATTTGGGGTACCTATTCCATAATTAGCTACCCTCATCATTTTTCAGTTTTTAAAAAAATCCCTCATTAATATTATTCAATGTTACTATAATTTTTTTATAAAATAAAGGACAAATATATGATTGTTAATAATTACTACAAAAAGTTTTTTTATTTATAATTTTTATGCAAATTATGTGTAAAAAACAAAATGGTATTCCATATTTGGTCACTTTCCTCAAATATTACGATTTTTTGTCACTTTTTAAACAATATTTTTTAGTAAAAAAAATATAGTAGATTGTTTAAGCCCAGTCTAATCTATATCAACGATTTATTTTTATCATTGTCTATATACTGTTATTTAATCTAATACAAAGGCAATTTTACAACACAATGATTAAATTTTAAAATAATGATAAAATTTATCCAGCCATCGTAGTGCGACATGACTGAATAAGCTTGATTCTAACAAGTGAACAACGACATAATCGACAGCTTTATCATCACACTTGCTTCCCTTTAGACAGGGATTTAATACGATTAAGCTGGACAAAGTCCGGAAACCATTTATTGAATAATCGAGGTTTTGCCCATCTAAATTTCTTGTCTATTACATCGGGAAATTAGATTTTATTACACTTTTAACACGCTTTTTTCACTTATACACGAAAAAGAGTTGTGGAAGAGAGTAACATAATTGTACGAAATTCTACAATTATAGTTGAAATCAAAACAATTTCCGATGAACGTCATCAATCAGCTGTACCTGACGCTCCATCATCAGTTTTAGGCGTTCAACCAATTATAACCGCGGTAATAATTGGTGACAACTTTGACGTATATATACATTGTTTAAATGTCAACATAACCCATTGGTAAATACTATTTTTGATTTGACTCGTCGCCCGAAAATTGATGAATTACATAAAATTTACAGAATAAAAGTTCGGCAAAATCATAAAAAATTTGGACTTTTAATATAAGTGTACTGAGCACATATTGACGTCGCTATTTAACGCATCCAATAACAGAAAAATTTTCCTTCGGTTAAACACCAAAAAAATCATTTAATTTAAATTTTATTATCGTCAGGTTGGTCGAATTGTGTCTTATCTTGCGGCGTTGCCTTTATTCATTCGACTTTCTACTTAAATGTTCTGTCGCTTTGTTGTTGCCTTTGTTTTTTATAAAATTAGGGCTATTTTCTTTAGTTTAATAGATTATTTAAAAAATTCGCCTTAGTTTCTCCACATTTTTTCCTCACTTTCGAAGGTTTCCGAAAACACTCGAGTTATCTACTTAACACTTTTATTTCATCCTATACCAAGGGCGGATTTAAGGGGGCAAAGGGGGGTAATTACCCCCAAGAAGTGCCGACGACATAAAAAATCGTACATCTTCGAAAGATTTTTACATTTTCATGCATAGGAAATATTCGTGGTGGAGAGTAAGTTGCTGGCGTCGTCGTCTTACGAAAGGCGGAAGCGGAAGCCTGTAGCTTTGCTCCAATCAGCAGACTCGTTGCAGCGGGGAATTGTAGGGAAGTACATAGTAGACTGGTGGATACACATTTGCGTTAAGGTCGACGGTCGGCTTCCGCATACCGGTATATTATAATATCGTAAAAGGATAACTGGATGGTTTGTTGCTGTTAACGCAATCTGATTAATACTGTTAAAAATACATTGTAGCACTGATTTTACTAACACATTGTAGGCATTTGATAAATTATTAGCAAAAGTTTGCATGTTTTAGATAAATACTGGTTTTACCGTCCTAGGTTTCATTTAGTTTTTTACACTGTGGACAGGGGCGTGATGGACAATAAGTTGCTATGGTTCATTCGACATTGCTACTTTTTAACGAACCGGTCTGCGGTTGGTGATCTCAATTAGCTTTAAAAGTTAAACCTTTGACTAACGTGAAAATCTGCATCTGTCAGATCAGACAGTGTTCGACAGATGCAACTTTAGCACTGCAAGGAAACCATAGGTAGGGAGTTCTTTCTCTTTATTTTTATAGAATTTAAAATTATTGTCCAAACTTTGTGCAGTGTAGTGCTTCAACACAAGCCGTGATGAATAGGTAACACACAAAGAGTAGTGGTAAAGGCAGCATTGAATTGTAATAACCGTAATAATAATGCATTCTGTAATTTACAATTGCTTTAGTGGTACAATTTTCGCCCAACATTCAGTAGTGGCTATTGCAACTTTATTTTCATCTGCTACGATGTGCAGCGCGCTTATTTCACTACCAAATAATTTTAGAATTTCGTGCACTCTTATTATTCGCTTCCACAACTTTTATGTAACAATTAATGGCAACGCCTCACTTTTTGACTACATATTTATTTTTACATAAAATGTATATAGGTAAGATATATTTTGTTGATAAAAAATTGAATTTCCTCAATTCGACCTTTATAGTCCAATCAACCAAGATGTTTTTGTTTTTTCTTACTACAGTTAGTTGTTTTTGTAAGTCGGCAGTTAAATAACTTCCGGCTCAAGCGGAAATTTATTGATGGCCAAAATGTAATCGTTGCCATTAATTCGACCAACCATGAGAAAGGAAATCTATCTTTCAATGCCACTATGGATAAAGGTGGACAAAAATAATGAGAAAAATCTTGTATAGGCAATATCGTCAAAAATTGCTAGGAGCATGTTTTCTAAAAAGGATGTAACAGATTCAGTATACACAGGGGGTGATAAATAAGTATGTGATTATTTTATTTTTGAGAAATTATTTAATTTTAATCGAATATTGCGTATTTTCAAAAGCTGCTGCCCTAATAATGTTCCTAAATATTCTTGAAAATAAAGAAAATAATACACTGTTTTTTTAATTAAGCCGACTTCAAAAAAATAAATAAAACTTACTAAAGTTAAAAATAATAAATTTTAAAAATAAGCCAGGTACAACATATGGTATTAAAAGTATAAGAAGCTTTTGCTTTTTTGGTTTTTAACATGTAGTAGTTTAGCGCATATGTTATTACCTGACTATCATATTTTATTTTTTTAATCTCTATTATTTTTAACTTTTCTGTGGGTTTTTTTTGAAGTTTTTTAGTTTATTTTTTTCTTTATTATTATTACTATTAAACACCTACCAAGTACCTGTTTCAAAGACTACATTAAAAAGCACAATGACGTGTAATTTGATTGGTTTGAAAACGTTACAGACGGTCATGCAAAAACTGTCACATTGAAGGGTCATGGTTAGTTCTGGCTAGTACAGCTTTGTCGTATAAACAACGTACAGCAGAGAGAAAACAATAGGTCTAGTAGCTTTCTCTCTTGCGATCCTGACTTGGTTTTTATGGAAACACTTTTTAAATAAAAAAATAATTTTTAAAGTCGATCCACAATTGACGAAGTAATCGGGTAACATACACACAAAACATACGGGACGAATTGATAACCTCCTTCTTTTGAAGTCGGGTAAAAATCATACATAATTTTTTCTAAAATGTACATTTTTAGTTTTTTAAAATTATCTTAAAAACCAAACAAGATACAGCCGTCACCACAACGGCATTAAATTTGCGGTTAAATGGCCCAAAACTTTCCTTATTTAATCATCTTTCTATCCCTTATAGTTTTCAATATCCCAATACATCCCCTACCAATTTCAGACACACTGTATTGGCCACTTTATCCTCGTTTTATTTTAAATCCTCCTCAATTATTTGCTTTTTGACACCAGCAGGGTCTTTACTTTTTCTACACAAAAAAGAATTCTTTCATTGAAATCAGTTTGTCCCTTTTATACAAAACCCTGATAAAAGGATCCTTTTACTGGCTTGAGCCTACACAAAGCGTTGAAAATATGGGAATAGGTTAGCTGCCCACCAGGGTTTTGGACTACATACTTTCTCACACTGGACCAGACATGATATTTTTTACAGTCAAACTTACTTTTACTTGGTCACTTATTACTTTTCATAGCACTTCCGCCCTATAATAATTTTTAGAAAAGTATTTTCTAGAACGAGCAGGGCTTACCCGGTCGTTCGCTGCGGCCTAGCAAATTTGCGCTGGCGAGACTTTCCAGGCGTATCTCGCTTGGCCCGAGAAGACATCTCTTAGCTTGGCGAACACCGGCGCTCCGCTTTCGGGCTGGATCAACAAAAAATGCAGAGCAGACTCGATACAATCACGATGCTAGCTGCTGGGCGTTCCGATGTACAGCTCTATTCCTATTCCAGTTCTCATTTCTCGCTCGCTAACAGCGAATTGCGCGCGGCTCGCAACAATGAGTAGCCGTTCAAAACGCACTCTAAAGCTAGCTTTAAGATGAAGAAGCCAGCATTGCGAAGATGAAGCTTAGAGTTTACAAATGAGCAAAGATGCTACGCCGTTTGATATATTTTAGATGATGATGATTCTTCGAAAGAGCCATTTCTCGGCCGATTCAGATGACGATTCCCGGGCATGTCCCGATGTGATAGTAGCTCTGGCAGTTCTTCCGATGATTCGAATGATCAAAACTATAATAAGAATAATAAGGAAGGTAAATTTTACAAAACGAAAACGATCCCGGTCCGTCTTGTTCTTTTGTAATTAGACGTCGTAGCCCCCCTTGTTCCTTTATAAACAAGCGCCGCAGGTTAACGAGGAGTGAAAATCAGTTTGAAACTAGAAAAGTTGAACATGCACCTATTCCAGAAAATGAGATATTAGAGACCGAGTCTGAAAGTGTGGAAATCCAACCAGATTATGAACATAATATCCAAGTTAATTGCGAAACGGAGGAAAGCGAGCTACGCGAAAATGACAATGAACCTGAACTACGAGATTTATCAAAATCTGTTTGGGGTCCTCCACAAGGAAAGCATCAGGCGTTTGAAGAAAAATTTGTGGGTGGCATAAATCGAGTGCACTGTGCATTGAAGGGTGAGAAACCAGTTGACTATTTTCTTGCTCTACTAGACTTTGATATTATCGACCTAATGGTACAAGAAACTAATCATTACGCGACACAATTTGGTTACAGAAAATGAAAACATTTCAACTATGTCACGCATACAAACATGGCGGCCGACCGATGAGAACAGAAATAATACATTTCATAGGTCTATTGGGGTACATGGGAATTGTTAGAATGAATTCTATTAGAGATTATTGGTCACAACAAAATGGATTTTGAAGAATGATGTTGCCCGCAGTGTAATGAGTCAGAAACAGATTTGAGTTGCTACTGAAAATGCTCCCACTTTTCAGATAATAATTTATGCCCTGAAGGCGATCGCTTGTACAAAGTTCAGCCACATCTTAGATAAGCTCATCAAAAATTATCAAAAGTGTACACACCCGGTAAAACATTTTGTATTGATGAGACCATGATACCGTTCCAGGGAAGATTACTGTTCAAACAATACAATCCTCAAAACTCACAAATATGGAATAAAAAATGTTTAAATTATGTTCTGATGGTGGCTACACATGGAATATGAGTGTTTATGCTGGAAAGAAAGAACAGAAACCGACAGTCTCAGTCTCTACAAATATTGTTTTAAGTCTATGTAAAGAATCATTTGGAGAGTGGTAGAGTTTGTGTGATTGATAACAATGGCACACACAGCCTTCAACTTGCATATACTTTTGGACAAGAAAACACATTGCTTGCGGTACTTTGCGAACCAACCGTACCGGGAAACCCCCTGACGTTATATAAAGAAAAACTGAAAAAGGATGAAATTATAGCCCAAGAAAATGAAAGAGTGTATATGCATTCTCAAATGGCGCGATAAGAGGGACGTGTTACTTCTTTCCACCCACCATACCGACGAGACAGTTCAAGTTCAACGCAAAGGGAAGCAAATTAAAAACCAAAAGCAGTCATTGATTACAATATGGGTAAAAGTTCAATCGATGTTTCCGACCAAATGTCAAGCTATAGTACCGCTTTGCGACGAACCATACGATGGTATAAAAGCTGGCTATTGAAGCAATTCTGGTAATCTCCATGGTTAATGCACATTTTATTTTCAAAGAAGTTGAAGAAACTGACATGTCCATAACTGAATTTCTGTTTGAGCGTTGTAGAAGATTTGTTAAAGTTTGAGGTGTCAAAAGATCATCAAGATCCTAAATCTGCATGCGGGGTTTACGAACACATGTATTTAGCAAATTAGATTGTAAAGCTAGAGAAAACAGAAAATATTGCACGGGTTGTTATAAAAAAAAACAAGCAGGTTTACTCGAAAAAAGTAAAGTTAAGAAAGTAATAACATACTGCATGAACTGCGAAGGAAATCCCAGATTTTGTTTGGAATGTTTTAATGGATTTCATAAAAATTAGGCTAACTTACATAGGATTTCTATATTGTTCATAATAAAATATTTTATTTTTAAGGATACCATGTTTCTTTTGTTATTTAAAAAAACTTAATTTTGTTTATTTTTACTTTGTTTCTTAACAACTTTATTTCGAAAAAGTTATACATATTTGATTTTATTAATAAAAACACCTAAATTTGTTTTCACATTTTTTTATATAAAAAAATCCCTAGCAGGAACCTGATACCGTCGTTGTCTTCCCCAGGGGCCACAGCAGACACGCTGGCATATTAAACCAAATAAAAGCGTGTCTGCTCGGCTCCGCCAGCTTGACATAATTTGAAGGCAACAGCAGACACGGGTGTCCGCCGTGGCCCACGCTGATAATAACCTAGCAGACACCGGTGTCCGCCATGGCGCTTAACCTGAAAGGTCCAATATTTTGTTCCTCCACCACCAATCCATACATTAAATTTAAGTTATTCTTTGAATTTGTACCTGCTGGTTAGTTTCTGTTAATAAAGTAATTTCCGCTGTTAGATATCAATGAGTTGCATAAAACATTATGAATATGTAATAAGTTTATTTTTTTTTACCTTTTTACCTAAAAATGTAGTTCAGGGCCGTATTATGGTTAAATAAATATGCAATATTCTGGGTGATGGAATTGTCTGTACGAAACGTCGGCAAATATCAAAGTGGCGATATATAGTGTTTTTACAAGTGATGAAAGGATTTAATTAAATTGAAAAAATATCAGGTCCGTATTTAAAAAATTAAGTTGATGATGGTCGCCAGAAGCCGAAACGTCAGATTCATATATTTAATCACACTGAATTATAGAGCAGAAAAAGTGGCCATGAAAACGTGTTTTTCATTTTGAGTTATCTTAACAAATATAGCCAGGAAACAATAGAAACCAAAATTGAAAATTCCGGTTTTTTTCGAATATCTTCGAAGTACTCGGAATTTTTTAAAACGCAAAACGGCATTTTATTGTACAGAAATTCATATATGTTTTTTTTTTTTTAATGCTGGCTTTCTTTATCTGATATCTATCTGCTGGTGTTCAACATACCGAAACTTAATAGAAAGCTTGTGTAATAAATTTTGCATTAAATACTTTATTGTCAACATTTATGTATTTATGGCAGTAAAAAGTACTGCAACCCTTTAAATACTTTTTAACCTTATTCTGCATCCAAGATTGGATATCTAACTATCGTGTATTTTGCCAAATGTTCCAGTTTTGTCTACAAATTTTTAAAATTTCATTTTTACTAGTGTGCCAACTTTAGCAAAATTCCAATATTTTAAAATTCAATCATTACAAGTTATTATGACAACACCGCATCGTTTTTATTAAAATTTAGCAACAGTGATAATATAACTGATCAATTAGGCACGCCTGAAAAATCAAATACAGCTGTGTTAACACAGCTTAAGCAGTTTTAAAGATATTTAAGCTCTAAATTACTTTTTGCAAAAGTGTAATTGGTAGCAAGACTAATAGAGGTAGAATTTTGAGAATTTAAAATCTCAAGTTTTAAAAAACTAAAAAACACGTTTTATATGCAACCGAATAAAAATTAGAAAATAATTTTTTATTACAAAGAGTTTGTCACTTCAGAGTAAAAAGCGTGGGTGCATTTTACTATTTTTTCATAACTTTTCCTCATAGATATTTGCAAATAGAATAATTATAACATTTAATATATTAAGCACCCCACGCTTTTATTCTGAAGTGACAAACTCTTTGTAATGAAAATTATTTTCTAATTTTTAGTTCGGTTGCATATAAAAGCGTGTTTTTTAGTTTTTTTAAACTATTATTTATTTTTCATTTTTTAGTTCGATATATCAATTAGTTTTTTAAAAATAAATGCTCCAGTTTATTCACTAAAAATCCTTCGCCATTTTGTCAAGAGACACAGAGGATCTGTAAAGGAATTTATTTATCCTGGCGGTCCCAATCAGGATAACGGGATACTGTTTTTAAATTATTGCATTGTCATCGGTCCTTGATACGTGTGCAAAGTTTCAAAGAAATTGAATCGCTGGAAGTTGGTAAAAATTAGGCTCAAAGATTCCGTTACATAGATAGATAGATAGATAGATAGATAGTTACAACCCAAGCTAATAAAAGCGTGTT